>WOXC01005398.1:0-359052 GCA_011680675.1 Gymnobelideus leadbeateri | reverse complement strand
TTTTTTTAAGCAAATGCTTTATTAACTTCTGTTTTGCATCATTCATTTCCACCAGATTTTGAGTTAAAATCATTTTCCCCCCCGTTATTCCCCTACCCAACCTCCCAGAATAGCAGTCCCACAAGATATCACTTCCTCCAATCTGCTCTCTCCCATACCTTCTTAAATAGCCCCTTCGACATTTCCATTAGAGGAAGGTGAATCTTTGTGTCCCAATGCCTGCACATCTTATCTCCCAATTATAGGCAAAAGAGTATTAATAATAGTATTTATATATATATTTGAAACATTTAATGTTATGACCTTGAATTTCAGATCCATTTCCTTCCTCCCTTGTCACCCATTCCCTCTTGGGAGACAAGTAATTCAGTATATGTTGAACATGTCTAACTATGCAAAACATTATCATAGTAGATATATTGTACAAGGCTGCTTATAATTCCCTCCCACTCATCCCACCCCCCACCTGGTCCATTCCCTACATGATCCTGTCCCTCTTCTATAGTGGGTACTTCCAACCTCCCCTCACCCCAAGGATACCCTCCCATCCATCATCTCTCCTCTCATCCCCCTTCCCCCTATCCTGCTGCAGGTTGAGATATCCCATTTAGTATGTATGTCATTTTCTCCCTGAACCAAATTCAATGTGAATGTGGTTTTGCCTTTTTAGCCTTCCCTATTCTCCCCCTCCTTTGCAACCACTTCCCCTACATGAGATAGTTTACCCTACCATGTCTCTCCCCATCTCCTCTTGACACTTTCCTCTCTCACCTCATAATTTCATCCCTTGAGTATTCTCCCTTCCCAACAAATTCAACCTATGCCCTCTATCCATATATAACTATAACCATATACACACACATTCACATATGTATTCATATGACCACACCCCCCTTCTTCCATTATTTTCATAGTGAGAAAGATATCATCAGTCACAGTTATTGCTTTTCCATATAGGAATGTAAATAGTTCAACTTTGATGAGTTCCTTTTGATTTCTTTTCCCTGATTACCTTCTCAGGCATCTCTTGCTTCTTGTGTCTGGATGTCAAATTTTCTCTTCAACTCTGGTTTTTTCCTCAAGAATGCTTGAAAGTCCTCTATTCCACTGAATGCCCATATTTTCCCCTGAAACAAAATACTCAGTTTTGCTGGGTAGGTGACCCTTGGGTTCATTCCCAGCTCTTTTGCCCTCTGGAATATAGTATTCCATGCCCTTCGATCCCTCAGTGTAGAAGCTGCCAGGTCCTGGGCTATTCTGATTGTGTTTCCACAATATTGAAATTGTTTCTTCCTGGCTGCTTGGAGTATTTTCTCCTTGATCTGAGATTCTGGAACTCGCTATAATATTTCTGGGAGTTTTCTTTTCAAATCTTTTTTTTTAAAACAAATACTTTATTAACTTCTGTTTTACATCATTCATTTCCACCAGATTTTGAGTTACAATCATTTCCCCCATTATTCCCCTACCCACCCTCCCAGAATAGCAGTCCCACAAGATATCGCTTCCTCCAATCTGCTCTCTCCCATACCTTCTCCCATACCCCCATCAACTTTTCCATTAGAGGGAGATGAATCTTTGTGTCCCAATGCCTGCACATCTTATCTCCCAATTATAGGCAAAAGAGTATTAATAATAGTATTTATATATATATTTGAAACATTTAATGTTACGACCTTGAATTTCAGATCCATTTCCTTCCTCCCTTGTCACCCATTCCTTCTTGGGATAGAAGTAATTCAGTATATGTTGTACATGTCTAGCGATGCAAAACATTATCATAGTAGATATATTGTGCAAGGCTGCTTATAATTCCCTCCCACTCATCCCACCCCCCAACTGGTCCATTCCCTACATGATCCTGTCCCTCTTCTATAGTGGGTACTTCCAACCTCCCCTCACCCCAAGGATGCCCTCCCATCCATCATCTCTCCTCTCATCCCTTCCCCCTATCCTGCTGCAGGTTGAGATATCCCATTTAGTATGTATGTCATTTTCTCCCTGAACCAAATTCAATGTGAATGTGGTTTTGCCTTTTTAGCCTTCCTTATTCTCCCCCTCCTTTGCACCACTTCCCCTACATGAGATAGTTTATACCCTACCATGTCTCTCCCCATCTCCTCTTGCCACTTTCCTCTCTCACCTCATAATTTCATCCCTTGAGTGCTCTCCCTTCCCAACAAAATCAACCTATGCCCTCTATCCATATATAACTGTAACCATATACACACACATTCACACATGTATTCGTATGACCACACCCCCTTCTTCCATTATTTTCATAGTGGGAAAGATATCATCAGTCACAGATATTGCTTTTCCATATAGGAATGTAAATAGTTCAACTTTGATAAGTTCCTTTTGATTTCTTTTCCCTGATTACCTTCTCAGGCATCTCTTACTTCTTGAGTCTGGATGTCAAATTTTCTATTCAATGCTGGTTTTTTCCTCAAGAATGCTTGAAAGTCCTCTATTCCACTGAATGACCATATTTTCCCCTGAAACAAAATACTCAGTTTTGCTGGGTAGGTGACCCTTGGGTTCATTCCCAGTTCTTTTGCCCTCTGGAATATCATATTCCATGCCCTTCGATCCCTCAGTGTAGAAGCCTCCAGGTCCTGGGTTATTCGGATTGTGTTTCCACAATGTTGAAATTGTTTCTTCCTGGCTGCTTGGAGTATTTTCTCCTTGATCTGGGGATTCTGGAACCTGGCTATAATATTCCTGGGAGTTTTCTTTTGGGGATCTTTTTCAGGAGGTGATCGGTGAATTCTTTCAACCTCTATTTTGCCCTCTGGATCTAAAACATCAGGGCAGTTTTCCTTGAGAATTTCTTGAAGGGTGATTTCTAGGTTCTTTCTCTGATCATGGCTTTCAGGTAGTCCAATAATTTTTAAATTGTCTCTCCTGGATCTATTTTCCAGGTCAGTGGTTTTTTCCATGAGATATTTCACATTGCCTTCTATTCTTTCATTTGTTTGGATCTGCTTAACAGCATCTTGATTTCTCATAAAGTCATTAGCTTCCATTTGCTCCAGTCTAACTCTGAAAGAATGAATCTCCTCAGTGAGCTTTTGAGATTCTTTTTCCATCTGGCAAATTCGACTTTTAAGGCATTCTTCTCCTCATTGCCCTTTTGGGCCTCCTTTGCCATTTGAGTTAGTCTATTTTTTAAGGTGTTGTTTTCCTCAGTCAGGCTGTTGACCCTCATTTCATACTTTTCCTGCATCCTTCTCATTTCTCTTTCCAATTTTTCCTCCACTTCTCTTATTTGATTTTAAAGTCCTTCTTAAGGTCCTCTATGGCCTGCAACCCGCTCATGTTTTCCCCTGGGGCTTTTGGAGCAGGACTTCTGACCTCACAGTCCTTTTCCCGCTCTATGCCCCCAAAATAGGAGTCTAGGGTTGCATTTTCTGTTTCCTTTGCCTTGGCATGTTGCCACTTAATTGCTTGACTTTTGGGCTTGTTGCCACACTATGGCTTTAAGGCCAGATAGAGGAATTTTCGTCCCGAACGTGTGGGGGGCAACTTCCGTTTCTGGCAAACTATAAACCCACCCACAACTTCCACCCTAGATCACAATCCAGATCCAGGGAGGTTAAAGCAAGAGCGATTACCCCCCAAGACTGATCGCTGGATCTCCCCACGATTTGTAGGCTGGGAGCCGGAAATGCCTCTGAAAACTACACAGTGGCGTGTCTCCTAAGCAGCTTCTAGCCCCCAGGGGAGGGAGCTGACGCATTCCCCAAATACAGGTCCCAAAGTCCATAGGACACTAACCTCTTTCTTTGTCCTAGGCAAGTTATGTTGATAATTCTGGCGTCTCCACAGTTCCTGGTGTTCTGGGGTTCCTCCAGCCGGCTGCTGGCCCTGCCGCCCTGGGGCTAAAACCTCGGCTCACGTGGACCTGGGCTCGGCTCCGCTCCTGCGCTCTGCGGGCTGCCGGTTCCCAGACCACTGCGGTGGTCCTTCCTGCAGGGTGCTGGGCTGTCCTCAGCGGGAGGTTAGCTTCTCTGTGTCGTTCTGTGGGTGCTGGGGCTCCAGAAGATTTTCAGAGTCCTTTTTTACATAGTTTGTGGAGAATCTGGGGGCAGAGAGGCTTGGACGAGCTGTTTCTATTCCGCCATCTTGGCTCCGCCCCCTCTCTTATTTGATTTTTAAAGTCCTTCTTAAGGTCCTCTATGGCCTGCAACCCGCTCATGTTTTCCCTTGGGGCTTTTGGAGCAGGACTTCTGACCTCACAGTCCTTTTCCCGCTCTATGCCCCCAAAATAGGAGTCTAGGGTTGCATTTTTCTGTTTCCTTTGCCTTGGCATGTTGCCACCCAATTGCTTGACTTTTGGGCTTGTTGCCACACTATGGCTTTAAGGCCAGCTAGAGGAATTTTCATCCCGTGTGGGGGGGCAACTTCTGTTTCTGGCAAGCTGTAAACCCACCCACAGCTTCCACCCTAGATCACAATCCAGATCCAGGGAGGTTAAAGCAAGAGCGATTACCCCCCAAGACTGATCACTGGATCTCCCCACGATTTTGTAGGCTGGGAGCTGGAGCTGCCTCTGAAAACTACAAAATGGCGTGTCTCCTCAGGGGCTTCTAGCCCCCAGGGGAGGGAGCTGACGCATTCCCCAAATACAGGTCCCAAAGTCCATGGGACACTAACCTCTTACTTTGTCCTAGGCATGTCTATGTTGATAATTCTGGAGTTGCCACAGCTCCTGGTGTTCTGGGGTTCCTCCAGCCAGCTGCTGGCCCTGCCTCCCTGGGGCTAAAACCTTGGCTCACAGGGACCTGGGCTCTGCTCAGCTGGGCTCCCCTTGCTCTGCGCACTGCATGCTGCCGGCTCCCAGAGTGCTGTGCTGGTCCTTCCTGCAGGGCTGCTGGGCTGTCCTCAGCGGGAGGTTAGCTTCTCTGTGTCGTTCTGTGGGTGCTGGGGCTCCAGAAGTTGTTCACAGTCCTTTTTTACATAGTTTGTGGGGAATCTGGGGGCAGAGAGGCTGGGAAGAGCTGTTTCTACTCCGCCATCTTGGCTCCGCCCCCCGTGATTCTTGGTTTTAATCCAAGGTCCTTTGCCCTGAGGAATATCATATTCCATGCCCTTCAATCCTTCACTGTAGAAGCTGCCAGGTCCTGTGCTATTCTGATTCTGTATCCACAATATTCAAATTGTTTCTTCCTGGCTGCTTGTAGTATTTTCTCCTCAATCTGGGAATTCTGGAACCTGGCTATAATATTCCTAGGAATTTTCATTTTGGGATCTTTTTCAGGAGGTGATCTGTGGATTCTTTCAACCTCTATTTTGCCCTCTGGGTCTAAAACATCAGGGCAATTTTCCTTGAGAATTTCTTGAAGGGTGATTTCTAGGTTCTTTCTTTGATCATGGCTTTCAGGTAGTCCAATAATTTTTAAATTCTCTTTCCTGGATCTATTTTCCAGGTCAGTGGTTTTTCCCATGAGATATTTCACATTGCCTTCCATTCTTTCATTTGTTTGGATCTGCTTAACAGCATCTTGATTTCTCATAAAGTCACTAGCTTCCATTTCCTCAAGTCTAATTCTGAAGGAATGAATCTCCTCAGTGAGCTTTTGAGAATCTTTTTCCATCTGGCAAAGTCAGCTTTTTAAGGCTTTCTTCTCCTCATCGCCTTTTTGTGGCTCTTTTGCCATTTGAGTTAGTCTATTTTTAAGGGGTTATTTTCCTCAGTCAATATGTTGACTCTCATTTCATACCTTTCCTGCAGACTTCTCATTTCTCTTCCCAATTTTTCCTCCACTTTTTTTATTTGGTTTTTTAAATCCTTCTTAAAGTCCTCTATGGCCTGCAACCCACTCATATTTTCCTTTGGGGCTTTTGGTGCAGGATTTCTGACCTCACAGTCCTCCTCTGTTCCATGCTTCCATCCTCTTTGCCCCCAAACTAGGAGTCTAATGTTGAATTTTTCTGTTTATTTTGTTTCCTTTGCCTAGGCATGTTGCCAATTAATTACTTGACTTTGGGGATTGTTGCCATGGTAGGACTCTGCCACCAGAGAAGGGAGCTTCTGTCCCAAATGTTGGGATCTTCTCAACTGCTGGAGGTATTAGTTGGGTGCCCTCCCTGAAGCCCCCACACACTTTGGCAAGCTGGATACACACCCCAAGACCTCCACCCCAGACTGCAATCCTGATCCAGGGAGATTAAAGCAAGCGTGATTACCCCCAGACTGATTGCTGTATCCCCCTACAGTTTGCAGGCCAGGAGCTGAAACTGCAATTGAAGCTGCAAAATTGTGTCTGTGCCACAGCTCCTCAGTGCCTTATTGCCCACAGGGGAAGAAGCTGATGTGCCCCCAAATAATGGTACCAAAGTTCATAGGGCACAAACTTCTCACTTTGTGCTAGGCGTCTATGTGTTGGTAATTCTGGAAAAGCCACAGCAGCTGGTGTTCTAGGGTCCCTCCAGCAGGCTGCTGTTCCAGAAACTCTGGGGCTAAAATCTCAGACTCACATGGTCCTGGGCTCAGTTCCCAGAGCTCTACACTGGCTGCTACCTGCTGGGCTGCCAGGCTGTCCTCAGCAGGAGGTTAGCTTCTTTGTGTCATTCTGTGGGTGCTGGGCTCCAGATGTTTTTCAGAGTGCCCCTTTTACATAATTATGAAGTGGTATGGGCTGGAGTGTCATGGATGTGTTGTTTCTACTCCACCATCTTGGCTCTGCCCCCTATAAATAATTTCATACCCCTTAACGCACAAACTAAAACCTAGCCATGTGACCTTGGGCAAGTTACTTAACCCCAATTGCCCTCCAAAAAGCAAATAATAATAATAATTTAATACCCTTTAATGCAGCAATACCACCTCTAGGATTATATCCCAAAGAGATAATAGAAATAGGAGGGAGATCCATATGTACAAAAATATTTATAGCAGCTCTTTTTGTGGTGGAAAAGAATTGGAAATTAAGGGGTGCCCATCTATTGGGGAATGGCTAAAGAAGTTGTGCTATATGCATGTAATGGAATACTATTGTGCTATAAGAAATGAGGAGCAGATGGACTTCATGGTTACCTGGAGAGGCTTATACAAACTGATGCTGAGTGAGAAGAGTAGAAACAGGAGAAATTTGTACACAATCACATACACAACATATGTGTGATGACCAACTATGATAGACTGGACTCTTCTCAGCAATGCAATGATATAAGTCAATCCCAAAAGACTCATGATGGAGAGGGATACCTACATCCAGATAAAGAACTAGAAAGAACTGAGTTTGAATCCTGATTGAAGCAAACTACTTCATCTTCTTTTTCTTGCTTGGTTTCATTTCCTCTTTACCATTTTTCATTCCATCTGGATCAATCCACCTTTGTTACCTGACTAATGTCTAATGTGAAAGTATTTGCAGATCCTATACTTGACTGTATGCCATCATGGGTGGGGGATGGGAGGGAGGGAAAGAAAATTTGAAACTCAAGGAATTGTAGAATTGAATCCTTTAAACTAAAAGTAAACAAATTCATAAAGACAAAAAAAGGGTCTCAAGAAATCTGACTTTGGAGTTCACCACCATTAGAAGAATGGAAGAGTATGAGGTGGAAATCCAGTAAAGGTCCTAGCACATCCCTACTACATCAGTTGAATGTCTTATGTGCACAAGGAACAAATCACAAGATCCAATTCAGCAACTCTTGCTCTTTTTGGAAATGACTTAGCAAGATATCCATGACAATGAAATAGAAATGGTAGGTTCCATTGCCTACCCAAAAATCTAAAGAAAAAGGCCAAGGTAGATAAAAAAATTTCAAGAAAATTTGATGGTATAATGGTAATGGGAATTTGAGGCTCTCCCCTGTTCCTTAATAGGCTTAAGGGAATTTGAAGATCTCTCCTCCCCCTTTATAGGCTGAATGTAATCACATGGACTCTATGGTGGGAGAAGTTTACTGAATGGGTGGAGCAAGAAGGGTAGAGAAAAGCCCAGAGGAAGTTGGGAGTCAGGGCAGTTAGAATGGAGGGAGGAAAGTGGGTGCAGGCAAGGAGATAGATAGGCTTGTGAGTCTTTGTGGGAAGACTTTGGGATGCTGTTGTTCTCTGCAATGTTACTGTGTATAGATTTATTTTTTCCTATGATGAATTTGGTTTTCTGGTGTTGGGATTTGACTTTCTTGTGTCTGAATAATATTTTGCTTCTGCCTTCTATATGGAGAATCTGCTACATTTTGTGATTCAGAACAATGCAAGCATATTCATAGTCATTGTCAGTACTATGAATATTGCCTTGGCGATACATTTGGCAATGAGAATGGAATTGCAAAATATCAGATCTCTATTTGGAGACAGAAGGACTTTAGAGGAAGAAATGGATATACCAGGATTGGAGGATTTACCTTATTCCTCCCTATCAAGAGAATGGGCCAAAAAAGCATAGGGTTCTGTGAAAAATAGGAATTGATGCTATGGAACAGAGAACCTAGAGATTTGAAAAGATGTTTGCAAGGAATACCAATAAAATCAAGGAAGGAACTGGCAGGGGTATGTAGGAGAGACTGAGCCTAAAGCAGATACAAGTTTCTGGAAGAGAAACCTCAAGTGGAAAGGGACTTCGATGATTTGCATGGGAATCTTTCTGTGCCACAGTGTTCAGGCTCTCCTTTAAAAGAGAAAGCTAATTAGGTAGCAGAAGGGAGGACTGTTGTGGGTTTGGCTGAGAAAAAGAAGAAAAAATCTAAAAAAGTAGTGTGAATATAGTCTTTGTACAGGCTTGGTCTTGTTGCCCTGGTTGCTGTTAGGAGAATGTATGGGAGAAGAGTGAAACAAAGTTAGATGAGGTGGCTTTCATGAGGGCAGATTTTTGCTCCATACTAAGAAGAAAGCAGGAGAACCAGGAGGAAGACACAGTGTTCAGGGAGATAATTGAGGATTTTACTAAGCAAGAGGTCACTGGTATATTAAGTTGATTCACCTAAAGGATGGGAGGATTGTTAGTGTCTTGGATGGTGAGAATCATTGATGAAGGGGTCAGAGGAGTATTGGTAGATAGCTTGAGTTGCTTGAAATTTTAGGTAGGTCAGAATACTTTTGTACAGCAAGCTTTTAGGGATTATCATATGTTAGGAGGTAATAAAAGAACTAATTTGTTAGTTTTAGCTGCTGAGGGGTGAAATAAAATGTATCCTACTGACTCTATGTGGCCTAGTGGAGATAGAACCTGGTATTTGCTTAGAGACTGTATGAGAAAGTTAAAGGGGTTAATGAAGACAGCAATCATTGTTGGAGATGCTGGTGCTTATTATAGAATTCCCTTAGTAGTTTCTCACAGAAATATCATAACAAAGATGGCTCTTCCTGCTTATAAACACTTAATTATGACACTTCTAATTGGGGAGATAGGGTACTCTCTCTCAGAGGTACTAGATAAGATTTCACAACTCCTAAGTGACTTAGGAGAATGGGAAAAAAAGATTTCCTTGATAGGGAAGAATAAATAGCCAGTGGATTCAAAGCCAGAATAGATTGACAAGAAAGAATTATTTACTGCTCTATTCAGAGCAGGGTTAGATTTTGGAAGAATAGATGGCATTCCAATTAATTAACTCTACAAAACATACCAAGGAAAGGGGCTTAATATTAGACTAAGAAGAGAAGTAAGAAGTGCCCCTACAGATCCTCCTGAAACATTGTATTCAAGTTTGTCACCTGCCAGGAGAATAGGAAATTGGCCAGGTCCCATCTGAGATTAAAGAAAATATGTCTCTAGCCAGAATAATGACCCCAAAACTTCAAATTAGAAAACAGCAAACAACAATGAAGAAGACTATGATAGTGGGTTCATGGACTCCAGAGGCATGGCTGACCCTATATCTACTCTGCTTCTGGTTATTGTTTCCTTGTTTCCTTTTGGATTTTTGTCTGTTAAGCTTGTTTGCTGTATTTGTTTCCTGCAGGCTTAGTACCCTCTACCTGCAGATGCCTGATCGCTTAAACCAGATGTCACTCCCATTCATGACTGTGATGTGTCACCCCTAGAACTGGTGCTGACCAAGCTCTGGATTCCAGCTAAAGAACTGACCTCTTGAACAGAACCTTTTGGGGCAGGGACAGCTCTATGTTCAATTTCAGCAGAAAGTAGTTATGGAAGAAGATACCTCCACCCTTTACCCCAAGATTTTGATCCCTATTCATTTGAGATGAGAATGATAGGGTGCTTGTGCTCAAGCCCTACCCTAAGATATTATTTTATGTGCTTATTTTCTGTTATCCCTGTTATACTGTTGTAAAGTTCTGTTGACATGAGTTACCCGTAAAGTCCCATTGACCTGTGTAAAGGACATGAAAGATCTTGGGCCCAAATGTAATGGCAATGGGAATTTGAAGATCTCCTCTGCCCCTTATTAGGTTGCATGTAATCACATGGAGCATGTGGTGGGAGGAGTCTGTTGAATGGGTGGAGCAGAAGCCAAAGAAAACTGAAAGTTAGGGCAGTTAGAATAGAGAAGAGAGAACACAGGCAAGAAGATAGTTAGCCTTGTGACTGTTTGTTTGTGGGAAAGTTTGGGGATGGTATTGCTCTCTCCATTGTTACTGTGTAGAGATTTCTTTGTTGCTATGATAATTTGGTTTTCTGGTGCTAGCATTTGGTTTTCTGATTTCTGAATAAATGTTTTTCTTCTGTCTTCTATATAAAGTTTGTTACACTTTGCAATCCAGAACTATGTGGGCATATCCATAGTTGCCATGCGTGCTGTGAATATTGCCTTGGTGATTCAGATGATTTTGAAGTAAGGATGAAGAGGAAATGAACTTTGGAAAAAAAGATTTCAATAAACTTAGAATAATAGAGGAATGGACGTTCCTGAACCTAAATTTGTGATGGTACAGAGACTTGGGCAAGACATGATTTTAGAGAGATTGACTATCTAAATTTATCTAATTTACAATTTTCTAATGTTTGATTGACAAAATTTTGATTGACAAAACTTGACTCTCCCTCCTTCTGTCATGGAAAAAAAATATGGTTAGAAAACATCAGAGTAGGGGAAACATTAAGAAGGGACTGAAGATTAAAGCATGCAAGAAACATGGAAACTACTAAGAGATAAAACATAAGACCACAGCACAAGATCTGAACTGATTCTGTGCTAGAATATATACATACATACACACACACACACACACACACACACACACACACACACACACACACACATATATATATATATATATAACATATACTGAATTACTTATCTTCCTAGAGGGAATGGGTGACAAGGGGGGAAGGGAATGGATCTGAAATTTGATATCTTAAAATTAAGTGTTTCAAATATATATAAATACTATTATTAATACTCTTTTGCTTTTGGTTGGGAGATAAGATGTGCAGGCATTGGAACACAGAAATTCACCTTCCTCTAATGGAAAATTTGAAGGGGGTATGGGAGAAGATATGGGAGAGAGCAGATTGGAGGAAGCGATATCTTGTGGGACTGCTATTTTGTGAGAGTGGGTAGGGGAAGAACGGGGGGGGGGGGAATAATTGTAACTCAAAATCTGGCGGAAATGAATGATTTAAAACAGAAATTAATAAAGCATTTGTTTAAAAAAAACTTGAAAGTTTGATCAGTGGGAACCAACCTAGGGGTTTTGAGCTGTTAGGACAAAGTACAAAAGACAAAGTACCCTATGACATGCAGACCTGGCATTTGCATTTAGGATCTAGTGGAAAGAAATCATAGGAAGTAGCTAGGTGGCTCAGTGAATAGAGTACTGAGACTGGAGTCAGGAAGACTTAAGTTCAAATCTCATCTCGGACACTAGCTGTGTGACCCTGGACAAATCACATAACCTTTGTTTGCTCTGATCCACTTGAGGGAGGAAATGGCAAACTGCTCCAGTACCTTTGCCGAGAAAATCTCGTGTACAACAGTACATTCCATGGGGTCATGGAGATTCTGATGTGACTGAACAACAACAAAGAAATAAATCATAAGGTGATGAGAGTCACAGGCTATGAGGAAGCAATACATTGATGAACTTTCTTTCACTCTTGATCCACCAGTTACAGTTTTTAATGAACTAGGAAAAAAAGGAAATGGAAACAGCTTCCCCTAAGGGAGGAGGGAACTGAAAGAAAACCATTTCTCCACTAAAAAGGAAGAAGTATCTGCCCTCCCCCAAAATACTAGTGCCTTATCTTGACTTGCTCATCAACACCACCTGCTGTTAGCTAGCTACCTAAATAAGGGAGCCTGAATTTTTCTTTCCAAGTTTGTCTCATACAAAAGTGAGGGACAATAACCAAGACCACTTCCTTTTGACAAAGGTTTTCCCACTCTTCTTTCTTTCTTTTTATTTGATCACCTAAGATGATAGGATCAGAATGACTAAGGTTATCTCTAATAATTGCTATAAACATAAAAAGTGCCATAGCTTTGCGATGCATTATCATACAGCTAGAGAAAACCTTAAAAAAATTGTGAGAGTAAACACAAATGAGAAAAAGTCCCCTTTGCAAATGCCCAACTCCCAACTACCTCAGGAATATTTTTGATGTATGGGCCATGGAAGATAAACAAGGGAGCTTATTTGATGACCACATTTAGACAGCCAAAACTCACAGAAAATTTGGTAAGATTTGAATCCATGAACAAAATTATTTTTCTTAGATGACAGGGCAAAGTAATGGGGATTATAAATAGACTGATGCAAAGAGGTGACCATTAGAAGGTAACTAAAAAGGCAGTAGTGTTTTTTTATTATAGCTCTAGAGATGGTCAAATGCAATACAGTCAGAGAAGATTGTTACCCCAGACACCCAAAACATTAAATAGGACTTCATAAGTTGGATGTAAGTACATACCATATGGACTCATGGTATCCTGCACAGAGGTAATGATGGATATTAAGAATATAGAATACAATGCTGTCTTGGATGGCAAATCTAAGCTACCATCTTTTTCCAATCATGCCATAAAAGACACTGGAGAAAAATACATCTACAATCTTTGTAAGGGCTGGAATTTGGTTGACTGAGTGACAAACTCTATACATATCTGGGATATATAAAATAAGCTTTGTTTTCTAAAAAAAAGTAGTTGGTGTCAATAAGAAAGTAGATTCCATGACTATGATATGTCCAAACATCTTAGGAGTGCCAACATCAATTAGAACAAACACCTGTACATTAAAAATATAAACAGGGGGAGTATAAAAAGCTCATCCAAGCCACTCTGTCCCCAGATTCCCCCCAAACTATGTAAAAGGGGACTCTGAACAACTTCTGGAGCCTCAGCACCCACAGAGCAACACAGAGAAGCTAACCTGCCACTGAGGACAGCCCAGCAGCCCAGCAGGAAGGACCAGCACAGCTGTCTGGGAGCCAGCAGCACAGCGCGAAGAGCTCAGGGAGCTGAGCACAGCCGAGCGCCTGAGTTGGGGTTTTAGCCCCAGGGTGGCAGGGCCAGCAGCCGGCTGGAGGGACCCCAGAAAACCAGCAGCTGTGGCAATTCCAGAATTATCAACATAGACATGCCTAGGACAAAGTGAGAGGTTAGTGCCCTATGGATTTTGGGACCAGTATTTGGGGAACGTGTTGGCTTCCTCCCCTGGGGGCTAGAAGCCGCTGAGGAGACACACCATTTTGTAGTTTTCAGAGGCAGCTCCAGCTCCCGGCCCACAAATTGTAGGGAGACCCAGCAATCAGTCTTGGGGGGTAATTGCTATTGCTTTAACCTCCCTGGATCTGGATTGTGATCTAGGGTGGAAGTTGTGGGTGGGTTTACAGCTTGCCAGAAACGGAAGTTGCCCCCCACACATTCGGGACGAAAATTCCTCTATCTGGACTTAAAGCCATAGTGTGGCAACAAGCCCAAAAGTCAAGTAATTAAGTGGCAACATGTCAAGGCAAAGGAAACAGAAAAATGCAACCCTAGACTCCTATTTTGGGGGCATAGAGTGGGAAAAGGACTGTGAGGTCAGAAGTCCTGCTCCAAAAGCCCCAGGGGAAAACATGAGCAGGTTGCAGGCCATAGAGGACCTTAAGAAGGACTTTAAAAATCAAATAAGAGAAGTGGAGGAAAAATTGGAAAGAGAAATGAGAAGGATGCAGGAAAAGTATGAAATGAGGGTCAACAGCCTGACTGAGGAAAACAACACCTTAAAAAATAGACTAACTCAAATGGCAAAGGAGGCCCAAAAGGGCAATGAGGAGAAGAATGCCTTAAAAAGTCGAATTTGCCAGATGGAAAAAGAATCTCAAAAGTTCACTGAGGAGATTCATTCCTTCAGAGTTAGACTGGAGCAAATGGAAGCTAATGACTTTATAAGAAATCAAGATTCTGTTAAGCTGATCCAAACAAATGAAAGATTAGAAGGCAATGTGAAATACCTCATGGGAAAATCCACTGACCTGGAAAATAGATCCAGGAGAGACAATTTAAAAATTATTGGACTACCTGAAAGCCATGATCAAAGAAAGAACCTAGAAAACACCCTTCAAGAAATTCTCAAGGAAAATTGCCCTGATGTTTTAGATCCAGAGGGCAAAACAGAGGTTGAAAGAACCCACTGATCACCTCCTGAAAAAGATCCCAAAAAGAAAACTCCCAGGAATATTATAGCCAGGTTCCAGAATCCCCAGATCAAGGAGAAAATACTACAAGCAGCCAGGAAGAAACAATTTCAATATTGTGGAAACACAATCAGAATAGCCCAGGAACTGGCAGCTTCTACACTGAGGGATTGAAGGGCATGGAATATGATATTCCAGAGGGCAAAAGAACTGAAAATGAACCCAAGGGTCACCTACCCAACAAAACTGAGTATTTTGTTTCAGGGGAAAATATGGTCATTCAGTGGAATAGAGGACTTTCAAGCATTCTTGAGGAAAAAACCAGAAATGAATAGAAAATTTGACATCCAGACACAAGAAGCAAGAGATGCCTGAGAAGGTAATCAGGGAAAAGAAATCAAAAGGAACTTATCAAAGTTGAACTATTTACATTCCTATATGGAAAAGCAATAACTGTGACTGATGATATCTTTCTCACTATGAAAATAATGGAAGAAGGGTGTGTGGTCATATGAATACATATGTGAATGTGTGTGTAGATGGTTACAGTTATATATGGATAGAGGGCATAGGTTAAATTTGTTGGGAAGGGAGAATACTCAAGGGATGAAATTATGAGTTGAGAGAGGAAAGTGGCAAGAGGAGATGGGGAGAGACAAGGTAGGGTAAACTATCTCATGTGGAAGAAGCAAGGGGAAGTGGTTGCAAGGGAGGGGGAGAATAGGAAGGGAAAAAAAAGGCAAAACCACATTCTCATTGAATTTGGTTCAGGGAGAGAATGACATACATGCTAAATGGGATATCTCAACCTGCAGCAGAATAGGGGGAAGGGGGATGAGAGGAGGGATGATGGATGTGAGGGCATCCTTGGGGGGAGGGGAGGTTGGAAGTACCCATTATAGAAGAGGGACAGGATCATGTAGGGAATGGACCAGGTGGGGGGTGGGATGGGTGGGAGGGAATTATAAGCAGCCTTGTACAATATATCTACTATGATAATGTTTTGCATAGCTAGACATATACAGCATATACTGAATTACTTACCTCCCCAGAGGGAATGGGTGACAAGGGAGGAAGGAAATGGATCTGAATTTAGAGGTCTTAACATTAAATGTTTCAAATATATATAAATACTATTATTAATACTCTTTTTCTTCTAATTGGGAGATAAGATGTGCAGGCATTGGGACACAAAGATTCACCTTCCTCTAATGGAAAAGTCGAAGGGGGTATGGGAGAGAGCAGATTGGAGGAAGCAATATCTTGTGGGACTGCTATTCCAGGAGGTTGGGTAGGGGAATAACGGGGGGAAAATGATTGTAACTCAAAATCTGTTGGAAATAAATGATGTAAAACAGAAGTTAATAAAGCATTTGTTTAAAAAAAATATAAACAGGACACTGGGTCCAACCTGCTCACAATGATTCTTCATGCAATCTATTTAGAGGTCCAAAGAAAGCAGGGGAAACAATGAAAGCGAACATCATAAAAGCACCACTTTCCCACTTGAGAAATGGATCCTAAGAAATCTGACTTTGGAGTCCTCCATTACAGGAAGAATATAAGTGCTTGAGGCATAAATTCAGTAAGAACACTCACATTTCCTCATTATATGAATTGAATATCTCATGTGTTCAAGGAACAAAACACAAGGTCCAGTTCACCAATTCTTGTTCTTTTTGTAAATGATCTAGGAAGATTCCTTTTTCTGTGACAGAAAACCAGCATATGGAAGTAGTAGTCACAAATTCCAACAACCTCTATGCATGACCTATAGAGGTGGTTCAGAAGCAGACTTGTAATAACCAAATACTTCTAGATTATTGACACTGAGCAAAGGAACCAAAATGGACCATGCCAAGAGCTCAAGATGTCCTGCACTGGCTGCTAGACATTCAGCGGTTCCCATGGTTGGACATATATGGTAGACATTATCAGATTCACAGGGAGGGGAAGACAATGAGAAGCCTGCTTTCACCTCCCCTGCTGGGTTTTACCCATTTGAGCTTACACTCTAAGGCATCTTGGAAGTCACCTTCTACCTTCTAATGACTAATAAAGTGGTTGAACATGTGAATTACTTAAAGGTGTAGGTGTACATGGATGGTTTTATTTTCTTTGGGAAGATGCTAGAAGAACATGAGGGAGAGACAAATGAAGGTGCTCAAACATATAAAAGGAAAATTGTCAGTAGCTATCAACTGACAAGTGCCAGTTTTGCCAATCCTCTATCACACACCATCATAACACTGACACAGAGAGGACAGAAGCTTGACAAAAAACTTGGTCATATCCACAGAATGTTCAAGATCTAAGGGATATTTTTTTTCTTATTCTTTTTTTTTTTTTTTTGCTTTTTGGAGGGCAATTGAGGTTAAGTAACTTGCCCAAGGTCACACGGCTAGGTGTTTGTTTTTTTTGTTTGTTTGTTTGTTTGTTTGTGTGTGATAAGTGTCTGAGGCTGGATCCAAACTCAGGTCCTTCTGACTCCAGGGCCAGTGCTCTATTCACTGTGCCACCTAGCCACCCCAGGGATTTTTTTTAAAGGATTTGATAGTTATCAAAAATTCTTTAAGAACTTTGCTTCTATTGCTATATAACTGAATGATCTCTCTTGTGATTACATGATTGATGAGAGCCAAAAGAGCAAAGAATAAAACCCATTAAGACATTTGGACATTGATGGATGGACCAATAAAAAATAAACAATTTTCAAAGACTTGGTCACCTGTCTCATCCATGCACCAGTTTTGGCCAATGTATATTCAACTAAGCTTTCTATTTTCATTCATTCATTTATCTGTCATTTTTTTTTAATTCTGGCCTAAAGGGCTTGGAAGCAATCCTGTACCAAAACAGGGACATTATCAGAAATCAGTTGCATTTCTAGCACAGTATTTAGAGATAATGGGATTTACTATCTTATTCATTAGTTGGAGTCCTTGGCTTTGAAATGGGTTATTCCTAAAAAGTTCAAAGAATTTTTGTGGAGCTAAATTGCAAGTATAAACTGCATCAATTCACTGGCATATTTGGGGCTTAAGTCCCAAAGAGATTCAAGAAAGAGGAAAAGGAAGTATATTAACAAAAATATTTATAGCAGCTCTTTTGTCACAGAAAAGAACTGGAAACAAAGGAGCTACCTATCGTTTGGAGAACAGCTGAACAAATTATGGTATATGAATATAATTGGAATATTATTGAACCAGAGGAAATGACAACTTGGTTAGTGAAAACAATTACATCTTTATTTAAATATATTATGTTTTGTTTGTACAATATCATTCTTAAAATGGGATCATAGGCATCATCAAACTGCCACATTCATTCAACTGAATCAATTCAATTCAATTCAATTAAGCATCTACTGTATGTAAGAGGTGATAGTAGAGTCTGGGGGGAAAAAGACAAAGAGGAAACTGTCTCTGACTTCAGAAAGCTTACCTTCTTCAGAGGGCTATAATAAGATAAATTAATATAGTACAAGGAAAACGGCTAAAGGAAAGATCACTAACAATTTTAAAGGATCATGGATGGTTATACAGAGAAGGTGGCATGTAAGTTAAGTATTGATGGAAGAAAGAATTCTGAGAGATGGAGATGAGAAGGAAATGTATCCTGAAATGAGGATTGTCTTATGTGTCTACTCAGATATGAGAGATGAAGTCTTGGGTTTAAAGAATGGTTAGCAATTCAGTTTGGCTAGAATTTAAGAGTCTATAAAAGAGAGTTGTAAGAAATAGGACTTCAAAGGTAGACTATAGTCAGATTGTGGTGCATAAATGATTGAGTGAAGTGAAACATACATACCAAAATGTAGCACCAAACCAAATTTGAGTTTGAACCTATCAGAAATTTTTCTGATCAAGTACTTCTTTGTATTTGAGTTTTCTTTCTCACCTTAAAAATGAGAATTCTCCTCAAGAACAAAGATGTTGATGAATAAATGGCTTTTTGTTTATTTATTTATCTATAGGGCTATTGAGGTTAAGTGACTTGCCCAAGGTCACAAGGCTACTAAGTGTCAAGTATCTGAGGCTGGATTTGAACTCAGGTCCTCCTGACTCCAAGGCCGGTGCTCTGTTCACTTCACCACCTAGCCGCCCTTTTAATTCCTTAAGATGGAAAAAGTGCTATAAATAGTAATTAAAATGTGTTATTCTGAATTCTCCAGAGATTCACTAACTAAATCTATTAAGGCAGCCACATAAATTAATTTCTCTTTTTAAATAAAGGAATTATCATCATTATTGTGATTAAAACAAGAGGGTGGGGAAAAATCTGGCCTTACTACACATAAGCAGCTTCTTTGAGAAATTTTTAGTAGTGCTGCTATGTAGTTTTTGTATTTTGACGTGACCTTTCAATGTCCCAAGGTCATGACAACTTTGCTGGTAGCTTATGAATTAAACCCTTCTAGTGACTTCTGTGAAGCCTAAGGTTTAAGTATTCCCAAAATCATGTACCCAGACTTCCAATAGGGCAATACTTTTCTTCTGTTTTTTTTTTTCCCTTCTCATTTTAAAACTTACAGGTTGAAAAGGCAGTGACTAGAATTTGTGCTGAAGTGCAAAAACAGACTCTGGCGCTGAGCAGAGCCTTAATGCTAGTGAAAAGCATGTATTGATTATTTAAAGAAAGTTAAAATAAAAGCAATTTTTCTCCCCATTTCGGCACATTGCAGCTTTTGGCCTATCCACTCTTAGCTAAAAAAGCATTCTTTCCTGATAATCAAGCTTCAGCTGTCTGAATTTCAGGCCGAGCCTCTCATCTTGAGCTCTACTGAAGAGCTTCTTTAATTAACCATTATACCACAGATGTTATTGATTTTTTTTTTTCAAATCTGGTTGAAACATCATTGTGCTGGATCATGGCCAAGACTAAGGCCTGAATTTGTGTGTGTGTGTGTGTGTCTGTGTGCTGCTTTTTACTCCTTCTGCATACCTTATTAGTCTCCATGTCTGTTAAGTGCAATCCTTAGTATTAACTCAGAAAATATAGAATTGATTTTTAGACTAGCAGCCGTGATCTAAGGGCTTCTAATTTGTAATCTGAAAGCCTTGGTTGCTGATGAAATCTTGCCACTGTTACTTTCTACTTCCTAGAAGTAAGCTTTTTATTTCTTTAACATATATATGATATGGATATAAATCATATAAAGAGGACATAGGTATAGATAATATATATAGATAATACTGATATGCATATGACAGATATACATACATAGACATATGTATATACATTCTCTCTAGTTAAAAGATTTAAAATTGATAAGAACCATCATTGATTCTTTTCATTACTTGTGCATGCAAATGATTTTGTCAGTTATATGGATTATGGAGGATTCTGAAATCTAAGAGGTTCAAACATTTTTCATAGTTTGGAAAAAAATATAGAAGAGCAAATTGCAAGACATCAGAAACAACAGGGGATCTGCATTCCTATAAAAAAAAAATACAACTTTCAGCGATGATAAATTCAAGGACCTAAACAATCACAGTAGGTTCCTAAATTCTGATAAGATTTCTATGAGTTTAGTGATATGTTCTTTAAACATAATTTGAAGCTTTTAAAATACTGTAATAGTAGCTCTTGACCTTTAAAAATCACATGGAGCAAGAGGTGGTGAAAAATATTTATTTACTCTGCATTAGTGGCTAAACTCTTGTTCCTTCCTAGAACCCATAGTCCTTTTATGCTTAGGAACTCATGCATGTCACTTCCCTTCTTCAAACAAAAGCCAGACAGGACTACTTGAACTGGAGAAACAATGACCTGCAGTCTATATCCTATGCCTCAGTGCTAAACAACAATGCAAACCTCTTGACTAATTCTGGCATCACAGTGGAATCTTGCAGTTCAACATGTCTGCTGAACAGAAGTTAGAAAAAGAAAAGATCATCTTGTAAACAATTAATTAATGTCTGTCATGAATTATCATTTTTACTTCCTTCTCAAGAGGCTCAAAGGGAATAAAAAGGCATTTTTGCAGGTGGTGGCATTCAAACTAAGGGCAATCAAATGTTTGAGAGCTGAGACACAGCACTTTTGAGTCTCTAAGGGTGAATGGTGCTAGGATTAGAGCACAGCAGGGGGTTGAGGGCTTCAGGTGTGAAGCTTAATGTTTGTGATCAGCAAAAAAAAATGTCTTGAATTTATCTAAACTGCTCTTCTGCTAACAGTACTTCTAGCACATAAATGTTCTGAAAGTGACAAGTGTTCTCATTGCTCTTCTAAAGCAAACATGATCTGCATTTGAAAGATGCATCCCTTTTGCCTAATTTAGAATGTGCATCACAAAGAGCATTAGATGATGACCTCCCCCACAAAAGATAATATGCACTCCAGTGCATAGACACACATGTAAACCTTCACTTTCCTGTCCAAGGTCCCCTCCGGAGCTGTCAGAAGGGACGGTCCAGAATTGTGAGCAGAACCTTTGCTTTATGCACATTTGCTACATATGCATAAAGCAGAGGTTCTGGTGACTGGGGTTTCCATAGCCATCTGACCATTGAGTTTCTTTTTCCTTCTCTCCATGAATAATTCCTTTTCATTTAGTCCAGACAATTGGCTTGAAATTATGATGCCACATCTTGATTCACAATATCTTCTACACACCATCCCTCCCTTCCCCCCATCCCTGGATAGCTTTCTGGATTTCTCAGGGTATTGAAGGGTAGCTTGAATATATGAAAAGAAAAAGAAAATCTAACACCAAAGGTGAATCCATTGTTAGAAGTAAGATTCGTTAAACCCTGGGAACTAGAATACAAACATTATTGATTAAAAGACCTATCAAGTTCCCATTAAGTTCACACAAATGTATTACCTTCTTCTTTTGGGAATAAAGTGCTCCTCTTCTCTATCATTTTACTGAATTTTATACACAACAGATCAAAGTTGGCACTTATAATGAAGGAAAAGCCTTAAGTCAAGAAGGATGTGGCCTAACTGTGAAAACCAGTAAGAAAAAAGACCTTTGAAGGATCAGAATGAATGTTAAATGCTCCTGAGTTGCTGAATCTCCAAATTTTCCTCCATATAGTGCATGAACACATTTTCCTTTGTCTTCACAATACTCTTTAAGCTCTCACCTTCCGTGTTCTAATAAATCCCAGTTAAACTCCCACTTTTCCACAAGAAGATGCATCTGTAAAAAATGGTACGCTCTTGGTCATACTCTAAGATAACAAAACCAGTAATACTCTTCTGTCCTTTGCTTTTGCCATTACTGTTTAGACACTTTCTCGTGATATTCTCTGAATTGGTGAGCATAGCACTGCCTCTTGGTGGAAGTAAAAAAATAAACACACACACAAATACATAAGATACAGTAGGAAAGGTTGGACAGAAATGATGGAATGGTTCTTTAGGGAGAATTTCAAATTTGAGGAGTGGGCCTAATTACAGATCTTTTCAAAGAATGGGGGTAGGTGGGTATGAGTTCAGGTTTTTTTAGGGATATTCAATAGGTAAATGTTATCCTCAAAAATGATGACACCAAAAAAGAAGATATTAAGGCAGGTCTACACAACCTGTGGCCCATGGGCAATAATGATATTTTCTTCTACCATTTTCACAGGTCACCCCAAATCATTTAGCAAGCTATAGGCTGTTAGGCCTGCATTAAGGGGAAAAATCAAGATGAGAAGGGACCTGGAAAAATAAGGATAAATTCTCTTAAAAAGAGAATAGATAAGGTATAAAAGTTAAAAAGAGCTTCTCCTGAAAGGATGATTTAAATTAACTTCTTATAGTGGGCAAAATGATTGTTTAGAGAAAGTGACTTTTTCCTCAAAATGGAGAGAGCCTCTCAAAAATCAGTGGTCTCCCAAAAGCCTATCACTTTGGAACATAATACTTCTCTTTAAAAATCACTTTAAAATAAAGCAATAGGCAAGTTATTAAAGGCCCTCAAAAGCCCAAGTTTAGTTTGACTAGAGTCTTGGGAGGATGGACTCTTAGGGGAACAGCTATTGCTTTGTGCTAAGCTATGAAAGTAAGCTGACATACCTGCTCAGCTCTTAGGGGCTCCTTTCCACTTTGTCTTTAAGATCCTGAGAGACAAGTAGAAGTAAGAGTAGACTGTGTTGTAGAGTGGGAGGAATCCTCTGTGTGTGCACATTTCCCCCTCTCCTGCAAGCTTTTACTGGCTTTTTGACAGATGCACATGTGTAAGCACATGCATTCTAAGTGAGAGTTGAGTTTCTGAGAGTGGATTGTCCCAGTCTGAGAGAAGGCAGCAGCCAAGACACAGTTGGATTACAAGAAAGTTGCCCTATAACACAGGCCTGGTCATTGGACTAAGGAAAGGAGTTTGTGGACAAGATTATTCCTAAAGCCCTTCCTCCTCATCAGAGAAGAGGAGATTTCCTAGGCAGCATGATGTCAAAACATAGTTTTCTCACCAGAGGAAGACTTTACAGGCCATATAAGCCTTGAGGGGTCACCTTATGAATAACCCCAAATTAGGCATTGAGAGATTCCACTGATCGCCTCAGGAAAGAAATCCCAAAGTAAAATCTGTAAGGAACATTGTAGCCAAATTTCAGAACTATTAGGTAAAGGAAAAAAATATACAAGTGGCCAGAAAGAAAAATTTCAAATATTGGGATGTCACAAATTCAGTAATGTGGCCTTCTAGAGAAAGGATGAGACTTTAACAGTGTGCCTGTTTTCTCCACCTCATTCCCCCCAAACTCACACCCTCTGCCCAAAGATGGAGGAGTATTAAAGGGATTAAAGCTATGAAATAGGAAAGCAGAAGACTGATACTTTTCTCTGTGCTATTACCATGTATATTCAAACAGTGCATAATTGTGTTGGAAAGGGTATTGCCAACCCAGAATCCTCAAAATGTTTTTGTGGAGTGAGAGGAGGGTTGGAACCTAAAGTATGAGTCTGAAAGATACTGCTGAAAACTTACCAAAATGTCAGGGTATTGTCCCATTAGCAATCCTCAATTCAATTTCCTTCTGAGGAGAGTTTAAATATAGGGTGGTACTGAATCAGAAGAACTCTAGTTGAAAAACAGACCCATTAGAGGGGAAAGAAAATTAGGTTTATTGATTGTAGATTATGTATGCATAGACATTTACACACACACACACACACACACACACACACACACATACATGCACAGAGGTTTCTATGCAACATTTTCAAGTTTGTATTTTCTGTGACATAAAACAAATTCAGTCCTCTACCTGACATGAATTTGTTTCTTTGAGTACTTGTACAGAATCTGAGGACCCTATGATCCACATTTGCTGGAACTCAGACATACAAGCAATATGGAAGTTACTTTCAATGATTTTCCAAAGTAAACTCCTAGTGGGGACAGGTGATCCAAAGAGAATTGTGGGTAAGCCCCCCAGATTGTGTTTAGTCTATGTGACCCAGAGTTTGGGAGTAACCTGAGCCATAGGTTACATGCATAGCAAGGAAGGGAAAGACTGTGACATAATAAAAAGATCATCAATATTTGAAGTGAGAAGACCTAAGTTCAAATGTCAGCACTACTGTAGTGGTGTAACTTTCAAAACTCTTTAAGCCTGAGTCCTTATCTGCAAAATATGGCTGTTGGATGAGGTAATCTCTAAAGTTCCTTCCAACTCTAGTTCCTATAATCCCTTTAATTTGTTGTTGTCATTTTGATCATGGCCAACTCTTTGGTATCCTATTTGTTGTTTTCTTGACAAAGATACTGGAATGAGTTGCCATTCCTTCTCCAGCTCATTTTACAGAGGAGGAAACTGAGGCAAATAATGACTTGCCCAGGGTCACAAAGCTGGTAATAAGTATAGGAGGCCATATTTGAATTCAGGTCTTCCTAACTCCAGGTTCAGCACTCTATTCACCAAGCCACCTGATTTCTTTAATGCTTCCCTACTCTGTCTTGGTAAGACAATATGTAAAATATAGTGCTCCATTATGAGCCCCATATTTCAAGATAGGCATACAAAAGCTACAGCATGTCCAGAAAATGGTGGCTAGGAAAACAGCTTATGAAGAATGGCTAAGGGAATTGAAGATTCCCTTATTTACAAAACCTACAAAACAGGGACATGACAACCATCCTCCTTTTCCTCAGTTACTCAAGGAAAGTCTCATGGGGAAGAATGATTAAACATTTTCTACTTTGTCACAGAAGTCAGGACCAGTTCAATGAATAGAAATTTTAGGCAGAAATTCAGCTCAATGTCAGGGAACAATAATCAGAACTGTTCAAAAGTGGGACTGCCTCTGGGAGTAAAGGAGAAACTTCCCCTTACTGGTCATTTTCAAGCCGAGATTGAATTTCATTTTAATGGGATACCATATTCCAACACAGACTTGGATTACACTAGGTGACTTATGGGATGACTTCCAACTCTTAGAGGCTATGAGGACAGATGAAAGATGACATATTCCAAATTCAGAAGTGAGTTTTGTTTTTTTAAAGGACACCAAAGGAGACATCAGCAATAAATGCAACACTGTCACACAATGGTTAGATGACTGGCTTTGAAATCAAGAAGCCCTAGATTCAAACCCGGCCTCTAACACATGCTAGCTATCTGATCACGGGCAAGTCACTTTAAACACTGAGTGTCCCTGACAACTCTCTTAGTTTTAGATGCAGAGAAATTACCAATTTGTATCAACGGAGGGGATTTCTGCATTGGGAGCTTCTATACATACATTAATGAAATCATAGGTGTTTTACATATATATATATATATATATATATATATATATATACGTATATGATATATTTATATTTATATATGTATGTGTGTATGCATATATAGAGTGTAGCTATACACATGACTATATTCATACATGGTGTATAGTGTATGTCTACACACATGTTGCTATACATACATCATTGCACTGTGTTCACTTGTGATACGTGTCTCCATATGTGTGTAGTGGCTACACATGTACTGCACTATATTGTCATCATGTGAATGCATATGTTAAATTATAACCTACACACACACACATATACACATAGGCATTGTGTATATATATGTATATATATATATATATACATCCTGCATATGCTCTGTATGTACATATCACTGCATGTTCACATATGTAATCTTTAGGCCTACATGTTTTCTATATAATTTTTAAAGCATTTACTAAGTGTAAAGGCAGATTGAAGGTGAAGAGGCAGATACAAAGTTGAAATAAGACATTCTCTGGAATCAAGACTCTTCCAATTAGGCAGTGCAGTAAGTAGAGCCTCCGCCCTGCAGTCAAAAGTACCTGAGTTCAGATAGGGCCTGACACTTAATGCATGCACAAACCTTGGAACCTTTGGATCCAAGAATAGAGAAAGATAATTCCTAACAAGGGAAGACTGCATGAGAAAAGGAATAGTATTTAAATATAAATAACAACCATGAATCAAATAACAAGTATTTATTTAAGCACTTACTATACCTTAGGCATTGTGATAGGTACTGAGAATACAAGTACTAAGAATGAAACAATCTCTAATTGCTAGAAATTAATAGAGAAGATGAGAAATACGCCCAAATATACAGAATAAATATGAAGTGAATAATACAAATAGATACAAAGTAGTAAAGTGCAAAGTTGTTTATGAGGGGAAACCACAGCACTGGGAGGAGGGGGGGAGGGAAGAAAAGATCCAGGAAGGTTTTATGAAGAATGTGGCAGCTGAGCTGTGTTTTAAAAGAAAACAATGACTCTAGAAGGTGGAGGTAAGGAGAGAGCAAGATCCACGCATATAAAACAGATGGGAGATCCAATGAGGAACAGAGAGGGCAGCTGTAGCTGGATTGTAGTGTGCTGGAAAAGTATGTAGATAGGACAGGGGGAATAGTAATATCCAATGATTCTGAAAGGCATCTTGGAGTCAGATTTTATAGGGCTTTAAAAACTAAAAAGAAGACTTTAAATTTTATCCTAGAAGCAGAAAGGAAGACTGGAATAGGAAGCCACTGAAGTTGGCTGAGTAGGGAAGTCACTAGGCTTAAGGAAAATCACTTTGGTAGCAGTATGTAGGATGGATTAGAGTTCATGGACTAGAGTGAGTAAAGATTTGTTCGAAGTCAAGTTAGGAGGCTAATGGAGGTGAGAAATGATGAGGGCCTGAATTAATCAGGTAGCTGTGTGAATATGGAAAAGGAAATGGATATGAGAGAACATCTCATAAAAATTTGGCAACTAATTGGATAAGTGGGGTAAGGAAGAGTCAAGAATCCAAAATAATGGCAACAAACCTGGGAGACAGAAGCCCTTTGGGCACTGGGAAAGGGTTTCCACCAGAATTGCCAGGGCAGTCATAGGCAAATAGATCAAAATCTTACCCATGTGAACAAAAGATGCTTCTGGGAAAACTGAAACCCACAGCATTCCATATAAGGGTGAGAAGATCCACCATACCCAGATGGAGTTCTGAGGTGATTGGAAACCTTCAGTTCTTTGACGAACTTAGCCTGGAATCCAGAAGGGAAGTTTGTAACACTCTGATCTGAGAGTGTTCCAAGAAGCTGAAGGCAGCAGTACTCTGAACCTTGACAAGATCAAAGGTGCCAAGAACCTTCTGGGTCATAATGACTCGAAGTTTAGCTAGAAGAAAAGAAACAAGAGATTTAAAAAATGCAGTTTTAAGACTGGAACTTCACAGGTTATTCCACTTGCCTTGAAGTAATTACTTTTGTTAAATATAGTTCTTGATTTAATCAGAGAGTGACAGTGAACAGCATCTGTACAACTCAGTTGAATCACTCAAGGCTAGTGTGATAGAAAGGCCTGGTCATACCCTGAGAAATTTGTAATAAAAGGAGATATCTCAGAATAGGTAGTAATTCTAAGGTTCTAGAAGCAGAGAAAAAGGAGTGGGTTCCCACAGTATTGAGCCAAAATGAACCAGAAATTCAGGGAAACCAGTGAAAGGAATCAGGAGAAGATAGGACTGAGCTATGACAGAAAAGGGAGACACTGAGAAAGTTTTCTTAGAGCAGAAGACTTATACTGATGCTACCAGATGAATCCTCCTACTCAAGGACTGAGAAAGTTTCAAGAAAAAAAGTGCCCCAACTTCCCTTTTGTCAGAGCCTGACAGTACTATGACACTGCAATAATATACTACTTTAATATTAAAACATTGACAGTGACCTGAATGTTTCTTAGGATCCAGGGATTATGTAGGGATAGAAATAATGATAAGTTAAGGCAGAGAGCCAAATATGTTCCTAAATATTAGGAGTTTTCCTAATTGGAGACCAAGAGCAAATAAGATCGAATTTCTAAGTTTTGTCTAAAATAAACTCCCTAAAACCACAGTAGGAAACTACATGGACATTTGGGGCCTTTAATATCACACATGGACTTAACCTGAGCTAATTTTTATAAGCAGGTGTTACAATATTATAAGTGAAGTAAAAGTGTTGGACCAAAAAAGAAAAGAAACTTCTAAGAACCATATCCACATGATATGTGAGACAATGATATATATTTGACCAAAATCAAAAGACTGAAAACATAGAGAATTTCCTATTAAAAAAAAAAATCTGACCTGAAAAACTAGTTTAGCAGAGACAATTTAGGAATTGCTAGAATTCTGGAATATCAGGACCAAAAAAAATCCTGGATATTAGACTTCAAAAAATCTTAAATAAAAACTGCCTATATCTTTTAGAACCTGTAGTGGCAAGCAAAGGCATACTTAGGTCCTTGTTTCAGTTATTCGAGTATTTAGCACCTTGTTTCAGCTCTTCAAGTGCCTTTGAGCCTCACCTGTGATAGTATCAAGTCTTTGTCAGAAACAGAACCTGTAAAGCCCAAAGTGGGAGGGAATTTGTCAAAAGACCATATAAAAGCAGGAGCAAAAGCTGGGATCAAGCAGAACTGAGAGGGAGAACATATGGGGTGTCTAGCATTCTGTTTGTTTTGTCTGTGTTGATTTGTGTTTGTGTTAATTTTTCAGACAGACTCATTTTGTGTGCTGATTATGTTACTTTGTCAGATAGAAGGACTCTCTGCTGATTGTGCTACTTTGTTCAGATGGAAGCATTCTTCCTTTTGAATTGTGCTACTTTGTCAGACAGAAGCACCCTGTCTGTTGACTTGTGTTGATTTCACAGGCAGAAAGTGATTTGAGATGATAGTGCCGACAATATGTTTGAATATTACTGTAACTCTGCTAAGCTTGATGTGTGTAGATATTGTTGTGGTTCTGTTAAGTTTTCTCTTCCCAAAAACAGAGACTTCAAAAGGGTTGGTCACTATGAACTTCAAGCTGGAGCAGGAACTGGAACAGGAACTGGGAGCTGCCTACCTGTGAATTCAGGTGATGGTTGGGTGAACTTGGACAAGAGCTGGGAGCATGGAAGAGGAACCATGGAGTTTGGGAGTTGACCTCTAGTCAAGGTGAAAGGACCTTTCCTTGGGTACTTAGTGGTGACTGACAGGATCAGTCTTTTAAATTCAGAAAGAAATAAGAAGGCAAGGAGAAAGAGTGGGGAGAGAAGATGACGGTGGGACCCTTAGAGGAGTGGGTAAGTTAAGGAACAGGAGGGTAAGGTAGCAGGTAGAAGTAAAGCTGAAGAGTAAGAAGGGATAGGGTAAATAAGTGAGGTGTGAGGAAAAATAGGAAGGAGGAAAATACACAAGTAATTGAAATTTAGTATATGAACAGGACAAATTTATCCATAAAATGGAAACAGAAGGTTAAAAATGTGGATTCAGGTGGAGCCAAGATGGTGGAAAGGAAGCAGTAACCTCACTGAGCTCCTCAGTTACTAAGTCTCAAAGGGTGAATCTGAGTGGATTCCAGAGTGACGGAGCCCACTGGAAGACAAAGCGTGGCAGAGTCCAGCCCAGGAGGTTGCCCAGTGTGCCCAGAGAGGACGAGCGCAGAGCGTGTGGAGTCTGCACAGCTCAGACCTAAGAGCAGACAAGGAGACTATACCAGAGAGAGAAAAAGCCCCAGCCTGCAGACTCACCAAGAATGAATCACAGTCATCTCGCAGAGGGAAAGGATCATTGGAGCCAGGTAGGAGAGTCGGGCCCCCAGTGGAGAGAGTGGCTTCTCTGGCTGCATTCCACCCCCAACCTGGAAGTTTGGAAACTGCCTGCCTGTATAATACAGGGGCTGGAATGGCAAAGTAAATTCTAGCTGCTCAGATCCTCCCATCCCTCCTTCATGAAGCAGAAAACCCAAAGATAAGTCTCCCACCCAGATTGAAATCCCAAGTTAATGGAAATAGCCTCAGGCTTGAGAATCTCCAAGAAGGGGTGTAACTGAGACAGCCAGGAATCTGAAGAGAAGAGAGGGAGGGGTCGCAACAAGCCCCACCTCACCTCACCAACAAAAGCCTACTTATAGCCCAGGGGTATAGAGGCAGAAATCTGAAGTGGTCAGACTCACCCCCACCTACACATCTACATTCCTCACTGACTTCCCTGACTTAGCCATAAACTAGCCACCCAGAGGTATTCAAAGTCAAGGATCAGGCCCTAAACTCATAGCCTGAGAAACTAAGAAACAGGAAGTCACAATGGGAAGGAAGGAAGCTGAAAAGGAGAAGGGGAAGGCAAGAAAGTCTATATGAGCCTACTATGTAGGGGAAGAACAACTAAATACACAGGTCATTATAGACTCTCTACCCACACCTGAGACGACAGAAGGAAACATGATCTGGTATCAAGCCAGATAGCATTCCTGGAGGAGCTTAAGAAAATTTTTAAAGACCAAATCAGGGAAGTAGTGACCGACTTGGAAAAAAGTCTCAGTGAAGAAAACAAATCCTTAACAAGTAAAATTAGTGAAGTAATTGGAGAAAATACCTCCCTAAAAAAGGAACTTCAAAAACTAACTGAAGACCATAATTCCCTAAAAATTAGATACAATCAAACTGAAACTCAGATCTCTATTATGCAGCAGGAGTCAATCAAAAAAAAAAAAAGAAAGATCGAAAAATTGGAAGAAAATGTAAAATATCTCACTGGAAAAATAACTGACCTAGAGAACAGATCCAGGAGAGATAACTTAAGAATTATTGGTCTACCAGAAAGCCACGATGAAAAAAGCAGTCTAGACAACATCCTCCAAGAGATTGTCAAAGAAAACTGTCCTGAGGTCCTGGAATCAGAAGATAAAATAGCTATCGATAGAATTCACCAGACTCCTCCTGAGAGAGATCCCAAACTGAAAACTCCAAGACATATAGTAGCCAAATTCCAGAATTACAAGATTAAAGAAAAATTTCTACAAGCAGCCAAAAAGAAACAATTCAAATATCGAGGAGCTACAGTTAGGATCACACAGGACCTAGCAGCTTCTACATTAAAAGAGCGGAGGGACTGGAATTTGATATTTCGTAGGGCAAGAGAGCTAGGACTACAACCAAGGATTAACTACCCGGCAAAACTGAGCATAATCTTTCAGGCAAGGAGATGGACATTTAATGAAGTAAGGGACTTCCAGACTTTCCTAATGAAAAAGCCAGAGCTCAATGGAAAATTTGATCTCCAATTACAAGACTCCAGAAGGACATAAAAAGGTAAACAAGGGTAACATAGACTCACACATGCAGAAGTGCACACACCCACACCCACAAACACAAGCTCATTACCTGGGATGCAACAAGAGCAAAATGTTCACATCCCTATATGTGGAGCTGATAACTGTCAATATTTGAAATCTTTATGATTATCATGACCTGCAAAAGGGTTATACTTAGAGGGTGTGGGTATGAATGCACTAACATGGAGTCTAAAAAAAAAAGACTATTAAGGGGATCAATGGTACTGTAATGGGAAAAAGGAAAGGATGAGCTAGGAAAAGGTAAAATATGCCATCTGAAGAGGCATCAAAACACACTATAGAAGAAGGGAAAGTAAGAGGGAGAGGAACATCATTTAAACACTATTCTCACTGGTTCTGGTTCAAAGAAGGATCAAATTAATCAGTGAAGTTTAAGAATCTAACGTGAATAGACACATAAATTCATTAAATAGAGGAATTGGAGGGAGGGAGAGGAGCACTGTTTGAAATTTACTCTCATTGGTTTGGAATCAAACGGGGAGTAATTTACTCTGATAAGTATAAAAATTTATTGTGTCCTATAGATAGTGGGAGGGTAAGGGGGGGGTGAAAAGGAGGAGACTAAAGGGAGGGATTATAAGGGAGGGAAATAGTAGTAAGGGGAGAGGGTAGGTTAAGAAGGGGGGTCACTGGCTGGGAACACTGAGGGAGGGGTCAGTCAAAAGGGAAAACTTCAAGGAGGGGAAGGGAGAAGGAATAAACAAAAACATAAACAGGGGAGGGAATAGGATGGAAGGGAAGAGACAGATAGTCATCATTACTGTGAATGTGAATGGGATGAACTCTCCCATAAAACAGAGGCGGATAGCAGAATGGATTAAAAACCTTAATCCTACAATATGCTGTCTTCAAGAAACACATTTGAAACAAAGGGATACCCACAGGGTAAAGGTAAAAGGTAAAATTTATTGTGCATCATCTAAAGTAAAAATCTGGATTCAATAATATGTTGCTTTCGGGGAACATTTTTAAAATGAGAGATACACACAAAGATAAAATAAAGGGCAGGAGTAGAATTTAGTATGTAAAAAAAGCAGAGATAGTGATCATGATCTCAGACAAAGTTAAAGTTAAAACAGATTTAATTAAAAGTGAAAAAAAACAGAGAAACTACACTGTCACCAACATTATTTAATACTGTTTTAGACCATTTAAAATTCCTAGACAGTATAAAACACCTCAGCATACACCTGCCAAAACAGACACAGAAACTGTATAAGTATAAACATAAAACATTTTTATACAAATAAACTGAGATATAAATAATTGAAATAATATTTATTATTCAAAGTAAAGTCAACATAATTTTAAATGACAATTCTATCAAATTAACTTATTTAGTCAATGTCATCCCAATTAAATTACTAAAAAACTATTTTACCAATTAGAGAAAATAATAAAGTTCATTTGGAAGAACAAAAGTTCAGGAACTTCAAAAATATCAGGAAAAAAAGATGTAAAGGGAGTAGATTTTGCAGCATCAGACTTTAAACCACATTATAAGGCGAGAGAATTGTTGGAGTATAAAAAAGGGTAATTGCAATTATTTCAAATAAAAATTTTCTTGTATAAATTATATATATATATAGCCAAGAATAGAAGGAATGCAGAAAATTGGGTGGAAACTTTCATAGATAATTTCTCGGATTGGATATGATTGGGTTGTAATACTGCTTTGGTATAGGAAATGATGAGCTGGTTGATTTAGTAATACACAGAAAGACTTGGACTTATGAAGGAAGATTCTATCTACCTTCAGAGAAACAAATGATGGGAGGAAATAAGAATAGTGCAGTCTTAAATATATGTGTAAATATCTATGTGGATGTGTGTGTGAATATCTATATATCTGTATATATGTATATATACACATATATGTATATACATATCTGTATATATATACACACATATATGTGGGCAGAGCCAAGATGGAGAAGTAGAAACAGCACTTCCAAGGCACCCCAGCCCACACCACTTCCAAACCATGGAAAAGGTGGACTCTGAACAACTTCTGGAGCTCCAGCACCCACAGAACGACACAGAGAAGCTGACCTCACGATGAGGACAGCCCAGCAGCCCGGCAGGGAATGGCCAGCACAGTGCTCTGGTAGCAGAGCCCAAGCATAAAATGAGAGACAACAGCCTGACTGAGGAAAACGACACCTTAAGGAATGGACTGGCTCAAATGGCAAAGGAGGATCAAAGGGGCAATGAGGAGAAAAATGCCTTAAGAGGCTGAATTTGCCAGATGGAAAAGGAATCTCAGGATCTCACTGAGGAGATTCGTTCCTTCAGGGTTAGACTGGAGCAAATGGAAGCTAGTGACTTTATGAGAAATTGGGATGCTGTTGAACAGATCCAAATGGATGAGAGAATGGAAAGCAATGTGAAATATCTCATGGGAAAAACCACTGACCTGGAAAGTAGATCCAGGAGAAATAATTTGGAAATTATTGGACTACCTGAAAGCCATGATCAAAGAAACAACCTAGAGGTCATCCTTCAGGAAGTTCTCAGGGAGAATTGCCCTGATGTTTTGGAGCCAGAGGGGGAAGTGGAGGTTGAAGGAATCCACCCATCACCTCCTGAGGGGGATTCCAAAAAGAGGACTCCTGGGAATGTTATAGCCAGGTTCCAGAATTCCAAGATCGGGGAGAGAGTACTGCAGGCAGCCAGGAAGAAACAATTTCAATATTGTGGAAACACACTCAGAATGGCCCAGGACCTGGCGGCTTCTGCACTGAGGGATTGAGGGGCATAGAATATGATATTCTACAGGGCAAGGGACCAGGGATTGAAAGCAGGAATTGCCTATCCAGCAAAACTGAGGGTCTTCTTTCAGGAGGAATTATGGTCTCTCAGTGGTGTAGAGGACTTTCAAGCATTCTTGAGGAAAAAACCAGAGTTGAATAGAGAGTTTGGCGTTCAGACACAAGAAGCAGGAGATGCTTGAGAAGGTGGTCAGGGAAAGGAAATCAGAGGGAATTTATCAGGGTTGAGCTATTTACATTCCTACATGGAAAAACAATAACTGTGACTGATGTAACCTTTCTCATTGTGAAAATAATTGAAGAAGGGTATATGGGCATTTAAATACATAGATGAATGTGTGTATGTGTTTACAGGTATACATGGATAGAGGGCACAGCTTGAATTTGGTGGGAAGGGATGATACTTGGGGGGGTGGGGTTGAGAGGGGGAGAGGAGTGTGGCAGGAGGAGATGGGAAGAGACAGGGTGGGATGGACTGTCTCATATATAAGAGGCAAGGGGAAGTGGTTGCAGGGGAGGGGAGGAACAGGAAGGCAAAAAGGCAAAACCATATTCTCACTGAATTTGGCTCAGGGAGAGAATGATATACATACTGAATGGGATATCTCATCTAGCAGGAGAGTGGGGAGAAGGGGGATTAAAAGGGGATGATGGAGGGGAGGGCATTCTGGGGGGCGGGGAGGTTAGAGGTATCCAATTTTGAGGAGGGACAGGATCAAGATAGCAATTGGACTGGGTGGGGGGGTGGGATGGGTGGGAGGGAAATATAAGCAGTCTTTTACAATATACCTACTATGGTGGTGTTTTGCATAGCTATACATGTACAATACATACTGAATTGCTTATCTTCCCAGAAGGAGTGGCTGACAAGGGAGGAAGAGAATGGATCTGAAATTCAAGGTCTTAAGATTAAATGTTTCAAATATATATAAATAGTATTATTAATACTGTTTTGCATGTAATTGGGAGATAAGATGTGCAGGCATTGGGGCACAGAGACTCACCTTGCACTAATGGTAAAGTCGAAGGAGGTAGGGGAGAAGATATGGGAGAGACCAGATTGGATTAGGGGATATTTTGTGGGACTGCTATTCTGGCGTGGTGGGTAGGGGAAAAATTGTAACTCAAATCTGGCAGAAATGAATGATGTAAACCAGAAGTTAATAAAGCATTTGTAAAATATATATACATATATGTATATGCAGGTGTGTGTGTGTATACACACATAATTTAGCTTTCTTTAGGGTGGTTAGATGAAAGGAAAATACATAAGTAAAAAGTTCACAACAGAGAATAAAAGAAAACAAACAAGGAAGCAAAGAAAAGCTGCATAGCAACTCCCCTGCAACCACTTCCCCTTGCCTCTTATATATGAGACAGTCCATCCCACCCTGTCTCTTCCCATCTCCTCCTGCCACACTCCTCTCCCCCCTCTCAACCCCACCCCCCCAAGTATCATGTGTAGTGTTTATTATATAGTTTTTCCTGAAATGGAAATTTACTGTTTTCTACTGAATCCTCTTGTATGGTCTACTGTGTACATGGTGATGTTTCTTCTTCTTTTCTCATTTTGTATTTAACTTTAAAATAAAAAATACCAAAAATATAAATGGGAAATAAAATATTGAGTAAAATCCTACTGGGAAATAAATTGATCTTTAATGGAATAGAGAACTTTCAAGTATCTCTGATGAAAATACCAGAGAAGATCAACAGAAATTCTGAAATGGGAACATAAGAGTCAAAGGAAACCTAGACTGGTAAATATTCCTGAACAATTGTAAGGATGATGAATATACAATGATTAATTGCTTATATTATAGGAGAAGAAAAGAAAGTCTCAGAATCCTGATGTCTTCAATGATTACTGGGGGGAGAAAAAAGACAAAGGGCCTGAGTGTTTTTTTCTCTTTTGATTGTCTTAAAAGAAGAAAGAAAATGGAAGGGTAAAAGCTTACTTTTTTTTCAAAATCAGGGTATACGAGTACAGTATGCAAACATGGGCAGAGTAGGTATCCCTTCTATCTAGATTGGATAGAGGAAAGTTGAACACTATAGAGTTTGATACCCAATATACATTGACCTCAAAAGTGAAACAGGCAGAGAAGTGGAGAATGAAATTTAAGAGGGATAGAAGATTCAGGGAGGGAGTAATCATAAACACACTTCAACTTTGGAAAATTTATCACAAAAGCAGAATTAAAAGGAAAGAAGGAAATGGGAAAAAAATCCAGTAATAATTATTTTAGCATGAGGAAAAGTGGAATGGAAGTACACAATTTGAATTACGTTGATCACTAGTATTGATTACATCCCCTTTTATTATCATCTTCTTCCTTGTAGAGTAGGGAGTGAGGGAAAACAAAGGGAGAAATATAAGGATGAGATGGAGATAAATACACTATTAACAATAAACTATTAACTATGACTTTTAAGTGGGATTGATTCACTCATAAAACAAAGAACTATAGCAAAAGATTATAAATAAGAAACCAATAAGATGTTGTTTATAAGAAAAATACTTTAAACACAGATTCCAAGAGCAAAATTTATTATTCTTCATTCTTCTCCAGGCTACAATATTTACTCTCTAAAGGCCTTTATTTATCCTGTGATAGAGACTTTTTTTTTTTTTACTGTGGAAGCTTACTCTACCTCCCCACCAACCCACTATGACTTCTTACTTTGGAAGTATAGTCAGTCTTGCTATAACAAGACACATGCATTTCCCAAAAGCTTGGTATTATGCAAAACTATGGAATAAAAACCATAGGCCTTGGGAGGGAAATAGAGTTAAGGGAATAATGCTCCAAAACTTTCAGTGATACATTGAGAGACAGAGAGAGACAGACAGAGAGAGAAAAAAAAGAATCTATTAAAAATGGTAGTATAATTATATACATGTTAAGACAAAGAAATCTATATATAAATATTACAATAAATAGAAATATACTCAGCCTCTGGTTGTGTCCAGTTTGTGTTAAAATTCCCTTGGCGCTGGCATTGGCAAGGTCTCTCACAAATTGGGCAGGCTATAATTACATGCCTCTAGTGCTTGCAGAAGGTAGCAAAGGGTGGCACAGACCCTATAGTCCTCAAGAAATATGATAAATATAGCACTTCGCCTTGACAAAGAAGAAATCTGCTTGTGGAAGTGGCTGCTTCTGAATTATTGTGAAGTGGTACCATTTTCTGCATTTTTGCCATTTCTTGTGGAAGAAATCTCACAAAAGCAAACTCAAAATTCATTATGCTAAAAGTATTCCTTAATGCATCAATTTTGTTGGAACAAATTTGTGTTTTCAAAATAAGTGTTATGGCAAAACTGATTGTATCTGCCTCCTCCCAATCTGATTGCTTGGTTCCTACCCAGAACCTCTATTTTAAGGAAAAGGTCCAATCCAATGATATCTTCATTCCTTTCTCGTGACTTTCCATAGGACTTTTTCTACCATACTCCCGTGATAGGAATTTCTACAACAACCTCCCTACCCCCCGATTTTCAGATCTTTTTTATGTTGTTAGAAAAGAAACTCCTTGAGGGTAGAGAGTATCTTTCTTTCTTCTGGTATTTGAATTCTCTATGCTTAACCATAAACCTTTCATAAATCCTTGGTGTTGACTTCAGGTAAAGTAAAAAAAAAATCTACATGCTATCAGACAAGGCAAATAGAAATAGTCAAAAGAGATTAATAGAAAAACTTCATTGTGCTTAAAAGCACCATGTAAAATAAAATAATAATATAGGTTCATTGAGTTTGATAAAATCTAAGTATGCAAAGGATTGAAATCAAATTACAGACCCAATTATAGAACCCCAAATTTTAAATAGTTGGGGATGTCAATGTACTACATTCTAGGTCACTACACACTAGATAAATCTATCCAAATATAGATAATAAAGAACAATCTGTGTAGAATTTTTTTAGAAAAAGATATAATAGGTTTCTTGTGATTAATGAATAGGAATAGAAAGAAGTATGCATGTATAAGCATGTATATATATATACACATAAATACATACATACATTATGTATACACACATACTAATCATATTTCAGTAATATATTCAATTAATTTAAAGAATAGATTCAAATCTAAATGGAGACTATATAAGTTATTCCTAAAGAATCAGTAGGTCAAATAACAAATCATAGACACAATAAATCAGACCATCAAAGAAAATGATTGCACTGAAACAATATAACAAAAGGAATGAATACACAAAACATACATACTCCTTTCTCTTTCCATTCAGTTGTACATGTCTTGCTTGTGCATAACACCTTTGCAAAAAGCAATCAAGTTTTAAGATGTACAAAATTCACAAATATATGCAGAAAAGCCAAACTATTGAATACAATTTACTAACCATAACTCAATTTAAAAATATTTAATAAAGGGCTTAAAAAAAGGATACAAAAGTAAATGGAGACTAAAAAAGGTAGCAGCAAAAAAAATGGTGGGTCAAAGGACAAATTATAGAAACAACAGATCATTTCATCAAAGAAAATGACTACAATAAGAGACAACATACCAAAATTTAGGAGTTTCAGCAAAAGCAATCCTGAGGCAAAATATATGTCTTTAAAGAGTTTCATCAACAAAAGAGAGAAAACAGATAAATTAATAAGGCATTAAATATTTTAAAAACTAGAAAAACAATAAAAATTTAAAAATTAAAAAATCAAACTAGGGGCAGCTAGGTGGAACAGTGAATAGAGCACCAGCCCTGGAGTCAGGAGGACCTGAGTTCAAATCCGGCCTGAGACACTTAACACAGAAACTAGCACTTTGACCTTGAGCAAGTTACTTAGCCCTGATTGACCTCCAAAAAGACAAAAAAAAAAAAAATCAAACTAAACATCTAAAGAGAAATTTTGAAAATCAAAGAGTCAGATTTGAAAGCAAATATCCTTATTCAATTAATTAATAAAAGTGGGAGTTGGTTTTTAAAAAATAAACTAATAAAATGAACTTTTTATTAGTTTGATTTTTTAAAAATTGAAAAAGCATATACATTTTTTTTTGGAGGAGGGAAGGTAGGGTAATTGGGGTTAAGTGACTTGCCCAAGGTCACACAGCTAGTTTTGTGTTAAGTGTCTGAGGCTGGATTTGAACTCAGGTCCTCCTTGACTCCAAGGCCAGTGCTCTATTCACTGCACCACCTATGCACCCCAAGTGTATATATTTTAAAAAATCACAACAAATGAGAGGAATTAAAAGAAATTATTAGAAACTATTTTGCCTAATTATATGCCAACAAAACTGATAACTTGAATGGAATGGTTAATTATTTACAAAACATAAAGTACCCTTGTTAACAGGACAAAGCAGAGAATTTTAAAAACCCAATATCAGGGAAAAAATTGAACAATTCACAAATGCACTCTCAAAGGAAATAAAACAACAGAATCTGATGGGTTTATAAGTGAATTCTATCAAACATTCAAAGAAATATTCCAATATTACAAATTCTTTTTTTTTCTTTTTGGAGGAGGTAAGGCAGGGCAATTGGGGTTAAGTGATTTAACCAAGGTCACAAGGCTAATAAGTGTTTATGTGTCTGAGGTCGCATTTGAACCCAGGTCCTCCTAACTCCAGGGTTAGTCCTCTACTCACTGTGCCACCTAGCTGCCCTCCATATTACAAATTCTTCTTGTAAAAAAAGGGGGAAAAGCCATTCTACTGAATTTTTACTATGATCAAAGCAGAAAGAAAAAATAATATCACTGGTGCATATGATATGAAAATATTGAATAAAACTAGCAAAGAGGCTATACCATATTAAACAGATGTTATATTATAACTAGACTGGAGGTATGCCAAGAATATATGGCTGGTTCAATATTAGTAAAACAATAAACTTTTTAGAACATATTAATAAGAGTTCAATAAAAGCCACATGATCATATCACTAAATGAAAAGAACTCTTGACAAAATACAGGATGTATTTATGTAATAATTCTCTAGAAACACCAAAAGCAAATTAATAAATGGACTTTTAACTAATATGGTAAATAGCATCTAATATAGTTTTATGTGTAATAGAAAAATGGTAGAGGCTTTTTCAATTAAATCAGAGGTAAAGCAAGGATGTATAGCAATAAGACACAAATAAGAAATTGGGGGGTAAAAGCAAAAGGAAAACAAATTAGCACTTTTACAGAAAATATTATGGCCAATCTGGAGAATCCTAGAGATTCAATTAAAAATTATTGAAACAACTAGCAACTTCAGCAAAGTAGCAGGATATAAAATAACGTAAACAAATCATAAGCATTGCTATCTATTTCCAGTAAAACCCAGAAGGAAAAAAGAGAGTACCACTGGAGCATTGTTAAACAAACTATTATATCTAAATGGAATGGAACTGCACCAAAATAAATGACAAACGGATGGATTTAGAGAAGCCCTTGAAGACTTGTACGAATTGATGCCAAATGAAGTAAATAGAACCAGTACAATTTATATGATTACAAAAATAACTTTGAAAGATGATAATTGAACATGTCTTCATTTGCCCAACTACTATATTTCTTGCCAACCACTATAACATCTGATATGTAAACTAAGACCTGAAGGACTTTTCTGGAGCCCCACTGTCCCAATTAGTGGTTGCTTCAGTTGTCCACTACATCTAGGACAAGGTTGCAGCCATCCTTCACTTGATTTACCCAACTCACCACTTCTCAAGAGCTATCCTGGTACTTGGCAATATCTTGTGTAATTCACCTCTTAATCCCCCTTCCCAATTCTAGAACCATTGTCAAATTAACTCTGCCATTATTCCTAAGAACATGTCAATATACACACTCCTATAGCTTCACTCTTTTTGCCACTTGTGTAACTTTAGTGACCAAAATTTCCTGTGTTGGCCACTAGTCCCCTTGATATGTTTTTTTCTGCTTTTAGAATATAAATTCCTCAAATAAAGGAATTGTATTTGTTTTTGTATTTGTATCCCAAGCACTTGGATAAGGTCTTTATTTATTTATTTTTTTAATTCACTCTTGACTAACCATTACTTCATAAGACTAATAACAAAGCATGCTTTCCACCTACTGAGAGGGGACTTTCAGACCAGGCCAATATGTGGATTTGTTTTGCTTGACTATGCTAATTTTTCCCAAGGGAGGGTTGTTATTTAAAAAAACAATAAACAATTTTTGTGGAAGGAATTGATGTGGGAGAAGGAGTTATGGTGACAATAAAAAGGAGAAAAGAAAGAAAAGTATGTCATTGAAACGTTTTTTTTTTAATGCACGGAGGAGAACAGAAGAAAATTTTGAGCAGACAGACAAGCAGGACAGCTTTGAAACCAGTATGTTTAATTTATTATATACTTTTTAAAAGTTGTATTTCATAAAATCCATGCTTTCATATTTCATATTTTTCTTGTATGTAAATATTTGCTACGTTCAAAATTACAAAAAAAAATCAAAGAGAAAAAATAAGTTGTTTCTAGTATGTTTAGATGCCTTTTACACTGATTAAATGAACTAGGCTAATAAATACTAAATATGTATTGGTCTGATGACCCCTAAAATTACAAAGGTGTTGTTTTTTTAAATTTCTTCAATGTTGCATACAATTTGCCCAGAGTAAGTAATGAGTTCATTTTAGGGGTTTCACGTGCTGCAAAAGCCCACATATTAAATGCCAACATTCTCCTAATGTTATGTGGATATGAATGAGGACACACCACTGTCTCAGAAGAGCTATTACAAATTAACACAAAGAGCTATAAGAATGCATGGTTCATGTAAGCAGGCTGCAGCATGTTACCAACAATGACTTATGCAAAAGAAGTGATATATAGAACATTATCAAGGACAAGTGATATCAGAATAGGAGTAGATGGGCTAGTCATGTATCCTGAATGAGAGACAAAAGATAAACATAGTGAATACAATATTGGTATCCCCCGATACCAGGCCTCCAGTCTGTTGAGCAGCTTCTCTATGGAAGATTTATGGGAAAACATGGACAAGAGCTTCACAGAATAAGAGGATGTGGAAGGGTTGCCTGTGTCAGTGAGGGGAATATCCACTAATATAAAATATTAGTGTTATAAAAAAGTACCATAAGTGATATAAAAATGTACCAAAAATAATTAGATGCTCTCTGCAGGGGACTATTTTGAAAGCTGCATTAATCCAATGTACAAAGGAATAATTTTAAGCAATATCACTATGCCCTCCTAAAGCAAAGCAGAGGGGAAAACCAGAGCTTTAAGGAGCTAATGCTAAATCTGATTGAAAATACTTAATGACCATTTCCCTCACAATACCTAAGAAATAGTAGCTAAAAATCAAAGCTTGAAAAAAGTGTTACCAGTGTCATCAGTTGAATGGTTCTTGCTGGCTTCCTCTTGTGAGCTGGATCTGAAATTGACTTTCCTGGAAGTTTGAGGGTTGAGAGGTATAGTGGTCCCACCCTTTCGCTATTTTAAGAGTGATGAAGTATTGGTGCAATGCTCCTTACTGTATTTCCCTTTTCCCAATACTGTGTGTGTGTGTGTGTGTGTGTGTGTGTGTGTGTGTGTGTGTGTGTGTTTGTGCTAGTGCTTGAAATTAATCAATGGCCCCTTCTCCGAAGGAGATTCCTCTTGGAGAGAGATGGAGCCGGACACTTGCTTTGCCAGCACACTCCCTGCAGTCCTACCACCCCCGCCCCGGATCCTGGGACAAAGCCGGACTCCCAGCGAAGCCGCCTCTTGCCAGTCAGCCGCTGTTTGAACTCAGGCCTGACCGCACAATGAAAAGTGGGTCCGAGGGAAGCGATAAACACTGTGCAGCGAGCCTTTTGAAGGCAGCTGATGCCTCATTTGGGTGACATGTTGTGGCTGATGAGTGTGGATGATGTGGGGTTTCCGATAAGTGCCTCATCAGTATCCTCATCATGCTCGTGTCGCTCAGCCTCGGCGTGTGCCCTGACTTGATTGTAATTGCCTGAATCTGCTCCCGCTGCTCCGGAGCGCGCAGTAATATGCAATAAAACAGCACGAAGTGAATGTTAACCATCTGAGTTCTGACACTGCTGCAGTTCAAGATCTCCATTAAGTACAAAGGGGGGAGGGGGGCAACCCTAAAGAAAAGAAGGCTCGAGAAAATTCCTAGGGTCTGCTTAAAACAACAACAACAACAACAACAACAAAACAAAACAACAACACCAAAAGCTGCTTAGCCTTATTGGGTCGTCACATGCCAACAGACTAACAGGTAGTTTGCTGTTTTTTTTTTTTTTTTTTGCTTAATTCTTTGCAGACCAGGTGTCCCTGTTTTGCTCATTAGCTCTAATAATGCTTACTGCTATTCCCCTTTCCCAGGTGTGGATCAGGGTCAATTTTCTGTAAGGTAAGAGGAAGTCCCGAACCATTCACTCCCCAGTTTATGAAGAAGTAATGTACTTTCATATTCTAATGTTTAAGTTTTCCATATTTTTCCCTGATAAACCTAATAAAATGATAGGAAACTGAAGCAATGCTTCGTCAGAGAAATTCAATTTGTAACAGCTCTGTTTTCAGCCACATTGTAAGAGCTTCCTGGGATGAGTAATCTCTTTCCTCATTAGTATATATCACACCTGTCAGGGAAAGTTACCATTTGGGGACAAGGCCTGAGACAGAGAGATAGTGCAGCTATAGAATTAATATAATATTTTGCAGAGTGGGACTGGATAGGTGGAATACTTAATTCTCAGATTATAGAGACATGAGGTGCAAATAAAAGTATCACAGGTTTATTTTAACATAGAAAAGCCTTAGTGCTTAATGATAATACTTTATGATAATACAAATAACATTTGTATAGAGCCCTACCATTTACAAAGTTCTTAAAAATCTATTATCTCAATTTTTCCTAATATTAACCAAATCAGATAGGGCAAAGCATTTTTCCCTCCATTTTACAGGTGAAGAAACTAACTCCAAAGAGATTAAATAATTTGCTCACATATTAAATAATGCATTATCTTTTATCTGCTATACCACCCTCTCTCATGACATTCCAATGACTCACTAATAGGATCTTCATTTCCCTTTTGTAGTAATTCAAACTCCTCCCCCCCCCCACTTCAAATATCTTTGAAAAAAAAGGTGATACTGTTCATCAATCAGCACATGTAGTCAGAATTTCAGTATTATATTAGGATTATGTTCGTACAATTTAGTATAAACCCAAGTTCCTTAGCTTGTTCTCCTTATTCCTCGAATGATAAGCTAGAATATTGTCTTCTCTGTATGTGACAGCTGCAACATTAACCCTTTTGCATACTTTTTTTTCAAGGAGGGAGAGGGCAGAAGGAGGTGGAGACCACACCTCCAATTTCATTGGTCTAAGGAATCTTCAGTGGGCAAATTCACATTTACAAATGCAGATCTACAAGGAATTTGAAATCTATAGCTTTAGGATGTTGCTTAGAGAGAAAGGGCATTATGACTTGCTTAAGGTCATCCAGTATGTGTCAGAATTCAGTGCACAGCTGTCATCTATATTTTTGTATTGGCCGTTTTTCTTCAAGTATCTCAAAGAAAATAATAGATTCATAAATTCTTGGGGTTATTTCAAAGTCTATGACACATATCTTTAGAAGTAAGATTTTTATTAGATATGACAATCTTCAGCATTGTTTTCCATTTTTTTCTAGGAAAAGAAGATGGTTTAAATACGTGATATTTATTGTTAGAATTAAAGATAAGGGGAGGGATGGTTGGTGTGGTTTTGTTTTTAAAACCTGATGTCTTGAACTAATGCCTTTGGCACTTGGAAGGGGGAGTTTCATTAACTGCCTGACTATCTATGTTAGTAACTGCTTGGGATAAATAAGTCATGATCACAGAGATAATTACAGAACACGTACGGTAACATGGGTTACTGTACTCAGAGCTCTTATAGGAAACTGGTGGATTTTAAGTTTCTCCTGCATCATTCCTAAATTCCCTGCGGCATTTTGGCTTGCTTTTTTTGTCTGTTTTCATAAGGAGTATGGTAATTTATTATCAAAATTATAGTGCCTGACTCTCACCAGACTGACTTGTAACTTAAATGAAATTGCTTTATAACCCCTAATACCACCATAGTTTCAAACTTTTCCCTGTCCCCTCTCCAACTCCAACCCCAGGATGATTTTCAGTCTTCTTTTGGACAAGGAGTAAAATCCAGGTCTTTACATAAGTCATGGTTCCTTTTTATGAACCAGATTCAAGCCCCTGAATTGGGCACCAAATTCCCATTTGGGAAATTGATCCTGTGTTTCCAAGTTGCCATATAGTTTTAAAAAGAAAAGAGTTCTTTTATCTCTTCCCTAAGTAGGTTGCAGTGTTAGCTGCTTGACTATTCAACAGCTATTGCTTATTCAAAAAGAAGCTGCATTTCAGTGGTAAGGGATTTTGTAATAGAGTTAAAGCACTTTCTGAAACCTTGGTATGCAAATGAAGGAACTAGCATTATTTTAACATTCAAAGAAATCTCCATTAGAAAAATAAAGGAAGACAGAAAAAAACATGATCAAAATAAGATAATATTTATAATCATGAAAAACCATAAGAAGCAAAGTGGGCAGAAGAAAACTGCTGGAAGTCATGAGACCAGGTGAAAACATAAATGTCCTAAATCAGGGAACAGCATGGATGTATTTTGAGAAAAAAAAGGAAGTTGAGGCAGGAGATATTATCAAAGCTAGAGCCAGTTCAAATTCTTAGCATCTTATATATATATGCAAAGAAATAATAAAATGATTTACAAAGATATTGTTAGTTTGCTCTTCCCAAAATGCAGCATGCTACTTTAGCACTTTGGGGAAAATGATAAAAATTAAAAAATTATTTCAGCAATGTACCTTTATGAAGGATTGGGCAATTAAAATGGTTAGTAAAATCAGGATGTGTTGATGCACCTGATTTAATTCAGATGTCGGTCCTCAGGTTGTGAATTCTGCACAAATGTTGTGGGTAAGCTCTAAAAAATCCTGCAATTTCAACATTCAGATGGGGTTGCTATAGGCACCAGAAAGAAATTTAGAGAAGGGTAGGGAATATTGCCTGAGGAAATTTATGGGGAATGGGAACAAATACAATTTTCTGTTCTTAAAAAAATGAATTATAGTGTCTTTAATTCTACAGGAATCACAAAAATGCTGCTTGTAAGTTCATAGATCTTGGTCTCTAGCACCCAATATATTGCCAGTTAATCCTCACAATTCACCTCTGAAGTGATCGAAAGCTGTCGCTCCCATTTTATAAGGGGATAAAGTGAGGTTCCAGTCAGGTGACGTGACAACCAAAGAGTTACCCTGTCGGCAAATACAATTGCTTCTAGTTCTAATCATGATTTTCAGTTTTCTCACAAATAATATAAATAAATAATAGTCGAGCAGAAATGGCATAGAATATTCTATGTCTGTAGAGGTAAGTGATCTGTCCTGTCCATCTCTGTTCTGGTCCAGCCCCAGGATTTCAGGATTGAAATTGGAGTATAAGACCATCTGATGTAGGTTGATAGTTCATGAGGAAACTGAGTGGGTTATGACACCAAAACTGAAGTCTGAGTCTACTAAAATGTCGATTTGTTTGTGGATTTAATTTAACCAGTAAACACCCTAGATAGGATCTATACTTCTTATTTAAACAAGGAGTCAATCTGATCTTTCTGGCATCTTTGTAACCAGAAATGAGAAAGGTCTCCAGATAATACTCATTCATGAAACTGTGGATGTAAGAAGAGCAGGTCAGCTTTCTAGATTCTGTTTTATGGACTGATGATAGGTACATATTAAGACTTTACTGTTTGATTGAAGTTGACCTATTTACTTCAATTCATGCTAGAGGTTAAACAATAGATTTATAAGTGTTTCCTACCACTCTGTGACATACTTTGCATTGACATAGGAATCCAATCTAGTGATACTTGCTACTGGTGTGGTAAAGGAAAAGACAGTGAGCAAACAGTCCAAATTATTTTGGGTCTTCATATTTGCCTCGATTTGAGGCCAAAAATGAGATTAGTCAAGGACTTCTTTTTTTAGTCTTTTCTCTTAGCCAATAATAGTGACTTTAAAGAAAAAAGAAATCAGTATGGAATAAACTAGAATTGTGTCTTGAGACAGACAAAGGGAATGCAAAATTAAATTCTTGATGTAAAAGGGAAGGTACAATGAAGCCTTCTTCACGAGATACCTTTGGAGGAAATTTCAATTTCACTGCTTCCTTTCTTCATTGCTTGCTTTATTTCTTCATAGATATGTTCTGTAGTAAGCCTGAAAAGGCTTTTTATTATTTCTTATTTTCTTTTTAGTATGGGGTATACATTCTTTAAAAAAAATTCCTTCTCATTTTAAGCAGTTCCCATTTTTCTAGTTTTGTTTTTGATACCTAGCTGTGACCAACAATACCTCCCATTGAATCATTTCTTTCATCTATTCAGTTTCTCTTATTTCTTTCATCTCATCTTCCCCTTCACCTGCTTACCTCTCATTAACCCTCGGGATTCCAGGTATATTGTGGCAGTCTTAGAGAATATATTCCTTTTTTTCAAACCTGAACCATTTTGACCTGGTAGACTCAAGTTTTCATAATTCTGGTTAGATTGTACCAGTACCTTTTCAGCAAATAGCAAGCCTGTGAATTAATTTACCCTAAATTATTTAATTTTGTCTTTATTTTGATTTCCAAAGAAACTACTTTTTTTCCTGTGCAGAAGACATACTTTTTATCTTATATGTTGAAATAACTATGTACAAAATTTTATATTTTCTTAAAGAAGTCACTGGTTTATAAGAACTGTTTAGCATCAGATTATAACAATATTTCAACATGGGACTATGACTTTTATTTTTATTTTGTCTATTTTAAGGATGTGGACTACTCTACTAAGTGGCATTCATATAAAATGAAAATGTACACAAATCTTTACAAATCCAAATATGTGGGAGAAGAGGAAGATTTGTGTTTTGAGTTTCTCAATCTATCTGGGAAAATGTTCATTATTTTTATATGCATCTATGCTTTTTCTGAAGCTCTGAAAATTTTGAATATTTGTGAAGTCATTCCATCTCTAGACTCCTCCCCATCTACTAATTCATCTCTCTCTGCACCTTATTTTCACTAGATCATAATTGGAAATCATCATTCTCTGTTTGTGACTCTGAGGCATGAATGAGTGAAAACTATGATACTACTAAAAACCTGTAATGTTTCCTTGTATGACAGGGATTGTGACTTGATCTGTGATTTCACCACTAGAGGGAATTCCAAGATACCAGTGAAGGTCACCATCTTCTTGTACTTAAAGTTACCTAGGTGTTAAATGGGCCAAGGGTAACATAACCAATATGTGTCAGAGGAGGCATATGAACCCAGATTTTCAAAGTTCTAAGTCTCATTGTGGCACACTGCCTCCGTTTCTTGTAATGACAACAAAAACAGAAGGCATTCTACACTGCTTTGATATGATAAAACAAGAAGATATAAAATATCCATCATTATTAGAAGTAAAATCTTAATTTTTGTCTTCTGGTTATAATTGTCTTTATTCAGGAATAGAATCAATTTCCAGAGTGTATAATATACAAGATAATTTGCTTGTACAAGTCTTATAAAATTTATATTCTGAAACTGAGTTAATTTGTGATAAAAAACTAATCCCATTTCTGTATGTATGAGAGAGTAGGTCAAGAATTTCACATTTATAAAAATGTATTTCCTTTAGAAATTTGAACTGTTTTTAAAGCATATATGTTTAAATTTTAATAATTTTTTCACTTTGTAAAACAAAGCTTACAACCACTGATTTTTTCTCCATCATTTTCATTTTATATAACAATGTAGAATAACATTTTATTCTGCAGAATCCATGGAAGTTGAAATTATAAAGGCAAAATTTACAGGAACAAAACAAAACTCTTTAGACTTATCTCAGCAATAAAATATATAGAAATAGTCTTAAAATCAATCCAACTTTTTCTTTTACCACTGAAATTTAATTTTTTGAAACACTGAAGTTGTAAAATAATTGAAAGAAAACTCACAATGTTTCATTAGAAAAGGAAGAAAATGAAATCATATCACTAGCAAAACAGTATTGAAACATCTTAGAAAACTTAGGAATGGTTATGATAAAATATTTTAAAATGATAATAAGCAAGTAATGGAAGATCATTGCTTAATTTTGTCAAAATTTAGAAAACGTTTCATTGATAATTATAAAGCAGATGACACTTTAAGGATTGCAAAGTGCTCCACATACATTATCTCATTGAATTTGCTTCTGAGGCTACTACATAATTATAAGTCCCGGTTTTTAATGCTAATCTATATAATATTCTAGTCTAAAAATAGAGGAAATCATATGTCAAATGTTTTCACATTCATTCTAATGATTAGGAAAATGAAAATATTTACCATGTTTATTTTTTAAACTCATTAATATGATTCATGTGGCATCATATATTCTTCATTACAGGACCTGTTATTTATCTTCTGTTCTTATAATTTCCTTTTACTTTATTTGTAATTTTTGTAAACTTTAATCAGTTAAAATTGACTGGGAATTTTTATTTACATTGGAATCAATGTGAAATTCTAGCATATATGATTACATAAAACTCTATGCTCAAATATGAATTTCCTCTTATTCCCAGGTTCGGCATTATTCTACCAGTAAAAATGCTTTGGGGCCTTTGAGGGGAAGCCTATTCTTTTAATAAACAACAATATTTTCATCCATTATGTTATTTCTAGTCTGATAATCATTAGTTATTAATTTGTGTCACTTCCTGTGGGCTTTTCTCTTCTGTGCATCACTTTTAACAGTTTTATTTTTCTTTGACATGTAGGTGCCCTAATAATTGCCATATCAAATATTTACTTGATCTCATTTTTAAGTGCAAGTATAATACTTTTGACCATAAAATCCTGCATCTACAGTTAAGTATGCATTTGCAGCAAACTTACAGCTTTAAATTTCACTAAAGAAAAAGGCCTCAGACTCTACGACAGGTTTTGAATGCAGATTTACTATAAAATAAGTGAATAATAATGCTGGGTTATTTTGAAAAGTGTTCTTTTATGCAATCACTGCATTTAATACAATCACAAAATGGCTGCCCAACAGGTGGTCTTTTCAGACTGTTAAAGCCACAACAATCAGAACAAAAAGGACACCAGAATCTAATGTTCTTCAGAATTTAAAAAGCTGTTCACTTTCTTTTGTTAAATTTTCAGATTTAGCCATGTTCATTATTGTTGAACCACAAATGCAGGGCATTCTTTTTTTTGACATTTTGCCATAAATAGACACTGACGGAGGCTGACTAGCCAGCTAGCTGTTTTTGTCACACGCCAGTGGAAACTAACCGTGAACAATGAACATTCTTGGTCCTTAGAAGGCTAAGGAAAGCACCAGCCTTAAGATGCTGCAAATCTGGCAAAAAGATATATTTGAGAAAAGGTGGACGTTTTTTTCTCCTATATTTCCATCCAAAGAATTTAATTGTCTTCTTTTCAATCTGAATGATTATATGTTATAGTGACAAATATATTCAAGATCCCTGTGATTGTACTATTCATAAGCCTTCCTTGAAAAAACTTAACAAATTAAACTCAGCAAATCATATCTCGAGGTTACAGGGTCTTTTAAAATATGCAGTATCCTTTACATAATTGTCTTAGTTGACCCACATAACAAAACTGTAAGGTAGGTACCATTATCCCCATTATACATATGGGGAAACTGAGGCTCAGAGACATAGTGACCTTCCCAGGGTAACACGACTAGCAAGTAAGTGTATGAAGAGGAATTTGAATTCAGGTATTCATGATTCTAAATCCACTATGATGTACCACCTCTCAAACATTCCTTGAGTGCCAGTTACTCTCCTATGGAGATATTCCTCTATGGATACATAGCATTGTTATGATCTTAGGAAAGAAAAAGTGCCTAAAATTTAATTGTATCACACATTTTAACGTTGCAAATAGTCACATTAAGTTAGTACTGTGGATGTTAGTTAACAGTAAATAAATTTGGCAAAGGTAATCTTATTTTCCAACTTTTGAGAAATATGACAATCTTGTCAAGGCAAAGGAGTCTATTTATAAATTCAGCAACATAAGCAGGGAACTGTAGTTAAGTATCTGACATTATGAATAGTGTAAGTAGTCATCTAGAACAGTGAATAGCTATGTATCACTGGGTGAAGACCCAAGGTCTAATAGCATATGTCCAATCCCTGTTCTTTACCTGTCTTTGTGGTTTTCCCGGGTTTAATAGGCGATACCTGACCTCTCAATATGGGAAGTAGGCTTCTTATTCTACCATGCCCACACTGGCTACTTTGGGATAATTCTGTTTTTGGTTCTGGTTTATAGTTTCTTCCCTGAAGAGGAGAAAGCAAAAAAAAAGGACACAGAATACAAACATGTATCAGATATGGAACAGGTGATTTTATTCCTACATAAAAAAGGGGATTAGTAAACAATAAAGAATCATAGAATGATATATTCTAATAACTTATTACTACTAGAATAATCAATTGAGAGGCAGATATTCAAGATGCATTGGCATATTTGCAAACAGTTTCTCTGCAAGGGCTAATTAGCCATTTTATATTTTCCCTTCCAAAGTGCAATATGACTGACACCATGTGCTCTTTCTTTCTGATGGTCTCTCTCTGTGTGGAAGATTTTCAGCCTGTCTTTTTCTCCTGCTCTTAACACTAAGACTGCTTCAGTAACTGATAACATGACGCTCAGGTGCCCAGGAAGGGCTAAATTTTAAATTTAGAAGGCTAAATTCTGACAGGACTGATCTATACCAAAAGAAAAAAGTCATAAAAGGCAAGCAGCCTCATCCTGGACATAGGCTTGCCTAGGAGTTCATGACCTCATAGGTTTGTGGCCAAATGGTCAACACTCACTCAAAACTGGGCAGAAGGGGGAACCTTGCAGGGTCAGCAATCACACACAAAATTCTGGCTCAACAGCCAATTAAAATAGTTTTTGTTACCATACAGTATAAACCTAAGTCATCAGATAGCCAGCAGGAAGGAGGTAGAGGATATTTGTTCATACTATGAAGTTATGATAGTTTGGGAAAAGGGCAAAAGCGTGGGTGGGAAGGGGGTCGTCCGTCATACATGCTCAGGAGCCAACCACTCCAAGTTTCTGTGTGCTTTTCTGGATTGCTACCCAAGCATACCATAATGAGACATCCCCCAAGTTGGAGTATTTGCTGAACTCTCTGGGTTGTATTTAGTGGGAGGTTTTGTCCATATGCTCAATCTATAAACATTCTCTGATGTACTGGAGAAGTTCAGTATTTTTCTTTTTCCATACCTTATGTTAAAAAAAAAAAACTTTTATAACAGCTGGCTTGGCAAAGATATTACATAGTCCCAAAATGCACAGACAGAAAACACATCTCCAGACCCTGCCATTATTGTTGCCATTTTCCTTTATGACCCTATTTGGAGATTTCTTGACAGAGATACTAGAGAAGTTTGCCATTTCCTTCTCTAGCTCATTTTACAGATGAGGAAACTGAGGCAAACAGGGCCAAGTGATTGATCAGCATCACACAGTATCTGAGGACAGATTTGAACTTAAGATGATGAGTCTTCCTGACTTTATGCCAGCACCCTATCCCACTGCACCACTGATAGAAATGCTGGTATTTAAAAGATGAACTTTTGCTTCCATGGGAAGTATGGGAACATTAAAGGAACTTTTTGGTTTCCCAAAGACCAACCAGCCTGCTTTCTTCCTCTTGTCCAACTCTGGGCCTAGCTTACAATACATCTCTACTGTCTATCCCAGATATACATGCAAATCCTCTATAAGCTCTATAGCTCATCCTTCCACATACAGGTTGTAATATGGGCAGTAAAAATGTTTCATACTCTTACTCTTTTCTGTGTCAATGATCAGGCCAGATTGAGTGATAGAGGATTTCTTCATCAGAAAACCAGAATATTTGGAGGATTTCACCATCCACTTCCACTTTGACTCTGTGCTGGATCCTAGTAGTGAATACCTTTAGTGATTATATTTCTTCCTGTTTTAGAGTCACCTGATGTTTATGATAAGAGGGTCATTGAACAAGACTATTTCTGTTATATCTCTCAAGGAATCTGGAATAATGTTCATATATGAGTGAGAGAAACCTTGTTGTAAAAGAGGCTATAAAATGTCTTAATTTACCAACTAAAAAAAATTGCAAACAATAAGTATAATGGGATCTTATATTCTCTACATCTTTAAGTTGTGATATGGTAAAGATGTGATTCATCATTGAATATTGCTTGTGAAAGACTGTGAATTTACTAATTAATGATGCCCTCAATTATATAATATAGATTATATATAATTATATATTATGTTATGTTATATCATATCACATCATATCATATCATATTTTATTATTATATAATATAGAGGGCCCTCATAGAGATTTTGAATAGTAGGCACACATAAGTCAATAGTTGAAGTTTTTCTAGTCACCTTTTAAAAAATTCGATAAGATCTGAGATGTTTTTTCCATGACTTTGGTCTTTTCTCCTCCTCTGGATACTTTGTAAATCAGTCCTTCAATGCCCCCCACGATTATATTTCTTCTGACAAGGTTCTCTTTAATATATTCCATTCTGGCAGGTTTGTCTGGCTTTGTTTTCTTTAGTGCCCTTCCTAGTTCCTCTCTAAGAACCTATGGGACTATGATTTCAGGGTCCATTTATAGTGGTTCCATTGTCCTTAATGAAAAAATAGCCTTTTCTGTAAATCTTTTCCATTTTTCTTCTGTTTATAGTCCTTTTTCTATTTTCATCCTTGAAAATCCCAGGATGATTTTGCTAAGTTAGATATCATACTGAGCTTTCTTTAGATTGGTTTTATCTTTCACAATTTTTCTCTGTTTAATGCATTGATACAACTCATAATTATGTTATCCATCTTCATAAGATTTTACAGATGAGTTTATATTCTAACTAGGCATTGCTTCTGACAGGCTTCTCTCTCCATTTGGCAAGAAAGTCAAATGTTTGCTTAATAAGGCACTTTCTAGGCTTTCTTCTTCTGGTAGCAATTATTTTACATAGATTTAAACTTTGGATGAAATTATCAGAGGTGTCAATGTCATTTTTGTTATCAATTTCTCATTTTAAAATTTTCAATTGCTTATTTATATAATTTATGGTTAAGTTTTTTTAACTATACAGTATGTCTTTTTCTCATTAATATTCTTATTCATTATAAATTCTAATGTTAGCTCTGATATATTGTCTGACTGCATAGACAGCTAATTTAAGTATAACTCCTATTTCCACAATAGTTTATTTCTGTCTGTTAAATGTATTCACTTGATGGTGGGGCAGAGCCAAGATGTTGGGGTAAAAGCAGGCACTTGCTTGAGCTCTCCCTCAGACCCCTCCAAATGTCTGTGAAAAATTACTCAAAACAAATTCTAGAGCTACAGAACCTACTAAATGATAGAGTGAAACAAATCCGAAGCCCAAGACAGCCTGGAAGGTTAACAGGAAGGGTCTATTGCACTGGGCTGGGAGTGGAGCACAGTCCAGCTGGGATGGAGCAGGCCTCAGGGGACTGAATCACTGGTAACTGGAAATTTCCAAACTTCTTAACCCACAAACACTAAAGACAGCATAGAAGATCAGTGGCAAGATTTTGTTGGACCTGGGGGAAAAAGGAGTGTGGTCGTCCCCAGACCCAGGATGGCAGAAGTGATGGTAGCACTCGTCAACAGAAGCAACAGCTGATCAGAGGGCAATTTCAGAGATCTCTTTGCTAGTGCTGAGGCAGGATTCTCTTACTTTGCCCTGCTTGGATCTGGGTAGGAGTCCTGGGTGGAGGTCCTGGGGTGAGAAGGAGTGCTGGTTTATCAGAGCTTGAGGCAGTGGTGAAGAGGCAATCCTCCTCATAGTTTCAAGTCAGAAAAGAATGCTTGGGGTCACTCACAGACCAGAGCACGAGCCAGGAAAGAAAGAAATACCTCTCTTTTGATCATATCACCTTGGAAGAGCTGAAAATGTACAGGTCCCTAGAAGTATCTCTGAAAACAGCTGCACAAAACTCTTAAAACTTAGAAAAGTGCACCCAACACCAACCCCCTACTAGAAGCAGAGTCCTACCTTGACAAAGGGTTAGAAAGTCAAGTATCTGGCTGGGAAAATGAAAAAATAGCGCAAAAAACCTCAGAGTATAGAATCTTACTTTGGCAACAAAGAAGATCAAAACATACAACCGGAAGACAACAAAGTCAAAGCTCCTAAATCAAAAGCCTCCAAGAAAAATATGGATTGGTCTCAGGCAATGGAAGACCTCAAAAAGGATTTTGAAAAGCAAGTAAGATAAGTGAAGGAAAAATTGGGAAGAGAAATGAGAGTAATGGAAGAAAGTCATGAAAAATAAGTCGACAGCTTACTAAAGGAGACCCAGAAACATACTGATGAAAATAACACCTAATGAGAATTGGCCAAACAGAAAAGGAAGTCCAAAAGGTCACTGAAGAAAATAATTCCTTAAAATGAGGGCGCAAGTCAAAGGTAATGACTTTATGAGAAATCAAGAAATTATAAAATAGAGCCAAAAGAAAAATATAGAAGAGAATGTGAAAAACCACTGACCTGGAAAATAGATTCAGGAGATATAATGTAAAAATTATTGGTCTATCTTTAAGCCATGATAAAAAAGAGCCTAGACATTAACTTTCAAGAAATTATCAAGAAAAAACTGCCCTTATATTTTAGAATAGAAATTGAAAAAAAGTGTTTGTTTTGATTCTTAGTGATATTGTTCATTATTTTCCTCATCCATTGTTTATAGGTACTTTTTTGAAGAAAAATTATATAGATATAGTATAGAGTCAAAAGCATTCTGTGAAATCTAAGTCTTTGTTCTCTCTTCCTCTTAAAACCATACTACATGTTTCTCTCTTTTCACCTTTTCCCACCTTTGAAGTCACCAGGTATCATATTGTATGTTGTTCTATTCTTGATGGTCTTATCAAGTGCTTTATAGAATTTCTCTATTATGTTTTCCTTAACAGCTGATATTAGTGCATAAGTTAACAATGATTTTTATAATGGTGTTCTTATAAGTACTTATTAGGACTTCACAACATTATGACCAAATGAAATCATATTTAATGTAGCATTTTAGTTTATGACAAAACTTACTCTGTTGAATCCTTTCTTTGCTCTTCCATGGAACACCTGTGAGTCATTCCTCCATAACTTTCTTCTTTTTTTAGTTGTGTTTATAGCAAAAAATGTCAAGATTCATTTGATTTAGCTCCTCTAGAAATATATTCAATTAGACAAGGATTTAGAGTAACAGCTGTCAAATTAAAGTTTGTTGATTTTCTAAAAACTATGATCTTTAGCACCTGCTGCATCCTTTCCCACAACTTTTCGACCAAATTACAAAAGTAGGAACTGGGTACATAGGATTAAGGGATATTTCTTTCACTGTTCCATGGGTTAATATCACCAAGAAGAGTTTCACTTACAAGCAGTTAGCTTCCTGGCAATGTGCCTTTCTACTATATGTAGAATGTGCCAGCAATGGCCACAGAAAATATATTGGTCAGTTCTTGGGGTCATCCTTGAACTTTTTTCTCTATGGGAGTATGTGATGGAGTTTGTACTCCAGTGGTTTAGTTTTTGAGAAGCAGAGGCCATTTCTTTGAAATGAAGAACCATTGATTGGCATGAGACTTTTGTAGATGAATCCCTGACAAAATTATTAAATTGTTTTTCATATAAATGTCTTTAACCATGTTTTATTATATTTGATTTTTTTGAAAGTTTAATTCAATCATTGATAATAGTTAACATTTATACAGGTATAGCACCATATTACATTATATGATCTGAGTCTCATACCAATCATGTGAGGTAGGTGCTATAGTTCTTATTCTCTGAGATACTAAATTATGTTTCCAAGATCACCTGTAATAGCAAGCACAGAGTGGTTCACACCTTGTTTCAGTCTGTTAAAAAACAGAAGGTGTGAACTCCACAACTTGTGAACTCCTGGGGAGGAGCTAATGACTATATAAGGAGAACCCCAGGGCTAGAAACGGCAGGAGCTGAAAAGAGGACTTTTGTGGTGGTAGAGTCAAGAAGGAGAAAACTTGTGGTATCCTGGCACTCTATTTGTCTGCTCTGTCTCTGTTGATGTTGGTTTGTGATACTTTGTAAAGAAGCCCTGGGACCTTACTGGAAGCCCTGAATGAGGATTTTCTGGTTGTATGTTTACAAAAGTCCTGGAGGAAGGTTTTGGAGGTCCTGGAACTTTACTGATGATTTGTGCTGATGTCTTGGACCTTGTTTGTGGGTTAGTGTTGATGTCTATGTTGATGATTTCTGTTGAGTTCTCAGACCTTATTGGTGGGTCTGAGTTGATTTCACAGGAAGATAGTGAATTGATGATGGTGCCAGCAATGTGCATGAATATTATTGGGACTGTGTTAAGCTTTGTCTTCCCAGAAACAGGAATTGTGAAGGACTTGAGGTGGACTCAACACTGTGAGCTTCAATATGGAATGGGAACTGGATAAAGAACTGGATGAGGAGCTGGACAAGGAACTGGGAGCTACCTGCCTTTGAATCCAGGTGACAGTTGGAGCTGGGACCATGGAAAAGGAACCATGGAAGCTGAGAGCCAGCCTCAAGTCAAGATGAAAGAAGACTTTACTTGAATACTGTGTGCTGACTGAGATTATGATTTACTGTCACCTAGGGGTGGATGACCTGTGTATTTTCCACTACTCCTTAAGAGGTTACTAAGTAGTGACTGATAAGTGAGTAGTGACTGATTTGTAACTTAGTGTGCCCCATGAGTGGAGAACTTTGACTATTGTATTTCATTAAGGATGATTGAATGATGGAGTTATTAAATGATTGTACTTTGTTGAAAAGTATTTTGACCACTTAGGTGAAAACTATGTGGCCATTTTAGTGATAATTCATTGTAAATGCTGTATTTTGATTTTCTGTGATAAGTTGAAACATTGTATATAGGAGGGTATATGGGTATATGAATACATATGTGAATGTGTATATATATATGTGTACAGGTATACATAGACAGAGGTTACAGGACCAATTGAGTAGGAAGTGGTGATACTTAAAAGGTGAAATTAAGAGGTGAGAGAGAAATATAATGAGAGGGGATGGGGAGAGACAGAATGGGGTAAATTATCTTATATAGAAGAGGCAAAGGAAAAGTGTTGCAATGGAGGGGAAGAACAGGGAGGCAAAAGGGAATGAGTCAACCTTATTCTCATTGAATTTGGCTTAGGGAGGGATTGACATACACACTAAATAGGGTATCTCACCCTAAAGGAGAGTAGGGGCAAGGGGATGAGAGGGGAGTGTGATGGAAGGGAGGGTAAGCTGGGAGTCAGGGAAGTTGGAAGCCCTTTTAAATAGGGACAGGATCAAAGTAGAGAATAGAACAAGTGGGGGAGAGGATAGGATGGAGGGAAATATAGTCAGACTTTCTTTTTTTTTTTTTTTAAGCAATTGGGATTAAGTAACTTGCTCAAGGTTACACGGCTAGTCATTATTATTTATGCGTGGGTGCTCATTTTCTGAGGCCGGATCTGATCTCGGGTCATCCCAACTCCGAGGCCGACACTCTTACTCACTGCGCCACCTAGCCGCCCCTTTAGGGCAATTGGGGTTAAGTAACTTGCCCAAGGTTACACGGCTAGGTTTTTGTTTGTATGGATTAAGTGTTGGAGGCCGGCTCCGAACTCAGGTCCTTCTGATTCCAGGGCCGGCGCTCTATTCACTGCGCCACCTAGCTGCCCCTATAGTCAGACTTTCACAAAATATCCACTATGGAAATGTTTTACAAAGCTATAATTATACAACCAATATAGAATTGCTTATCTTCCCAGTAAGGGTGGGTGATGAGGGAGGAAGGAAAATAATCTGGAATTCAAAGTTTTAAAATCAAATGTTTTATATATATATAATTATTATTATTTTACATGTAACTGGGAAATACAATATACAGGCACTGGGGCATAGAGATCCACCATGCCCTACTGGAAAGTCTGAGGGAAGATGGGGGAAGATATAGGAGAGAGCAGATTGGGGGAGGGGATATTCAATGGGATCACTGTTTTGGGGTGGTGGGTAGGGGAAAAATGGGGAGAAAATTTGCAACTCAAAATCTTGTGGAAATGAATGATGTAAACTAAAAATAAACATAAAATTTAATTTAGAAAATAAATGCTAAAAAAAGTTGTAACATTGTGAATGTTGTACCTCAATTCTCTATGAATGTTTTGCTCTGATTTATTATTGAATAAATAGTGTTCACTATACTATGTAATCAGAACCTTGAAAGCTGTTCACAGCAGCAGTCCTCTGGAAAGTTGCTCATGTGTGGCTTTACATCACCTAGCTATTATCTTAGGTATGGGATTAAATTCAGATTTTCATCATTCCAGGTACAGCTCTCCATCCATTTCACCAATATATACCCACTGAACGCATACTCCATGCCTCTCACTATAGTGTTGGGATAAAACTACAAAAAATTAAATAATCCCTACAGAGACAAAAAACAAAATACTATCCTCCCTTCTTTCAAGGATCTCATGATAGGTTGAGAATCAATGTACTGTGCATTATATGTATTAACTCTGCTACTAGAACACATTCCCTAACCATTTTACTGTAAACTGTTCTGGACTGTAATGTTTGCATAGTTTGCTTTAAATTGGGTCAAACAATGGTCATTTTCCAAACATTCTAAAGTTTTCTAGTTTGGGAGATGTCAAGCACTTTTGGTTGAAAACCTTCCAGATTTTTAAAAGAATGCCAAAGTTTTCAAAGCTTTTAAACCCAGCTTCAATGAGGAAAAGACAAACTTTTGTTATTGTTCATTCATGTCCAACTCTTTATGACCCCACAGACCATCACATGCCAGACCCTTCTATCCTTTACTATCTTTCAAAGTTTAAATTCATGTTAATTATTTCCATGACACTTTCTATCTACTTCTTCTGCTGTCCCCTTTCCTTTTGCCTTTAATCATTCCCAACATCAGGGTCTTTTCCAATGAATCCTGTCTTTTCAAGGTATTTAAGCTTTAGCTTCAGTATTTGACCTTCTGTCATGGGAATGGGAATTTAAAATCTTCCCTGCCCCTAGGCCCTTTGATAGGCTTAAGTGACTCTGAAAACCTTCCTTGATTTGAAAATATACTTTGCCCCCTAATAGGCTGAATGTGGTCACATGGAGCCTGTGGCAGGAGGCTTGTTTTTCAGGAATGCCCACACCTGGTTGCTTTTTGATTAGGCAGTAGGTCTAGAGGGCTGTGACATTCTCTGATCCAGGAGAAGGCTATATATATATCTCCTGATGTGAGGTTTTGCTTTGGGGTTGAGAAGAGTTATGTGATTTGATCAGATGATACTCTGGGCAGCTGTTGAGCCTCCCAGCTTTGAAAACCCGGATGTTGGTGCTTCCTCTCTGGTAACTGACTAGGTATAGATGTAATGGTCAGACAGTTGGAAGCCTGTCTGCTGATGTTTCTCTGTATTTGTTGTCTGCTTATAACTTGTCTGTATTCTCTGAAGTTCCGGGTGCTGACATTGAACTAGGTAAATAACATATGTTTTATTAAAGCAAGATTGTTAACCCATTTTAGTTGCTTTCCTTTAGAAAAGCAGATCTAAGAACCTGTGTTGGCAGTCACCCTGGGTATGCTAGGGTGCTTGCTGCTACACCTTCCAGTGAATAGCCTGAATTAATTTCTTTAAGTATTGACTGATTTGATCTCCTTGCTGTCCAAGTTAGCATGTTATAAATCTCTCTCTCTCTCTCTCTCTCTCTCTCTCTCTCTCTCTCTCTCTCTGAGAGGGCAGTTGTTTGTTTACAATGTGGTCAGAGTAAGAGTACATGCCAACTAATTTAAAGACAGTTTTTCCTTATAAATTAAAAATAAAATACAAACTCAACCAAGTGTAAATTTTCATAAGATTTCAAAAGTTATTTTGAGTTGAGAAAATAACTATAGTAAACTATTAGAAAATGTAAAGAATCATATCCTGTATCTATCTACAAGATGTCTCTACTATAAAATATTGCTTCATTGCTTTCTTCCCAGGAGAATTAGCACTTTATTTTATTTCAACTTATATGAATTTGACCAAGTTTTGACTGTGTTGATGTGACAGTACCATTATTATATTCCAATTAGTTGCTTAGTCTTTCGTAAAAATAATTGACTTAATTATTGAAGTCTAAATGTAACCATGTGGGAGAAGGGTTTTAAATAGGGAATCTTGGAGAAAAATTAACTGTTAACTTACTATTCTTAGCCCATGTAGAATAGATAAATTCTTATTTAAAATATTTTGATATCATTGAGTCTCTAACACAGAAATAGAAAGAGTATATGAGAAAAATCTTTAGTAGCAATATACAGGGAAAACAAAATAGGTATATTTGCAATTGAATGGGGTCTGTCATTTTTGTAATTCATGAATCCCGATCTTGAGTCAAATCCTCCTGAATTTAAGAATCAGAATAATCAGAAATTTTTTCTACACCCTTGTTTCTAGTGGATATAAATGTTTAAATGCCTTACTGTTTAGGAAGAAAAATTAATTCTTCCAAATTTCAGGTCAATACCAACTATATTTCTTTTAAATGTGTCAGTTTACATAGCAATACTTAGAATGCATTCCTTAAGAAGTCAAAGGGATTTTGTTTACTGCCTCTCTCATCGACTTTTGTGGTTGAGGAATTCTAAACAACATAAATATACTTAACAGACTTATTTGTTAATTCTGATTTTAAGTAGGATAGAAATGTGGAGGACTTTGACTTTTTGCTTCTGTTCTCTTTAACTGACATCAGTTATAGAAAAGAAGAGAAGCCGACAAATTACTGTTTTCAAACATTATTTTTCTTTTTTAAACACAGGTTTTGAGCTGTTGTGCAAAGGCCAGATCCAAGTAAGGAAGGTTGGACTCCTGTAACAGGGAGGATATAAATTATCTTTAGGTGAGCCCTGAACTGATGTCCTTGTATTACTCTTTGGCTATCTCTGTGGAATGCATTGATTTATCTGAAACCTTTGAAAATACCAAAAAATGACCCAACATCTGTGTTAACTTCTGCTCAAATCTGGAGATTATTTGTAAATCTTACCCTTTTAGCTGTTGTTTAAGAGGATGTGAATAGGATTTGAAATAGCTTTGTAACAATCCATAGTGTAAAAAAGAAATATGCTTGAGGAATAGGGATAAAGATGATGATTAGCCATTCTAAAAAGTTCCTGTTTCTCTGACAGAGATAAATACTCCTTTTTCTTTTAAACTTAAAAATAGTTTTTCATCTCCTCTGTCCCTAAATTCAATCCTGATCAGGTTCAAATCAGGCAAAGTCTTAGTTTTATTTATTTATCCCCTTTTATTTACTGAGAGCAGAAAAGATAGAACAGAATGTTGGCCTTGGAGTAGAAGGCCTGAGTTTGAATCATGTTCCAGTTACCCTGTACTAGTTACACCTCAGAGAATACCACCAAAACATTTTAAAACAATTTGAATAGCAGAAGAAAACTTTTAAACTTCTCTTTATTCTGTGCCATCCTTCCTTGCCAAGGCACATGAGAATATGGTGGGAATGAGGAATGAAGTAACAGAAGAAGTGGTGGTGAGAAATGATTCTGAGGAATGAAATATAGGACAGGGAGCCATCCTGTGTGCCAGGGCCTGCCTTTGAATCTATTACTTTGCTCCATTAGAAATGAACAACTCTCACAAAACATAGGCTACTTGAATTTAAGGTTGTCTTTTTAATCCTCAGTGTCTGGCACATACCAGGTACTTAATGAATGATTGCTAGGCATAAGAAGTAATTGGGATCCTATACAACCCAGTCAATAAGCTAAACATGGAAGGAAGCAGTTATAAGGCAGGACCTATCCCATGAGATTGGTAAGCAAGAAAAACAGGCCAGAGGAGAAACCAATGTCCCAACTTCTATGTTCTGTCATTCTGCCTGGTCATTGACCTTTTTGGATATTATGGGTAGAAAAATCAATAGAAATATTTGCTGATTCTTGGAGGGAGCAAATGATGGAGATGTCTGAATTTAAGCACCTTAATTGTATCCTTGGAATGACAGGAGTTAGGGCATGCCTAGAGACTAGTTATGAGCTGTCAATGTGTTGGAAGAATCATCAGTGTGTAGACTTAGTAGTTATTTAAATATATCTGATTTTTCCTCCTTTTGTTTCTGTGTTCAAGAGTAAAAACTGCATACAGAGAAGCCATGCTGTTGTGGTTGAATCCAATATGCCATATTCACACAATTAAATGTCATTAGTGCTCAACTGCAAGGGAAGGTAGTAAAGTGGATAAGGGGCATGCCAAGAGATTAATTGTTTGCATTCACACACTAGTGGAATAGGTACAAAAGGGACAGAGCTAGAAGACAGATGTCACCTTCTCTCTGGAAATCATAAAGAACCTACATTTCTCTCAAGCACTTCTGGTGTGGGGTGGCATACATAAAAACCTGGCTGAGCAGAGAACTGCTCATGTCTAGTCCTTATTAATGATAAGGCAAGTAGTCATCATTCACCATTTTTTTCTTATCATTGAACTCTCAGTGCCATGCTCACCATCACTTTTGCTATATTTGGTATAGTTATTTTATTGTTTGTTCCCTCCTTCTATATGTATGATCCTGGGTTCACATATAGCAATTCCTAGAAAGAAGAAGGAACTGAAGAATGAGAGAAAATTAAACATTTAATTCACATCTAATAGCTTTTAAAAAATCAGGACAAGTATACAATAGGCCATTAATTCTGTTCAAACTGATACACTTATTCACATCTAAATATCAGATGAATACAAATTTCCCAGATGCACTTACTAGCTGAGTGACCTTGGGCAAGTCATTTAACCCTAATTGTCTTGCCTTCTCCCCTCCAAAACAAAACAAAAACAAATTCCCCAGATGGAAACTCTAAAGAAAATAAATTTAAAAAGTTTATATGTGGGGGCAGGGGAGCAGCTAGGTGGTGCAGTGAGTAGAGTGTTGGCCCTGGAGTCAGAAGGTCCTGAGTTCGGATCTGGCCTCAGACACTTAATGCACACACAAACAAAAACCTAGCCGTGTGAACTTGGGCAAGTTACTTAACCCCAATTGCCCTCCAAAAGGCAAAAAAAAAAAAGTAATAAAATAAAGATTATATGTAGGTACTGTAGTATTTCTTTATAATGCTCTTTATTCAAGGTCAAAACTATGGAGTATAATATTTAAATTAATATTTTTTAAAAGTGAAAATTCTATTGGACTAAAATAGGTTGGCATAATTGGTGTTCTAAGTGTGACCAGTAAACTATTTCTGTGACATGTGGATCTACAAATTATTAAACATCTATGCATGTACTTATTTTTCAATAGATGGCCATAATGTTTTTGCTCATGTTCATAAGTTCTCAATATGAATTTTAACAACTAATAGCACCTGATTACTGTTCTTCCATTGTTCTTGTGAAGGGGTTGTGCTATACTGTGGAATGAGTAGACTGTCCCATAATTAAGCTATATAGTTAGTATGTCCACAGAGACAGAAGCAATTCACCTGCACTTAGAAAACTGATTCTCTGTATCAATCTGTTTCACTACTAGGAACAAATAGATTCTCATTTTATTGTTATGCTAAATTGAACATCCCACTTTTTATATTCTCTCAGTTTGGCCTTGAGTAAACATCTGTACAATAATAATCCAAATGCATTGCAAGTGGTTGTGAACAGTTATCCATCTGCAATGGGCAGAATTACACAAATCAACTAGTGGGCTGAATCAATAACAGAAATAAAATGGATGAACTCTCAAGTTTTCTCATCATATATAACATTTTCAATAACTCAAGATGGGTAAATTACACTCATTAACCTTGAAAAATTAGATGATTTATAGACAGTAGGTTTGAAACAATACCTACTGCTTAGTTTCATGTAATAGTGTATAGAGGGAATTTTTATTTGCTTTGTCCCTTGTTAGGCAGATTATTTATTGAAATAGTTTCCACCATATTACTTAATTTCGGAACTTGCATTTTTATATTATACTGCTATGTAAAAGTAAAATTGAATAAAATATCCTCTTAGAAAACTAGGTAAATGTAGTGATCAGTGTGACCTGAGCAAATAATTTGCCTCCCTGTGGCTAGGTTAAATTTTTCTCTAGCTCCAAACCCTGTGTCCCAATGGTTGAAACATTTATTACAAGGAGCCTGCTCTGGAAGAATGGGAGGTTCAAAAGAGATTGGCTCTTCACAAAGCACACACAGTCACAAAGATGAACAGATGGGGGCAGAGCAAAGATGGGGGAGTAGAAACAGCACTTCCACAGCGCTCTAGCCCACACACCATGTCAAAATCATGAAAAAGGGGACTCTGAACAACTTCTGGAGCTCCAGGACCCACAGAACAACACAGAGAAGCTAACCTCACACTGAGGATAGCCCGGCAGCCCAGTGGGGAGTGGCCAGCTCAGGGATCTGGGAGCCCACAGCACAGCACTATGGGAGCCAAGGCCAGGCCAACAGAATCGAGATTTTAATCCCAGGGCGGCCTGGCCAGCAGCTGGCTGGAGGGACACCAGAACACTAACAGCTGTGGCAACTCTAGATTTATCAACACAGATATGCCTAGGACAAAGTGAGAGGTTAATGCCCTCTGGATTTTGGGACCAGTATTTGGGAACGCATCAGCTTCTTCCCCTAGGGGCAAGAAGTGGCTGAGGAGACTTGGCACAGATGCCATTTTGCAGCTTCAGTTGCAGCTTCAGCTTCTGGCCTGCAAACTGTAGGGGGATCCATTGATCAGTCTTGGGGGTTAATCGCTCTTGCTTTAACCTCCCTGGATCTGAATTGCAGTCTGGGGTGGAGGTCTTGGGGTGTGTGTCCAGCTTGCCAGAGTGTGTGGAGGCATCACAGAGGCCACCCAACTAATACCTCCAGAAGTTGAAAAGATCCCAACATTTGGGACAGAAGCTCCCCTGTCTGGTGGCAGAGTCCTACTCTGGCAACAAGCCAAAAAGTCAGGTAATTAAGTGGCAACATGCCTAGGCAAAGGAAACAAAATAAACAGAAAAAATCAACATTAGACTCTTATTTTGGTGGCAAAGAGGATCAAAGCATGGAACAGGAGGAGGACTGTGAGGTCAGGAATCCTGTACCAAAAGCCCCAAATGAAAATATGAGCGGGTTACAGGCCATAGAGGACCTTAAGAAGGATTTTAAAAACCAAATAAGAGAAGTGGAGGAAAAATTGGGAAGAGAAATGAGAAGGATGCAGGAAAAAGTATGAAATGAGAATTAACAGCCTGACTGAGGAAAATAACACCCTAAAAAACAGACTAACTCAAATGGCAAAGGATGCCCAAAAGGGCAATGAGGAGAAGAATGCCTTAAAAAGTCGAATTTGCCAGATGGAAAAAGAATCTCAAAAGCTCACTGAGGAGATTCATTCCTTCAGAGTTAGACTGGAGCAAATGGAAGCTAGTGACTTTATGAGAAATCAAGATGCTATTAAATAGATCCAAACAAATGAAAGATTAGAAGGCAATGTGAAATATCTCATGGGAAAAACCGCTGACCTGGAAAATAGATCCAGGAAAGAGAATTTAAAAATTATTGGACTATCTGAAAGCCATGATCAAAGAAAGAACCTAGAAATCATCCTTCAAGAAATTCTCAAGGAAAATTGCCCTGATGTTTTAGACCCATAGGGGGAAATAGAGGTTGAAAGAATCCACTGATCACCTCCTGAGAAAGATCCCCAAAAGAAAACTCCCAGGAATATTATAGCCAGGTTCCAGAATTCCCAGATCAAGGAGAAAATACTACAAGCAGCCAGGAAGAAACAATTTCAATATTGTGGAAACACAATCAGAATAGCCCAGGACCTGGCAGCTTCTACAGTGAGGGATTGGAGGGCATGGAATATGATATTCCAGAGGGCAAAAGAACTGAGAATGAACCCAAGGGTCACCTACCCAGCAAAACTGAGTATTTTGTTTCAGGGGAAAATATGGTCATTCAGTGGAATAGAGGACTTTCAAGCATTCTTGAGGAAAAAAAAACAGAGTTGAATAGAAAATTTAACATCCAGACACAAGAAGCAAGAGATGCTTGAGAAGGTGATCAGGAAAAAGAAATCAAAAGGAACTTATCAAAGTTGAACTATTTAAATTCCTACATGGAAAAACAATAACAATGACTGATTAAACCTTTCTCAGTATGAAAATAATTGAAGAAGGGTATACGGGCACATGAATACATATGTGAAATTGTGTATATATGTTTACAGGTATACGTGGATAGAGGACACAGGTTGGATTTGGTGGGAAGGGATGATACTTAAGGGGTGAAGTTAAGAGGTGAGAGAGGAATGTGGCAAGAGGAGATGGGGAGAGACAGGGTGGGGTAAAATCTTATGTAGAAGAGGCAAGGGGAAGATATTGCAGGGGAGGGGAAGAACAGGAAGGCAAAAAGGCAAAACCATATTCTCATTGAAGTTGGCTCAGGGAGAGAATGACATACATACTAAATGGGATATCTCACCCTGCTGGAGAGTAGGGGGAAGAAGGATGAGAGGGGGATGATGGAGGGGAGGACATTCTGGCGGGGTGGGAGGTTGGAGATATCCACTTTCGAAGAGGGACAGGATCAAAGTAGGGATTGGACCAGGTGGGGGGTGAGATGGGTGGGAGGGAAATATAGTCAGTCTTTTACAATATATCTACTATGGAAATGTTTTGCATAGCTATACATATATAACACATACTTAATTGCTTATCTTCCCAGAGGGAGTGGGTGACAAGGGAGGAAGAGAATGGATCTGGAAGTTGAAGTTTTAAAATTAAATGTTTCAAATACTATTATTAATACTATTTTGCATGCAATTAGTAGATAATGTGTGCAGGCATTGGGGCACAGAGATTCACCTTGCCCCAATGTTAAAGTTGAAGGGGGTATGGGAGAAGATATGGGAGAGGGCAGATTGGATGTGGGGATATCTTGTGGGACTGCTATTCTTGGCTGGTGGGTCAGGGAAAAATGGGGAAGCAATTGTAATTCAAAATCTGGCAGAAATGAATGATGTAAACCAGAAGTTAATAAACAATTTGTTAAAAAAAAACTAAACAAACAAACAAAAAACCAATGATACACAGACACACACAGACACTCAAGTTAAAACACCAAAGAGAAAACAGCTTTTAAAAACAACAGCTAATCAAAATAATAAATAAGCAAAGCAAAAATGCTAACATAATTCTTAAAATACCATAGAACACTTGAGTAAGCTAAAATTTCTGAAGCAATAGAAATGGAAAAAAAATCCTTGGATAAACAACACATTTGAAGTAAGTGAGCAAATATTGGCAAAGCTAAGAACACCACAAGATCAAATAAAATAAGAACTTGAAGAAAGTTTAAAGTAATTAAGCAATACTTTAGGAAAATAAAAATGAAAAAAAGGAATTTATGAAAAATATGTATAATGTAATTAAAACTTCTCAAATACATAAAAATCAACAGGTAATCTTCTTAATGACAACCCAAAAAGAATTATACAATATGTTGAGACACTGGAAACACAGAATCAAGGTTTCTAATTCTGTTTCTTTTCCCCAACCTCAGAGTTACAAAGATATCTTCTGCTTGCTGTTGGCCCTAATGAGTCTTTTAATTAACTGCTAAGCAAGAATCCTCTTAATATTTTAAAGGGGCAGTCTCTACTCATCAAGTCTATTCTTTAAATTAGCCTTCAAGCTTCAAGTGTAAGGACTCTCTAGGTTCCAGACAGTAGGTAGCAGTGATGCCCTGCCACACACTGAGTCACAAGCCATGAGCACATAACTTCCAAAGCAAGCCTATCTCTGGGATGGGGGTACCTCCCATTTATAACTTCTTTTTTTCAGTGTAGGACTTTGTGACATCTTGAAAGAGAGCTAGCATCTTCACCTCCATCTCCCAGCAGAAGCGCATTGGTTACTGTGCCATAAAGTAAAGGGCCAGCTACAAAATGAGAAATCAATTTAAAAAAAGCACTTGGTGTTGGTATGGCTATTGTGAGTGGAGGTGAAATGTAAAATAGCTAATGAATGATTGCTGCAAATGTCCCGTAAAGCTTGAATATTAGCCTCAATTGATTGTGATAGTTTTATGATTCTTTATTGTTTAGTACTCACTTTATCTGTGGTGAAAGTTCCCCTTCCATACCTGATTCATCTTTGTATTTTGGGTACCTTTTTTGCTTCCTTCCCCCAATACTGGGGAGGATCTTTTAGGCTAGAGTCAAAAACAGATTACTCTTTAGGAGTCTGAGGTAGGACTGAAATTGAAGCACATGGCAAATCTAGAGACATCTACTTCACAAATGTTCAAATGAACTATTTGTTCCTGACCTGTGGTAGGGTCTTCCGAGCTCTTACTGGACTGATCAAGCACAGTTGAATACATTGTACTTGGACCCCAATAGCATGATATAATTGGTTCTCTTCAAGTACAAGGGATGAATAATAACAATAATATTGAGGAGATAGGCGAATCCATAGAAATGAAACAAGAACAAATCTGAGTGGCAGCCTAACCCTGCCTGGCTAGGTGCTCAGTGAAATCTGTATTTGCATTGTTCTATGTAATTAGTAAATTCATGGAGGGCAGAGACCGGTTTTATTTGATTTTACATTTTCAGTGACCTAGCAAAGTCATTGTGTCTAATAAATGTTTAAATGCTTGTGGAATGTACCTGAACTGAATGATTTTCCTGGAGATGAGAAAAACTAATGCCTAACTAGAGCTTCGCAGGAGAGGCCAAGGCCATGCCTAAGAAGGATTTGCTTGGGACAAATTCTCCTCCCTCCACACTCTCAACATTTTTAATACAGGAATCAGGATAAAATGTTTACTTCTGGCAGCTTTTAATGAAGGAAATCAGTCACAAAAGACTGGGTTTATTCTTTTGCCAAGCTATGGGATGAAGGATTGATGGACTATTATACACAAATTAACTCCAGGTCTTTTTTATCTTCAGCTGACAAGCATCATCTTTTCCTTTGCCCAATAGCAGAAGGGCCTTCAAAGAAAGTAAAAGATCTAAGATATCCTGTGACACCAAATATTAGAATGACTTTGGGAGAAATGACTCTGGGTTCTCAGTCCCCATAGAAAAATGAACAAGAAAAGACAGTTTAAAAAAAGTGTATGTTAAGCATTAGAAAGAATGACTTGACTAAGGGTGATTAAGCAATAGAATAGACTACACTATTCTTATGGAGAATCAAACTTTAATGTTCTTAAGGAATTCTATAGGATTATTAGTCTTTTTTTTTTCTGTTGATCTAGAAGCAAAAATTTTAACTAAAAGATTTGGTGGAACCTTTCTGGCATTGTAGTTCTACCTCATGCCATTTCTATACTACAGAAAAAAATCATTTCCTCTCCATTTTCTGTTTTTAATATTCACTGTTCTTTCAATATTCTCCTATTTGGCCAATCTGTCTAATCAAAATGGTATAGATGACTGGCATATTGATGATGTTAATTTTTTGCTTGACTTGAACAATATGTCCAGTGAAACTTGCAACATTCCACTTGCCATTTTTTTCTTTTATTTTTCCAGGGCACCTGCACAATCTTGATTTCTTGATCACTTGGTTTTTTCCTTCTTATTATTGTCATATTTTCAGAGCTCTTCATATGTCGGGATTAATCCAGGAGATTCTTGTTTGCCAAGGGGGGAGTTAATGCACTTCAAGAGCAGTGTAAGTTCTTAATTAATGTGGAAAAAAGAAATCACATCATTTATTTTAAAAATTCAATACTGATCCAAATAGTATTTTGGAGTGAATGGGTAGGTTCCTAATTCTCTGATTCCTCCTGCTGGTGTGAGGGCTGTTCACAACAGTACTTCACTTTTTGGTTTCTTTATTAAAATCCTGCACTCAGCTATAAGAAATTAGCCTCCTAGAGGTGAATCACTTCTCTACAACACAGAAGAAATCGTTTCCTACAGCAAAGAAAATCCTCCATACGTTCCTAAAGCAGACAATAATAATAATAATAATAATAATGATAGATGATGATGATGATGATGATGACAATGATGATGATGATAATAAAGATCAAACACGTTTATTACACAGACCATTCCAAGTGTAAAATCAGGTGGCTGGATGTTTAAATACTGTGGATTCTAGTGCCCAATAGAAAGATCCTATTACTGTCCATTATACTAGGGGTAGGTGTGAAATGGGAATGTGATGGGCTTTTCAGTGAACTTTAAACTCAAATCTCTTTAGTAATTGAAAAATTAGATAACCTGAAGAAAAGTATGTGTGTGTGTGTGTGTGTGTGTGTGTGTGTGTGTGTATGTGTGTGTGTGTGTGTGTGTGTGTGTGTGTTCATTGCCACTGCTACAGCCAGATAGACTGTCCTCCCTTTTTCCCCCTCACTAGGATATTCTGAAAGAGAAAAGCAGTAACTTCCCTGGAAGAGGTATTGAGAGAGCTCCTCAGACTCGGGGAGCAGGTATGCTTAAATGATCCTACTGAAAGTTAGTCTTCTCTTTAATTATCTGCAAAATGCTCTGGTAGTAGGACTGTTTCTTTTTCTTCTTTCTGTTCCTGCTTTATACAATTGGAACTTTCAAAGGCTTCCCCTTTCCACTTCTAGGTGGTTATACCAGACCTTAGGTCTCACTATAGAAGTATAGTCCTTGATAAAGCAAACCTCAGGGGCAAAGGTGTAGCTATTTCTAGGTGAACTGCCAGCTGGAGTACCTCTTTGTAGACCAAAAGAATCCAGGCAGGGGCTCAGAGAATTACCAAGTCTTTGGCTTGATCTCCTTCCCTTCCTGCCCAACCCTCCTCTATTTTACTTCAAACCTTATCTCAGTCTCCTTCAACTTCCCTCACCTCTCTCCCCTACTACCTCTCACCTAGGGCTGATTCAATGCTCCTCTCCATCCTCCTACAGCCCCATCAAACCTGGCTTTTCTGGTGACTCCTTAGCCCCCATTGTCAGCTCAGTTTAAAAGCAGTCTGGTAAGATGAGAGATTCATTTTAAAATTTTATGTTTTAGGGGTAAAGCAATGATGTCCATTCTCACCATTATTATTTGATATCAGAATACGTGGAGGAAACTAATATTGAATGAGTAAAAGGAAAAACAAAGATACCACTTTTCCCTCCGGGTGATATGGTGATTTACTTAGAGATCCACAAAGAGATAAATAATTGAATGAAGCATCGCATAAAATATTAGTATTCTACCATGTTAATAATAAAACTGAACAGGAAGAGGTAAATTCCAATGGAAATAACTTAAGAATGTATATGTAATATATTAAATATATACTTAAAATATATAAATATATTTATAAAATAAAGTAAATAAAATATATAGATACATAAAATACTTGGGAGTTTATCTGCCAAATTACACATAGTGACTAAATTTAAAACTACAAATTACTCTTTGCACTAAAAGAGACCTAAATAATTGTAGCAATATTATTTGCTCATGAATAGGCTGAGTCAATCTAATAAAAATGACAATGCTACCTGATTAATTTAATTCTTCAATCCTGTACCAACCAAATAGATGAGTGCTGGAGGCAGATGGAGAAAACCAGAGGTTGGACAAGAGATAGAGAGATGTGTGGTGTGGCCGGACAGAAAACTGAACAAAGAAGACTAGGCATTGAGGCCCCTCACTGGGCTTACCTTTGGGCTTCCACAAAGCACTCACAATTAGCCTGACAACTCTTCCCTTTCCCTTTTCTATTCTCCTTACTTACCTGTATGATAAAGGTACTTCAGGATTACCTCCTTCCCCCTATTTCATAAAATTATATTTAAACCACACGTTTAAACTGGCCAATTGCCTTTGCCTCACATGGGAAACAGGGGCACACTGCCTTCATTAGAGGGGTAGAGCCATGTTGCCTTCCTTAGGTGAGGAAGGCCACTTGTGCTTTGTTTTTCCCACACGGGAACAGGCTGTCTTGGGTGCATCAGCCGAATAAATGCCTTTCTTTAACTTGGAGACTAAGTGAATTCCTTCAGGACACTAGAATCCAGCTGTCTTTATGCCATCCTTTAAGATGGTACCCCAACATTCCTGTGGTGTACCCTGAACTCATCAAAACTATTAATGCCTTATTTATAGAATTAGAATACCCCCAGCAAACTCGTCTAGAGAAACAAATATTCAAGAATCTCAAGGGAAATAATGAAAAGAAATGGGAATGAAAGACCCTGTAAGTACTAGATCTCAGTCATTATCAAAATAATTTGGTATTGGTTAAGAAATAGAAAGATTGAAGGCAGAGCCATGATGGCGGAGTAGAAACAGCATTTCCAATGTGCTCTGCCCCACACAAATTTCAAACAATGTGAAAGGGGAATCTGAACAACTTCTGGAGCCACAGCACCCACAGAATGGCACAGAGAAGGTAACCTCCTGCTGAGGACAGCCCAGCAGCCCTGCAGGGAGCAGCCAGCGCAGCGCTCTGAGAACAGGCAGCACAGTGCTCTGAGAGCAGGCAGCACAGCGCGCTGGGAACAGACAGCGCAGTGCACAGAGCGGAGCCCAGGTCCGAGGTTTTAGCCCCAGGGCGGCCGGGCTTTCAGCCAGCTGGAGGGACCCCAGAACACCAGCAATTGTGGCAATTCCAGAATTATCAGCACAGATATGCCTAGGACAAAGTGAGAGGTTAGTGCCCTATGGACTTTGGGACCAGTATTTAGGGAACACATGGCTTCCTCCCCTGGGGGCGAAAAGCTGCTGAAGAAACAGCTGCAGAGAAGCCATTTTGCAGCGTCAATAGTAGCTCTAGCTCCTGGTTTGTGAACTGTAGGGAGATACAGCAATCAGTCTGGGGGTTAATCGCGCTTACTTTAAACTGCCTGGATCTGTATTGTGGTGGTGGTGGGGTAGTTTGGGGTGGGTATCCAACTTGCCAGAGTGGGTGGAGGCTTTACAGAGGCCACCCAACTGGTGGAAGTTGTGAAGACCCCACATTTGGGCGGAAGCTCCCCTGTCTGGTGGCAGAGTCCTACTGTGGCAACAAGCCCCAAAATCAAGTAATTAAGCGGCAATATGCCTAGGCAAACAAAACAAAATAAACAAAAAAGTACAGCATTGGACTCCTATTTTAGGGGTAAAGAGGCTCAAAGCATGGAGGAGGACTGTGAGGTCAGAACTCCTGCACCAAAAGCCCCAAATGAAAATACAAGCTGGCTACAGACTATAGAGGACCTTAAGAAGCAGATGAGAGAAGTGGGGGAAAATTTGGGAAGAGAAATGAAAAAGATGCAAGAAAAGTATGAAATGACAGGCAACAGCCTGATTGAGGAAAATAACACCTTAAAAAATAGACTAACTCAAATGGCAAAAGAGGCTCAGAAAGGCAATGAGGAGAAGAATGCCTTAAAAAGTCGAATTTGCCAGATGGAAAAAGAATCTCAAAAGCTCACTGAGGAGATTCATTCCTTCAGAGTTAGACTGGAGCAAATGGAAGCTAGTGACTTTATGAGAAATCAAGATACTATTAAACAGATCTAAACAAATGAAAGAATAGGAGGCAATGTGAAATATCTCATGGGAAAAACCACTGACCTGGAAAATAGATCCAGGAGAGATAATTTAAAAATTATTGGACTATCTGAAAGCCATGATCAAAGAAAGAACCTAGAAATCATCCTTCAAGAAATTCTCAAGGAAAATTGCCCGGATGTTTTAGACCCAATGGGGGAAATAGAGGTTGAAAGAATCCACCGATCGCCTCCTGAAAAAGATCCCAAAAAGAAAACTCCCAGGAATATTATAACCAGGCTCCAGAACTCCCAGATCAAGGAGAAAATACTGCAAGCAGCCAGGAAGAAACAATTTCAATATTGTGGAAACACAAATCAGAATAGCCCAGGAACTGGCAGCTTCTACTCTGAGGGATAGAAGAGCATGGAATGTGATATCCCAGAGGCCAAAAGAGCTGGGATTGAAGCCAAGGGTCATGTACCCAGCAAAACTGAATATCTTGTTTCAGGGGAAAATATGGTCATTCAGTGTAATGGAGGACTTTCAAGCATTCTTGATGAAAAAACCAGAGTTGAATAGAAAATTTGACATTCAGACACACGAAGCAAGAGATGCTTGAGAAGGTAATCAAGGAAAAGCAATCAAAAGGAACTTAGCAAAGTTGGATTATTTACATTCCTACATGGAAAAACAATAACTGTGTTTGATGAAACCTTTCTCATTATGAAAATAATTGAAGAAGGGTACATGGCATATGTTCACTGGTATACATGGATAGAGGGCTCAGGTTGAATTTGATGGGAAGGGATGATTTTTTTTTTGGAGGGCAATTGGGGTTGGGTGACTGGCCCGGGGTAGTGCAGCTGGGTATTTGTTTGTGTGTTGGGTGTCTGGGGCAGGATTCGAGCTCCAGGGCCTCACTCTGCGAGCTGCACCACCTAGCAGCCCCAAGGAAGGGATGATTCTTAAGGGGTGAAGTCAAGAGGTGAGAGAGGAAAGTGGCAAGAGGAGATGGAGAGAGACAGGGTAGGGTAAACTATCTCATGTACAAGAGAGAAGGGGAAGTAGTTGCAGGGGAGGGGAAGAACAGGAAGGCAAAAAGGCAAAAGCATATTCTCATTGAAGTTGGCTCAAGGAGAGAATCACATACATACTAAATGGAATATCTTACCCTCACTCACTCTCCTGAGTAAGGGAAAGGGGGATGAGAGGGGCAATGATGGAGGTGAGGGCATTCTTGGAGGGAGGGGAGGTTGGAAGTACCCACTATCAAAGAGGGACAGGATCAAAGTAGGGAATGGACCAGGTGGGAGGTGAGACGGGTGGGAACGAAATATAAGCAGTCTTTTACAATATATCTACTATGGTAATGTTTTGCATAGCTATACATGTATAACACATACTGAATTGCTTATCTTCTCAGAGGGAGTGGGTGACAAGGGAGGAAGGGAATGGATCTGAAAATCGAAGTTTTAAAATTAAATGTTTCATAAAATGTCCAGCCATTGGGGCTCAGAGTTTCACCTTGCCCTAATGGCAAAGTCGAAGAGGGTATGGGAGAAGATATGGGAGAGAGGAGATTGGATGAGGGGATATCTAGTGGGACTGCTATTCTGGGGTGGTGGGTAGGGAAAAATGGGGGAAAAATGTAACTCATAATCTGGTGGAAATGAATGATGTAAACCAGAAGTTAATAAAGCATTTGTTTAATTAAAAAAAAGAAATAGAAAGATTAATCCCTGGAACAGAACAGTTATAAAATTAATACAGTAACCTTGTTATGAAAAAAAAATCCAAAGATCTCAGCAAATGGGGTAAGAACTCATTATTTGGCAAACACTTGTAGGAAAAGAGTCTAATAGAAACTAGGCACACACCAACAAACAAATTAGAGGAGCAAGGAAAACATTACATTTCAGATTTATGGAAAAGGAAATAGTTCATAATGAAACAAGGGATAGGGAAAATCACAGAAGATAAAGTAGACAACTCTTTATCTAAAGCATTATGCTTTTTGAATAAAAACAACCAAAGTGGGAGGGAAACAGATAAATGGATAAAAATGGATAAAAATATTTGTAACTGTCTTTGATAAGTGTCTTAATTCTATGATATGTAAGTAACTGATTCAAATCTATAAGAGTAATAATAATTCCCCAATTGATAAATGGTCAAAAACATGAATTAATTTTCAAAGGAAGAAGTCCAAGCTATCAATATATATATAAATGTTTCAAATTGTTAGTAATTAGAGAAATGAAAGTTAAAGCAACTCTGAGTTTCTATGTTCTCAATCCCATCGGGGTTGAGCCAAAAAAATAAAGAAAAATGAAAAATGTTGGAGAAGTTGTAGGGAAAACATTAATAAGATTTCTGATGCTATAAATTGGTCCAATTATTCTGAAAACCAATTTGGACCTATGACCCTAAATCTACTAAAATATGTAAAGCCATTACTGGTTCTATATCCCCAAAGTAGTAAAAAAAAAAAAAAAAAAAAAAAGGCCCTTATATGTATACATTTTTTTCTTTCACTTTTTTCTCCCTTTTTCACTTCCCTAATCCCCAAGACACCAAGCAATCTTATATAGGCTTTACATGCACACTCATATTAAACATAATTCCACATCTGTAATGTTGTAAAAGAAGACTCAGAACAAATGGGAAAAACCAAAAGAAAGAAAAAAAAACAAAATTTGAAAGGGAAAATAGTATGCTTCTATCTGCATTCAGACTCCAAAGTTCTTTCTCTGGCTGTGAATAACATTTTCCATTACGAATGTTTTGGAATTGTGTTACATCATTGTGTTGCTGAGAAATGCCAAATCTATCAAAGCTGATCATCACACAATGTTGCAGTTACTATGTACAATGTTCTCCTGGTTCTGCTCACTTCACTCAGCATCAGTTCATGTATGCCTTTCTAGGTTTTTCTGAAATTCACTTTTTCATCATTCATTATAGCACAATAGTATACCATTAAATTCATATCCCACAGCTTATTCAACCATTTCCCAATTGATGGTCATCCCCTCAATTTGCAAATCTTGCTCATCACAGAAAGAGCTGCTATGAATATTTTTGTATATATGGATCCTTTTCCATTGTTTATGATCTATTTGGGATACAGACCTAGTAGTGGTAATGGTGGATCAGATCAAAGAGTAAGCCTTTGGGCATAGTTCCAAATTGCTCTCCAGAATGGTTGGATTAGTTCACAAGTGCATCACCACCAATTCATTAGTGTTCCAACATTTATCATTTTCCTTTTTTTTTTTTGTCATATTAGCCAATCTGAGAGGTGTGAAGTAGTACCTCAGAGTTAAGTTGCATTGTTTCCAATCAGTAGTGATTTAGAGAATGTTTTTTTTTTTTTCTTTGGAGGGGGGAAGGCAGGCCAATCTGGGTTAAGTGACTTGCCCAAAGTCACATCACTAGTTTTGTGTTAAGTGCCTGAGGCTGGATGTGAACTCAGGTCCTCCTGATTGCAGGGCCGGTGCTCTATTCACTGCACCACCTAGCTGCCCCTAGAGATTTTTTTTTTTATGTGACTATAGATAGCTTTAATTTCTTCCTCTGAAAACTGATTGTTCATATCCAGTGGCCATTTATCAATTGGGGAATGACTTGTATTCTTATAAATTTGCCTCAGTTCTCTATATATTTTAAAAAAGAGACCTTTTTCAGAGACATTGGCTATAATAATTATTTCCAAGTTTTCTGCTTCCTTCCTAATCTTGGTTGCATTGGCTTTGTTTGTACAAAATCTATTTAATGTAATCAAAATTATCCACTTTGCATTTCATAATGATCTCTATTATTTGGTCATAAAGTCTTCCCTTCTCCATAGGTCTGACTTAAACAAAACCCTAAGTTGCTTATGGTATCATGCTTTATGTCTAAATCATGTATTATTATGACCTTATCTTGGTATATGGTGTAAGATGTTGGTCTATGCCTTGTTTCTGCCATACTATTTTCCAGTTTTCCTGGAAGTTTTTATCAAATAGTGAGTTCTTATCCCAGAAGCTGGAGTATTTGGGTTTATCAAATAGTATATTACTGTGACACATGGACAGACACATGGGGACACACGGACAGACAGCAGGGGACACATGGACAGATGGAAGGGGACACACACACATACATGGGGACACATGGACAGACAGAAGGGGACACACTACTATGTCTTGTCTACCAAAATTATTCCACTGATCCAACATTCTATTTCCTAGCCAGTGCTGGATAATGTTGAGGATTGCTGCTTTGTACGACAGTTTTAGATCAGGTATAGCTAGCTCACCTTCCCTTGCATTTCTTTTCATTATTTCCCTTGAAATTCTGGAACTTTTGTTCTTCCAGATGAAATTTGTTATTTTTTTTCTAGCTCTATAAAATAATTTTGGTAGTTCAATTGGTATGGTATTGAATAGGCAAATTAACTTCAGTAGAACTCTTATTTTTCTTATATTAGCTTGGCCTATCCATGAGCAACAACTTTTTTTCCCAAATATTTAGATCTGACTTTGTGTGAAAAGTGTCTTGTAATTGTGTTTATATAGTTCCTAGGTTTGTCTTGGCAGATAGACTCTCAAATATTTTATATTGCCTGCAGTTACTTTCATGGAAATTCTCTTTCTATCCCTTGTTGCTGGGCTTTGTTACTAATATATAGAAATGCCAATGATTTGTGTGGGATCAATTTTATATCCTCAAACTTTACTAAATTTGTTAATTATTTCAAATAGTTGGTTCTCTAAGTATACCATAATATCATCTGGAAAGAATGATAGTTTTTTCCCCCTCACTGCCTATTCTAATTCCTTCAATTTCTTTTTCTTCACTTATTGCTAAGGTCAGAATTTCTAGTTCAATATTGAATAATAGTGGTGATCATTGTTTCACCCTGATCTTCTAGCTTATCCCCATATACATATAATGCTTGCTGATGGTTTTAGAAAATGCTACTTATCATTTTTATGAAAAGTCCATTTATTTCTATGGTAGCTAGTATTTTTTAATAGGAATGGGTGCTGCACTTTGTCAAAAGCTTTTTCTACAATTATTGAGATAATCATGTAATTTCTGTTAATTTTGTTATTGATGGGTTCAATTATGTTCATAGTTTTCCTAATATTGAGCCAGCCTAGTACTCCTTGTATAAATTCCACTTGGTCATAGTATATTATCCTTGTGATAAGTTGCTGTAACCTATCTGCTGTTATTTTATGTAAAATTTTGCATCTGTATTCATTAGGAAAATTGGTCTATACTTTTCTCTGTTTTGGCTCCTCCTGATTTAGGTTTCAGCACCATATTTGTATCATAAAAAGAATTTGCTAGAATTCCTTCTTTACTTATTTTTCCAAATAGTTTAGATAGTATTGGAATTTATTGTTTTTTAAATGTTTGGTAGAATTCACTTGTAAATCCATCTAGCGCTAGCATTTTTTTTTCTTAGGGAGTTTATTGATGTCTTGTTCAATTTCTTTTTTCTGAAATTAGCAATTTATATTTTTGCAAATATTCATCCATATCACTAAGATTGTTAGATTTATTGACATAAAGTTGGGCAAAATAGCTCCTAATTATTGTTTTAATTCCCTCTTAATTGGTAGTGAATTCACTCCTTTCATTTTTGATACTGGTAATTTGGTATTCTTTCTTTTTAAAAATTAAATTAGCCAAAGGTTTATTTTATTGTTTTTTTTCCATAAAATTAGGTCTTAATTGTATTTTTTAGTTCAAAACTTTTCTTAATTTTGATTTTATTAATCTCTACTTTTATTTTCAGGATTTCCAGTTTGGTATTCAATTAGGGATTTTTGATTAGTTCTTTTTTCTAGCTTTTTTAGTTACATACCCAATTCATCGGTCTCCTCTTTCTCCATTTTATTCATGTAAATATTTAGAGATACAAAATTTCCCCTAAAGACTGCTTTGGCTGCATCCCGTAAACTTATGGCTTATTGATTCATTATTGTCATTCTCTTGGATGAAGTTATTGATTGTTTCTATGATTTGTTGTTTGACCAATCCATTATTTAGGATTAGATTATTTAGTTTCAATAAAGTTTTAGTCCATTTTTCCATGGCCCTTTATTACATATAATTTTATTTTATCATGATCTGAAAAGGATGCATTCAATATTTCTGCCTTTCTGCATTATATTATGAGGTTTTTATTCCCTAATACAGGGTCATTTTTTTTTTGTGTGTGTGTAGGTGCCATTACTACTGAGAAAAAGGTATATTCCTTTCTATCCCCATTCAGTTTTCTCCAGAGGTCAACCATATCTAACTTTTCTAAAATTCTATTCACCTCCTTAACTTCTTTCTTGTCTATTTTGAAATTATATTTATTAAGTTCCGAGAAGGGGAGGCTGAGGTCCCCTGGTATAGTTTTGCTGTCTATTTCTTCCTGAAACTAACAACTTCTCCTCTAATAATCTGGAGGCTATACCACTTGGTGCATATATTTTTAGTACTGATATTACTTAATTGTCAATGATACCTTTTAGCAGAATGTATTTTCCTTCCCTATCTCATTTAATTAGATCTATTTCTCCTTTTGCTTTGTCTGAAATTGGGATTGCTACCCCTGCTTCTTTTTATTTCAGCTGAAGCGTAATGTATTCTGCTCCAGCCTTTTATCTTTACTCTGTGTGTATCTCTCTGCTTCAAATTTGTTTCTTTAAAAATATGTATTGTAGGATTCTGGTTTTTAATCCACTCTGCTACCTGCTTCCATTTTATGGGAGAGTTCATCTCATTCAGATTCACAATTATGATTACTGTGTCTTTCTCTACATCTTATGTTCTTCCCTGTTTATATTTTTCTCTTTCCTTTCCCTCTTTTCCTCCTCGTGTTTTACTTTTGACCTCCACCTCCCTCAATTTGCCCTCCCTTCTATCAATGCCATTCTCTTTTCTTTTCTCTTTCCCCTACTACTTCTGCCCTCCCATCTACTCCCTGCCTTTTCTGTCCACTTTCTTATCCTACTCCCTGTAGAGTAAGATAGATTTCTATAACCAACTGAATGTGTATGTTATTCCTTCTTTGAGCCAAATCTGTTGAGAATAAGGTTCAAACAATGCTTGCCATCCTCCCTTCTCCCCCTCTACTATAACAGGTTTTTTGCACCTCTTTATGATGTAATTTACCCAATTCTGCCTCTACCTTACCTCTTCTCCCAGTACCATCCTTTTTTAAATCCCTTAATTATTTGCTTTTATCATCACATCAAAATCAACTTATACACACACTCTCTGCCTATGTATACTCCTTCTAAATGCCATAATAAAAATGTAATTCTCAAGAGTTAAAAATATAATCGGAAGAGTGGCATAGCCATCCACAGTCACGGAAACCAGAAAACAGCTCTTTAATGGAATGGAAAGCAACAAATATCATTTTTTGCATCAAGTTGATGGAACTGTAGAGGCCCAATGGGAGGAAGGGATGGATCAATAATGGTTTTTCCCTATTTGGCTGCAAAGTACAATGAATGAGAGGGAACAGGGGAAGGTAACAAGCACATTTTAAGTGCCTACTATGAGTCAGGCACTGTGTTAAGTGCTTTACAAATACTGTCCCACTAGATCTTCACTACAGCCCTGTGAGGTAGGTGCTATTACTATCACCTCCATTTTACTATGGAGGAAATAGAGGGAGATGGAAAGTTAATTACATTGCCAAGGGCCACACAACTAGAAAGAGTCTAAAGATGGATTTGAACCAGGTTTTCCTAACTCCACACCCAGCACTCTACCCACTGTGCTTTTTAGCTTTATATTAATAAGCCATTGGAGCATAATGGTAAAAAAGCTGAGGTAAAGCTCTACTACAAGTGAAGGGAAAATGAGGAGATCACAGATCTTCAGGCTGCATTTGTTGTTTTCTCATTGTTAAAAAAATATTTTTGGCATATTTTCTATAGAATTGTTTTCAAATTTTGTGGCTTAACTGCAATAATCAATGAGCTGAATTCTATGCATTATTAGTCTCTTATGAATATTAATTCTTGTTATTTGATGATGCCAATGAGAATGCCAACTGTTTTATAGCTATCATTTTAATCTGCTTATTTTAATGTTTTGTCTTGTTGCTAATTTGCATTTTAGGTCATTTTCCTTGGCAGAGAAAAAAGGATTTACCTTCTGTTGCCAGTTATGTTATTATCAAAATAAGTACTGGTCCTCTTTCTTCTTTTATGTTCCATTTTCTCCAATTAAAAAAAAAATGTAGTTCTTATCTTCCTTTGCCAACCTCAACTCATTCTGAGCTTTAACATTCCTGAAACTTATTATTTATGACTAAGTCAATTGCCTGTCCTTGTTTCTACATTCTGTATGTGATGTAATTTTATTTCATTTTTATTTATAGCTTTTGTTTTTATATTACATTTATTATTGAATACACCCCACTCTACTTCCCTCCAAGTAAGCCATCTTATGTAACAGAGATTAAAGAAAAATAAGTTCAGCAAAACTAACAAATATGTAGGCCATTTCTGATAGTACAGGAAACATTCCACATCCATAGTCCCCACTTCTCCAACACAGGGAGGAGAGTACATTTTCTCAACTCTTCTGTAAGGACCAAGCTTGGCCATCAGAATTATGATGTTCAGCTTTGTTTTGTTTTTTTTTTTCCATTTACATTATTATAGACACTGTGGCTTCTCTGGTTTTGCTTAATTCATTTACTTCCCATTAGTTCAGCTAAATCTCCCTGTATTGTTATATATATTCATATTCATATTAATTACAGAATTTCATTACCTTCATGTAGCACAATCTAGCCCTTGTCCAATTCATAGGTACCTGTTTCCATTTCTCTGCTACCACAAAAAGTGCTCTAAATATTTTGATATGTGAGACATTACTTTCTAACACCTCCTTGGGGGATATACATAGCAGCAGAATTTCTGGGAATGGTCACTTCTTTGACACTAATTCCAAAATTCCATATTACTTCCTAGAATAGTTTAGTCCAATTTATAGCTTGTTCACTAAGTGTCTTAGTGTAACAGTATTTCCAAAGCTCCTTCAACATTGAATCTTCCATATTTTGTCATCTTTCCAAATTTGCTAGTTGAGGTGAAAGCTAAGAGTTGCTCTTATCTGTATTTCTCTTATTATTCAAAATTTAGGTCAAAATTTCATGATGTTATTAGTTTAAGATACTTTAAAGAATTCTTTGTTTATGTCTGGTCATATATTTAATTCCTTATATATCTTGTAATATCAGACTCCTATCAGAGACGACTGATTTTCTGACATTTGGTATTCATATACTTCTCCAATTTCCTTTCTTATCCTAGCTTCATTGTTTATGTTAAAGATGTATCTTCTAAAAATGTAAGTTGGTTGGTGAGTATCCAGTATGTATAGGCACTAGCCTCTTCAGAAATTCTCATTTTTTTTGTCTTTATTGGAATTGTTCTTCATTGTGTCATCAGAATTTCAATTTCAAGAGATGACTACCCCACCTCGTACAGTTTTAGTCTCTAGCATCTCAAGTATTTTTCCACTGAACCCTCTGAAATATGCTTTCCTCTTCTTCCATATCACCGGCTCACTTTCAGATCCAGTACAGAATTTCTCCTTGTTGGTTCTTCTACCTTTTTTTTTTTTTTAAGCAATTGGGTTTAAGTAACTTGCTCAAGGTTACACGGCTAGTCATTATTTATGTGTGGGTGCTCATTTTCTGAGGCCGGATTTGATCTCGGGTCATCCCAACTCCAAGGCTGGAGCTCTTACTCACTGCGCCACCTAGCCGCCCCTTTTAGGGCAATTGGGGTTAAGTAACTTGCCCAAGGTCACACGGCTAGGTTTTTGTTTGTGTGGGTTAAGTGTCTGAGGCCGGATCTGAACTCAGGTCCTTCTGACTCCAGGGCCAGTGCTCTACTCACTGCGCCACCTAGCCACCCCAAGGTTCTTCTACCTTTTGAAAGATGAAAGTATTAAAGATAATCAAGAAGTCACAAGCTAGTTAGTTCGGGCATATCTGGATAATTGAAATATCACATCACTATAATATCATCATGTCTTTGTGCTAGGAATGGTTCCTAAACTTGTCTATTTCATTTATTACCAGGAAGTCTGTAGTAAACTCCGTTTTTGGTTTGAAGAAAGGAATTTCAGGGCAATCAATTTCCTTAGAGGAGAGTAATTTACAAAATATCTTGGAAAGTTAATTTTATTTGGGTTTATTATTTAATTTGGAGTTACCACCTGTATACTGAGTATAGCCTGAAGTGCAAATATGTTTTACGATAACTTATTTGATATGCACTTTTGAAAATGATCAATGTAATCTCATCCCAGAACCTTTTGTTACAGTGACAACTTTAAAAATATTTCATTTTTGTTTTTAGTTCCTTAGTAGAATCTCATCATCCTAAGGGGGCAATGAGTTGGTGAAAATTTGTTTTAAGAAATAATAACAAGTTATGTTAAAAATTGTGTTCAGGATTTTCTAATTTTTCAGTTGTTATTTGAATTTGCTAACCTAAAATGTAAATTCTCTGGTCTAGCGATTTTCTTATTAGTTATAAGGTTTGACCTAGTTCTCATTATCTGACCTGATTGTTGTCATAGGAAACTTGGATAAGACCTATTTGCTAGAGATTTTAACAGAAAAGGGGAACTCTCCAAGTGACCTGAACCAGAGAAGCAAATACCTAGACTCATTCCAACATGTATAAGCGGAGAAAATCTTCAAAGAGGCTATTTGCTTTCTGAGATGTCTCCAGGAGACTGCACTGGGATGTGTTTAGGAAGCCAGCCAGCTGTATTAGGTGAGACATCTGAACCCAAGACTGATTACAAGGATATAGGGAGTGAGTTACTACATTGTATTACTGGAAGATTTACACCAATGGATTCTAGTTATCCTTGCACCTTGGTAAGGGTCTGCCTCCTGATGTTGTGTAACTCACAGAGAACTGCCTTGTATGCATCTGTATTGTGATGCTTCATAGGAAGACAAATCTTTTTGGAGGGGGGGGGGGTGTAGGATATGATTTAAACTCAACTGAATAATACTAATTGGAAATAAACCAGGGATCTTATTCCATAGGGGCAGTGATTATTACTGTTGTAATTGTCTACTAATATACACTTAGTCAACCTAGCGAATCCACTTGCTTAAGCAATGCCTTATGAGTAAACCAAGCCAAAGGTAGTGGGATGTGTGTGCATGTTTGTGTGTGTGTGAAACTCAATGGTATAGAAAGTCCCCTAGCTATTTCTGAATTTTACTTTTACCCTTGTTATCCCTTTGTAGAGAAATGGCTTTATGGCACTTGGTCAACAGGTCCTATGAGTACTTGACCAATGAGTGACCTTGTCTGTAGGAGATGCCTATGATTCTATTCCCTAATCTATGCCCAACATAGGGCCATTGAAAGACCATCAGGTCTGCCCATATTTAGATATCTTCTACCAGCTAATTTATTGCAAGTATGATCTGAAGATTCTCCTGGAAGGTCAAGATATAGGTCTAACAACCAATGAGACTATGTATTTTACTTTGCCTCTTCTTTATCATCTGGATATCAAGCACTATAAAGCTACGGCTTTAAAGAACGGGAACATTTCAGATTGTGAGGAAGATGCTATTTGCTGAGAGGTCTGCCTCAATTTCTTTTATTGTACTCAACAGAATTTTGGACTCTACAGAACTGGGAATGGAGAAGACTTAAGAGGGTTAGGGAGATGACTGCTGTTTTCAAGTACCTGATATACGCAGTGTGAAAGGGATTACTTATTCAACATGGATGCAAAGAGGGAGATGTAGCAATGGGTGGAAATTGCAAACAGATTTTCAATGTGAAGGAAAACTTTCTAACAATGAGGTGGCTCAGAAATTAATGAGTTTTCTCTCATTGAAGATTTTTAAGTGAAGGTTGTATGATTACTGGCCAGAAGTGTTGAAAAAGGGATTCTTGTTCAGTAAACAGGTTGAACAAGATTACCTCTAGAGTAATTTTACTCTGCAATACTGTAAGGTATTCAATTTTGGGGCCGATTCCTTAAAATAAATTTATTTTATGATCTTGTGTGAAAGTGTTATTTTTTACTTTATTATTTTAATATTTATTATTATTTATACTAAACACATTACATATATTCTATGTTTATATTAAACAATATTATTATTTTATTAGTTATTTTCTTATTATTATCTCTTTCAATTTTCAGAAGGGTTCTGCTCTGGGTTATGAAGAACAAGTCCATGTTAACAACTCCTACCCCATTTCATAATTTTATAAACTTTTCCATATCTTTTGTCCTCTTTTCAACTGATCTAACATTTATAACTTAAACATTATATGAACACTTATTATTTGTCTTCATAAAATCAAACAAAATCTGTATAATTACATGTATAAATGCCAGGTAGCCTGGGAGGGATAAAAATGAAGCAACTTTCGTCCTCAAAGAGCTTAAATCTTAGGCAAACACATAATTTTGGTTACTCTTTGGTCCTTTTCAAAACCCCAGAGTCTTTTGTGAGGAATGAAAACTTTACATATTTTATTCTACACTCTAAAGAGTTCATTATTATTTGAGATGATGGGCAAGTCATAACCTTTCAGCCTCATTTTGTTGTCCCATAAATGGGGATAAAATTTGTACTGCCTATTTCACAGAGTTGTTAAAAAGAAAACAATGTCAGCCAACTAGCAGGAAATAAACCCACATACTTCATCTGTTTTTCTGTATATAACCACAACAAAATCTCTTAGGAAAAGACAGAAAGAGGAAATCCTTTCAAAATAATATGATAAATAAATAACAAAGATACATATAAGAACTATATAAAAACAACTACAAAACACTCTATCATTGACATACCAAACTACCAAAGAAATATATTAGAAAGGTAGGAAAAAAAATCACGTGGGGGAACAAAAGGTCAGCAATCTTGATAAAAATAATGAAAACAATAAGGAAGGGGCTTGTCATTATAAGAACTCAAACTACACCACAAAGTAATACTCACCAAAACAATTTGGTTTTGGCTTAAAAATAGAGAAGAATCAATCAGTGGAATACACAGCATACAGAAAGAACCTAGCATAATAGCAAAATGTTTGTTAAACCCAAAGATTCAAATGACCGGGTAAGGAGGATGAAGATAGAAACTGGCAGTGTATAAAGGAAGAAATCAAAGCTATCAATAGCTAAATAAAAAATGCTACAAATCACTAATAATAAAAGAAATGCAATTTGAAATAACACTAAAGTTCTATCTCACACTCCTCAAAATGGCAAATATGACAAAAAGGGGAAAATGTCAATTGTTGAGGAAGCTGTGAATTGGTTCTGGAAAGCAACTTGGAACTCCACCCAGCTACTAAATTGTGTGTGAACACACACACATTTATAACTTATAGCAGAACTTTTTGTTGTAGCAGAGAATTGGAAGCTAAGTGGTTGCCTATCTTATGGAGGAATGGTTGAAGAAATCAAATGTATGAATATACTGAATATAATGGAATGAAAACGAATAGAATGGAATAAGATTGCACTATAAGAGACAATGAAAAGGACGGATTCAGAGAAGACTGGGAAGACTTAAATGAACTTAAAAAGAATGAAATAAGCAGTATCGGGGAATACTGCACAGAAACTACAGCATTATAAAGAGAAGTAACTTTGAAAGACTAGGGAACTCTGATCAATACAATGATCAACCAAGACTCTAGTGGACCAATTAAGCCTGGTTCACACCTCCTGATGGATCAAAATTGGAACAAGAACTTTTGGAAAACATTGTAATTGTAATAATGGAGGCAGATTTCCTGGTTTACATAGTTTAAGGCTTTTTCTTTTGGCTAACTTCTTAACCTATTTTTCAAGAGAAACACATTTTGGTATTAAAAGTCTATGGTACTACCAGGTCTGTATCCTAAAGGGATAAAAAAACAAAAAGAAAAGGACCTAGATGTACAAAAATATCTATAGCAGCTCTTTACGTGGTGGCAAATAAATTGAAAATTAAGGGCATGTCCATTAATTGGCCAATAGCTAAAAAAGTTGTTGTATATGATTGTGATGGAATATTATTGTACTATAAGAAATGATGATCAAGATGCTCTCAGAAAAACCTGGACTTAGATGAACTAATGCAAAGTGAAGTGAGCAGAACCAGAAGAACACTGTATACAGTAACAGTAATATTATATGGTGATCAACTGTAAATAACTTAGCTATTTTCAGCAATATAATGATCCAAGACAATTCTGAAGGCCTTGTGATAAAAAAAAAATGTTATCCATCTCTATCAAAACAAATGATGAAGTCTGAATACAAATAGAAGCTTAATTTTCCTTATTTTTCTTGTTTATTTTTTGTATGTGTTTTCTTTCACAGTATGACTTATATAGAAATGTTTTGTATGACTGCACATGTATAATCTATGTCAACCTGCTTGCCTTCTCAATGGGTGAGTATGGAGGACAAAATTGTTTTCACATTTAATTGGGGAAAAATAAAATGTTAAATTATTTTTAAAAATTAAAAAACTTGATCTTAAAAAGCCTATGGTATATTTATAGTTTTCCTCATTCCTTTCCACTTCATTTTCCCAACATCTTTACTTCAACTAAATGCCTCTCTTATGACTTACCTGTAATTTTGCTAGACTGGTTCTTAGGAACATATGCCAATCTCTTATGGTCCATTATTAAGCCTACAATGGCCTCTCATCCAAAAAGGAGGAGGGAAACAGTTAATAAATAAGAGATGTATTTTGACTCTGGAATATTTTAGTTTTAAAAATTTTTGCTAAAACTGTATTAGTACATGTAAAATTTTATTTCTGAAGGATATTTAGATGAGAGATCTTCAAACAAAAGCCCATGTTTGGTATGTTAGAGAGTAAAATATTGTTTAGGCATGGTGTGGATTAAAATCCTTTCCACTTCAAGACTCTATGATTCTGATTATGTTTTTGCATGCCTGAAATTTTCAAATACTTAAAATTATTGTAAATAAAAGATATATCAATGTTTTTTCCACACAAAATGAAAAAAAAACTCAAATTAATAAAATCTAACAGATCATGTACATACAGCCCTAGGTCCTATGATTTGAGTTCCATTAGTTCTGTCTACAGTTCTTTATATAAACTCAGCTGCATCTCTTAATATTACTATTTCACCAACATAAAAAGAGATAAGCCACTGGACCACAAGATGAAGTTAGATTATATTTGTTAGAATATGATAATCTTTAGGAAAAAGTGGCATATGTGTTTACAGTACCTTGACTTGTTTCTCAGAAAGATTAATTTCTACAAAATCAAGCTACATGAAAATTCCAATTATATTTATTACATAAACAATGATATTTCAAGAGACATTCTAAAAACATTACTTACTGTTAAAAAACAAACAAAAATCAAACACCAAAATTACAAATATAAAATCTTTTAAAATAACATTATTTAAAACGAGGTTTATACTTCTTGGTCCACAAATAATTACAGATAAAAATACAAATCTGCAAGTTAATTTTTGTTAGCTTTCTGGAAAAAAAAAACAATGCTAAAAACACCTCCTTTACAACAGAAGGGAATAAATTCAGACACATCTATTTTTAAAGCATTCACAAAATGTTTTTAAATAGACTAGTAGGTTTTACTTATATATAGCACTGGACACACACTTTTTGCAAAACTTAAAGCTTTGGGGGAAAAGTCTGTCTAAAGAGATATGCAATAATTAAACAGTTCCTTAAGTTACATGTGTAACAAAAATATCAACAATGAAGAGATTTCATTATGGAAGTTGATTAGTGACCATGGATTCTGTTTCATTCGATTTCCTTAGCAGAGCTTGCTTAAGGGCACTAATTTTCTCATCAAGTTCAGCCAATGAGTAGTTCTGCTGCAAACAATAAGGACACAAATTACTGAACAATAATAAATCACATTTCTACAGTGCTTCAAGGTTTACAAAATGCTTTCTTCACATTATCTCTAGGTAGTGGAAATATTTTAAGTTTTTTTGGTCCAGATGTGTACTTTCATTGCTATCAGTATGGAATGGTCATCCATCAAAAGAAGATTGGCAACTAAAACTTTCAGTTGCTTAGAACACTGAAAGGTTAAGTGACTAACCTACTGTCACACAGCTAGTATGTATTAGTGACAGGACTTAAACTCAGGTCATCCAGTTTGATTCCCAGAGTGGTTCTCCATCCACTAAACCATCTTTTTATTATTATTATTATTATTTGCTTTTTGGAGGGGCAATTGGGGTTAATTGACTTACCCAAAGTCACATGTCTAGTAAATGTTAAGTGTCTGAGGCTGCATTTGAGCTCAGGTGCTCCTGACTCCAGGGCCAGTGCTCTATTCACTGTGCTACCTAGCCGCCCCCAAACCAGTCTTTTCTCAGTGCAAATATTATTATACACATTTTATAGATGAAAAACCAAGGCAGGACTTTAAAGGTATAAATAGAGTTCTAAATATATTTAAAAGTCAGTATTTTGCCTCTCAAATGTGAAACTGATTTTATTTAACAAATAAAAAAGTAAAACAAATATGTAATGTTAAAAATCATTAATTCTTCTCTTTACGTGACCTTAAAGAGTCAAATTTTAGTAGCTTTTTAAAAAGTGTTGTAATCAAGAAGATAATTAATATCAAAACCTCATTATTCTGCAGTGTTCCTTTAGAGGCTATCCTAATGAAATAAATAATCTTGTGAGTTATTTTTTGAATTTCTGTCAGATTACACAGTACTACCACCACTGGAAAACAATACTTAAAAAATAATAAATAAAAATAAAAAATGTCAAGTAAATAAGGAATGTACACTGATAGGAAAAGAAATAATATAAAAATTCAGTTTAAATAATAACAATAATAGCTAGCAGTTAAAATTATTTTAATTGAAAATGTGCTTTACAAATTTTATCTCATCTGATTCTCACAATAATTCTGGGAGGTAGGTGCTATTATTATCCTAATTTTTACAGATAAGGAAACCGAGGCAGACAGAGGTTAAGTGACTTGCTCAGGGTCAAACAGCTAAGAAGTGTTAAGGCCACAAGTGAAGTCTTCCTGACTCCAAGGCCAATGCTCCACCTATTTGTACCTAGCTGCCTGCTTTAAACTAAGTATATGAAAAAACTTTATAAGTCTTAGTGAAATTTTAAGCTACTAAAGTTTAAAACTGCATTTAGGGCTAAAAGCTTAAAACTATGCTAAGACCTGTATAATTAGAAATCCTTAGGATTCATAAAAGCAAAGTAATTTCTTTCATATATATATATATATATGAAAGAAATTACTATATTTGCTTTTTGGAGGGGCAACTGGGGTTAAATGACTTGCCCAAGTTCACAAGGCTAGTTTTGTGTTAGGTGTCTGAGGCTGCATTTGCCACCTAGCCAACCCAAATTAAGTAATTTCTATTAGATACTTTGTTAAAAACAACTCTAGGCTATTTGAAATGTTAAAAACTTTCTGTATTTTAAAAGAAGCACTATAATTCAGATGTCACTAACTGGCTCTTTTCTTAGCTTAACTCAAATTGGTGAGCTCTCACTCTGCTAATACCACACAACTAAAACAGAATGCTCTGATAATGTGCAGGGTGTAAAGCGACATTTACATGCTAGAAGCGGGGCTGGAATTAAGAGAACTTACTTGTGGTGGTTGCACTTTTCTTCTTTTTCCAGAAAAGTTCTAATGAAACAGGAGAAAACAAGCCCAAAACCCAGTCATTAATTCTTAAAACTCTGAGTGGCCAGTTCTCTAGTAGAGCATACAGTCTAGTATTCTGGTACAACATACAGTCTCTAGATGCATACTCCAGTCTTTAATCTCTAGAATAAATTTCTAACAACAATGCTTAAGACAGGCATGGAATGTTACCTTCCCAATTCAACAAATGTTACTTCACTTGACATGGAAGGCATTAGGCATTAGGCTTCCTGAGAATAGGTCTAGGGACAAAAGCCTCGCTACTATGAAAAAGGTCAAAATCCTAGAGGGATGATACTGCAAATGGAAGATTAGACATTTTTAAGGCTGCCTTTATGTTCTTACTCCTAACCCCTCCTAATGATGCATTTGAGACACTGGGTTCAGTAGAACTATGAGAGTTTTCAAGCTTCTTTCTCTTCTTTCCCCTTCTAGAAAAGTGATTAAAAGAAGGAAAATGTCATTAGGCTGAATGAGTGCAATAAAGATTTGACTAAAATAGCAGAAGGTATTTATTTTTACTTCTAATTAAGGAGACCACCTTAAGGTTTGTTTTTTTCAAATGAGTAAAAACTTCAAGCTCTTAAAATGTTGACAAAGGACTTAGGAAAAGTTTTGTGTGTGTGTTTTGTAACACCTCAAGAATCTCTAATTTAGAGTAGAAATTTGGAACTCAAAGGATCATATGGCCTAGCCTCAAGCCTTTAATGTTAGGTAGTATTATCATTCCCCTTTTACTGATGGAGCAAGCCAAATGGACAACATAATGGGTCCTGAATTTATACTGAGGCAAAAATTAAGCAAATGAGACCACCCCACCCAGGTCAAGTGACTGGCCTATGGTCATACACAGAGCGGGGCAGGAAGAAGTAAGCAGCTAAGTGAAGGAGGGGCTAAATGTTAGGTTTCTACCAAAAGACACAGAATTATGTGGGGATATCTGATTAATACTAACTGTGTACTATCTACCAATAGTTTTTTAAAAATTCATTTAGGTTCACCAAATATTTATGAAGTATCTACTATATATGCAAATATATAGTGCAATATACTAGATACTGAGGATAGAAAATAATGAAAGTCTTTCCCTTCAAAGAGCTAATATTCTTAAAAGCATATATGAAAGGAACAAAGATTTTATCTATTTACAAATGCTCACATAAAAAAGGTAGAGAATAAAGGAGAAACTGGACAAAGCGCTCTAGAAAACTTGAGCCAAGAAAAGCATTAATAGCAGGGCAAGAAGAAGGATCAGAAGTATAGTGCTAGGGTTAGAGATACAAGAGGAGTGTTCAGGAAAACCATTTACCAACTTCTTCCTGAGATGGCATTTCCAAAGATTGGCAGACCAAGTGTCTAAGATTTTACTTATCATATTCAGTCTCACACATCAACACAATCAGATTTTGATAAGCTTGGTGAAAATGAATTATTGTTCTCCCACTTGACTGCCCGCTTTTTGAAATCTGTTGTATAAATGGTACTTTTAAAAAGTTAAAAATCTTTAGCTAAAATTTCATATGCTATAGAAATCAAAATTCAGATCAACCTTTTAAAATATAATAGCCTAATCAATACTGTTACTAACAAAAACTAAATTATTTTAATTTTTTCCTTTTTTATTACTAAAACTTAAATACATATTAGGAAAAGAAAAAGAAACATTATAAACAAATATAAAAAAAAAGAACACATCATGTGCAAAGCAAAATGTAAGAGAATTCACAATATATAGCAATAAATTTCCATTTCAAGGAAGCTTATATAATAAATACTTCATGGGAGGCGGAGCCAAGATGGCAGAATAGAAACAGCACTTCCACAGCGCTCCAGCCCACTCCACTTCAAAATCATGTAAAAGGGGGACTCTGAACAACCTCTGGAGCTCAAGCACCCACAGAACTACACAGAGAAAAGCTAACCTCCTGCTGAGGACAGCCCAGCAGCCAGCACAGAGTAGCTGGGAGCCAACAGCACAGCACTCTGGGAGCCGAGCCCATGAGTCAGAGGTTTTAGCCCCAGGGCAGCCAGTCCAGCAGCTGGCTGGAGGGACCCCAGAACACCAGCAGCTGTGGCTTTTCCAGAATTACCAAAACAAAGTGAGAGGTTAGTGCCCTATGGACTTTGGGACCAGTATTTGGGAGCGCATCGGCTTTTTACCCTGGGGGCTAGAAGTGTCTAAGGAGACTTGGCACACGCCATTTTGCAGCTTCAGTACCTGGCCTGTGAACTGTAGGGGGATCCAGCAATGAGTCTGGGGGAGTAATCGCTCTTGCTTTAACTTCCCTGGATCGGGAATGTGGTCTGGGGTGGAGGTCATGGAGTGTGGGTCCAGCTTGCCAGAGTGTATTGGGGTTTCAGGGAGGGCACCCAATTAATACCTCCGGAAGTTGAAAAGACCCCAACATTTGGGACGGAAACTCCCCTGTCTGGTGGCAGAGTCCTACTGTGGCAACAAACCCAAAAGTCAGGTAATGAAGTGGCAACATGCCAATGCAAAAGAAACAAAATAAACAGAAAAATGCAACATTAGACTACTTTTGGGGGGCAAAGAGGATGGAAGCATGGAACAGGAGGACTGTGAGGTCAGAAATCCTGTACCAAAAGCCCCAAATGAAAATATGAGTGGGTTACAGGCCACAGAGGACCTTAAGAACGATTTTAAAAACCAAATAAGAGAAGTGGAGGAAAAATTGGGAAGAGAAATGAGAAGGATGCAGGAAAAAGTATGAAATGAGAATCAACAGCCTGACTGAGGAAAATAACACCCTAAAAAACAGACTAACTCAAATGGCAAAGGAAGCTCAAAAGGGCGATGAGGAGAAGAATGCCTTAAAAAGCTGAACTTGCCAGATGGAAAAAGAATCTCAAAAGCTCACTGAGGAGAATCACTCCTTCAGAATTAGACTGGAGCAAATGGAAGGTAATGACTTTATGAGAAATGAAGATGATGTTAAACAGATCCAAACAAATGAAAGAATAGAAGGCAATGTGAAATATCTCATGGAAAAAACCACTGTCCTGGAAAATAGATCGAGGAGAGACAATTTAAAAATTATTGGACTGTTGGGGCCCTTTAAGACTCTACCCAAACTCTGAGAAACCACTGAAAACTCAGGCAAAGGACAGAGCAACTCAAGCATGGTTGGAGGCACCTGAGCGTGTATTCTCCCTGTGATTTGGGGGTATTGAGTATGCGCTGCTAATAGGGGAGCACTCCCCTGCCATGAAAAGCCTGCTACTGCTGAGGCTAGTAGGAGAACAGAGTTGGGGGAGGGGAAAGGAGCTAAAAGGAGGGAGAGAAGAGGGGACTGTGAATGAGAAAGAGATTAAACGGCAAGACATTACATCTTGGTGTCGGGACTCCTTTGTTTGGGAGAAGCAAGTTTTGTTTCCTTTGTTTCTTGGGGGTCAACCAGAGGTCGCAGTGGGGCGACAAGGAAAGGAACTCTCTGAGGGGTCACGGTGGGGCAACCATAAGGGTCGTAGTTGGGCGACCAGGATCACGGAAGGGTACTGGAGTGCCACAGAGGTGGCTGGAGAGGTGAGTTTGACATCAGCCCTGAAAGGCGGGCACTAACATTGGACTACCTGAAACCCATGATCAAAGAAAGAACCTAGAAATCACCCTTCAAGAAATTCTCAAGGAAAATTGCCCTGATGTTTTAGATCCAGAGGGCAAAATAGAGGTTGAAAGAATCCACTGATCACCTCCTGAAAAAGATGCAAAAAATAAAACTCCCAGGAATATTATAGCCAGGTTTCCAGAATCCCCAGATCAAGGAGAAAATACTACAAGCAGCCAGAAAGAAACAACTTCAATACTGTGGAAACACAATCAGAATAGCACAGGACCTGGCAGCTTCTACACTGAGGGACTGAAGGGCATAGAATATGATATTCCAGAGGGCAAAAGAATTGGGAATGGACCCAAGGGTCATCTACCCAGCAAAACTGAGTATTTTGTTTCAGGGGAAAATATGGTCATTCAGTGGAACAAAGAACTTTCAAGCATTCTTGAGGAAAAAACCAGAATTGAATAGAAAATTTGACATCCAGACACAAGAAGGAAGAGATGCCTGAGAAGGTAATCAGGGAAAAGAAATCAAAAGGAACTTATCAAAGTTGAACTATTTACATTCCTATATGGAAAAGCAATAACCGTGACTGATGATATCTTTCTCACTATGAAAATAATGGAAGAAGGGGGTGTGGTCATATGAATACATATGTGAATGTGTGTATATGGTTACAGTTATATATGGATGGAGGGCATAGGTTGAAGTTGTTGGGAAGGGCGAATACTCAAGGGATGAAATTATGAGGTTAGTGAGGAAAGTGGCAAGAGGAGATGGGGAGAGACAGGGTAGGGTAAACTATCTCATGTAGAAGAAGCAAGGGGAAGTGGTAGTAAGGGGGTGGGGAAGAATAGGAAGGCAAAAAGGCAAAACCACGTTCTCATTGAATTTGGCTCAGGGAGAGAATGACATACATGCTAAATGGGATATCTCAACCTACAGTAGAATAGGGGGAAGGGGGATGAGAGGAGGGATGATGGATGGGAGGGCATCCTTGGGGGGAGGGGAGGTTGGAAGTACCCTCTATAGAAGAGGGCAGGATCATGAAGGGAATGGACCAGGTGGGGGGGTGGGATGAGTGAGAGGGAATTATAAGCAGCCTTGTACAATATATCTACTATGATAATGTTTTGCATAGCTAGACATGTACAGCATATACTGAATTACTTATCTCCCCAGAGGGAATGGGTGACAAGGGAAGAAGGAAATGGATCTGAAAGTCAAGGTCTTAACATTAAATGTTTCAAATATATATAAATACTATTATTAATACTCTTTTGCTTATAATTGGGAGATAAGATGTGCAGGCATTGGGACACAAAGATTCACCTCCATCTGATGGAAAAGTCGAAGGGGGTATGAGAGAAGGTATGGGAGAGAGCAGATTGGAGGAAGCAATATCTTGTGGAACTGCTATTCTGGGAGGTTGGGTAGGGGAATAACAGGGGGAAAATGATTGTAACTCAAAATCTGGCGGAAATGAATGATGTAAAACAGAAGTTAGTAAAGCATTTGTTAAAAAAAAAAAAAAAGAATGCTTGAAAGTCCTCTATTCCACTGAATGACCATATTTTCCCCTGAAACAAAATACTCAATTTTGCTGGGTAGATGACCCTTGGGTTCATTCCCAGTTCTTTTGCCCTCTGGAATATCATATTCCATGCCCTTCAGTCCCTCAGTGTAGAAGCTACCAGGTCCTGTGCTATTCTGACTGTGTTTCCACAGTACTGAAGTTGTTTCTTCCTGGCTGCTTGTAGTATTTTCTTCTTGATCTGGGGATTCTGGAACCTGGCTATAATATTTCTGGGAGTTTTCTTTTTGGGATCTTTTTCAGGAGGTGATCAGTAGATTCTTTCAACCTCTATTTTGCCTTCTGGATCTAAAACACTAGGGCAATTTTCCTTGAGAATTTCTTGAAGGGTGATTTCTAGGTTCTTTCTTTGATCATGGCTTTCAGGTAGTCCAATAATTTTTAAATTGTCTCTCCTGGATCGATTTTCCAGGTCAGTGGTTTTTCTCATGAGATATTTCACATTGCCTTCTAATCTTTCATTTGTTTGGATCTGCTTAACAGCATCTTGATTTCTCATAAAGTCATTAGCTTCCATTTGCTCCAGTCTAACTCTGAAGGAATGAATCTCCTCAGTGAACTTTGAGATTCTTTTTCCATCTGGCAAATTCGACTTTTTAAGGCATTCTTCTCCTCATTGCCCTTTTGGGCCTCCTTTGCCATTTGAGTTAGTCTATTTTTTAAGGTGTTGTTTTCCTCAGTCAGGCTGTTGACCCTCATTTCATACTTTTCCTGCATCCTTCTCATTTCTCTTTCCAATTTTTCCTCCACTTCTTTATTTGATTTTTAAAGTCCTTTTTTTTTTTTTTGCAATTGGGGTTAAATAACTTGCTCAAGGTTACACGGCTAGTCATTATTTATGCGTGGGTGCTCATTTTCTGAGGCCGGATCTGATCTCAGGTCATCCAAACTCCGAGGCCGGCGCTCTTACTCACTGCGCCACCTAGCCGCCCCCTTAGGGCAATTGGGGTTAAGTAACTTGCCCAAGGTTACACGGCTAGGTTTTTGTTTGTATAGATTAAGTGTCGGAGGCCGGCTCCGAACTCAGGTCCTTCTGATTCCAGGGCCGGCGCTCTATTCACTGCGCCACCTAGCCGCCCCTAAAGTCCTTCTTAAGGTACTCTATGGCCTGCAACCCGCTCATGTTTTCCCCTGGGGCTTTTGGAGCAGGACTTCTGACCTCATAGTCCTTTTCCCGCTCTATGCCCCCAAAATAGGAGTCTAGGGTTGCATTTTTCTGTTTCCTTTGCCTTGGCATGTTGCTACTTAATTACTTGACTTTTGGGCTTGTTGCCACACTATGGCTGTAACGCCAGATAGAGGAATTTTCGTCCCGAACGTGTGGGGCGGGGCAACTTCTGTTTCTGGCAAGCTGTAAACCCACCCACAACTTCCATCTTAGATCACAATCCAGATCCAGGGAGGTTATAGCAAGAGTGATTACCTCCCAAGACTGATTGCTGGATCTCCCTACTGTTCACAGGCCAGGAGCTGGAGCTGCCTCTGAAAAGTACAAAATGGCATGTCTCCTCAGGGGCTTCTAGCTCCCAGGGGAGGTAGCCGACGCATTCCCCAAATACTGGTCCCAAAGACCATAGGACACTAACCTCTTACTTTGTCCTAGGCATGTCTATGTTGATAATTCTGGAGTCGCCACAGCTGCTGATGTTCTGGGGTCTCTCCAGCCGGCTGTTGGCCCTGCCGACCTGGGGCTAAAACCTCGGCTCACCGGACCTGGGCTCGGCTCGGGTCCCAGACTGCTGCGCTGGTCCTTCCTGTAGGGCTGCTGGGCTGTCCTCAGAGGGAGGTTAGCTTCTCTGTGTTGTTCTGTGGGTGCTGGGGCTCCAGAAGTTGTTCAGAGTCCCCTTTTACATAGTTTGGGGGGAATCTGGGGGCAGAGCGGCTTGGATGAGCTGTTTCTACTCCGCCATCTTGGCTCCGCCTCTATTCCCTCACTCTTGGCATTTTATTTCTTCCTGAATTTAGAAGACTTTTCTATGTGTGTGTGTGTGTATGTGTGTGTGTGTGTGTATTATATATATATATATATTTTTTTTTTCCCTCATGAACCTATTCCTGATGAAAATAGTTAATAGGTTTCTAGAACTAATAGCCCTCCTCCCCCAAATCTGATTTAATTCTAAGAAAAGCCTATTAAGAATATACTGCAGGCAAGGCACAGCATTAAGTGCTTGGAGAGACAAACCAAAAAATAAATAGTTGCTGTCTTCAAGAAGCTTGCTTTCTATTGGGTGACACCACATACAAACATGAGTAAATATAGTAACAGGTAATTTCAGGAATAAGAAGGGCAGGGAAGAGTAGAAGAAAAGAAGCATTTCAGTAAGTGACACCTGAAGAAGTTAGTGATTTTAAAAGCTGAAGGAGAGGGGGCAGTTCATGCCAGGTACAGGGAACAACCTGTACAAAGCCACAAAGACAGCAGATAGAATGTTAATTCAGGTCAAAGCTTGTAAGTCAGAGGGGGCGGAGCCAAGATGGCGGAGTAGAAACAGCTCTTCCAAGCCTCTCTGCCCCCAGATTCCCCACAAACTATGTAAAAAAAGGACTGTGAACAACTTCTGGAGCCCCAGCACCCACAGAACGACACAGAGAAGCTAACCTCCCCCTGAGGACAGCCCAGCAGCCCTGCAGGAAGGACCAGCGCAGCAGTCTGGGAGCCGGCAGCTCGAAGAGCGCAGGAGCCGAGCGGAGCCGAGCCCAGGTCCTCGTGAGCCGAGGTTTTAGCCCCAGGGCGGCAGGGCCAGCAGCCGGCTGGAGGAACCTCAGAACACCAGGAGCTGTGGCGACTCCAGAATTATCAACATAGACATGCCTAGGACAAAGTAAGAGGTTAGTGTCCTATGGACTTTGGGACCTGTATTTGGGGAATGCGTCAGCTCCCTCCCCTGGGGGATAGAAGCCGCTGAGGAGACACGCCATTTTGTAGTTTTCAGAGGCAGCTCTGGCTCCCAGCCTACAAATCGTGGGGAGATCCAGCGATCAGTCTTGGGGGTTAATCGCTCTTGCTTTAACCTCCCTGGATCTGGATTGTGATCTAGGGTGGAAGTTGTGGGTGGGTTTACAGCTTGCCAGAAAGGGAAGTTGCCCCCCCACACGTTCGGGACGAAAATTCCTCTAGCTGGCCTTAAAGCCATAGTGTGGCAACAAGCCCAAAAGTCAAGCAATTAAGTGGCAACATGCCAAGGCAAAGGAAACAGAAAAATGCAACCCTAGACTCCTATTTTGGGGGCATAGATCGGGAAAAGGACTGTGAGTTCAGAAGTCCTGCTCCAAAAGCCGCAGGGGAAAACATGAGCGGGTTGCAGGCCATAGAGGACCTTAAGAAGGACTTTAAAAATCAAATAAGAGAAGTGGAGGAAAAATTAGAAAGAGAAATGAGAAGGATGCAGGAAAAGTATGAAATGAGGGTCAACAGCCTGACTGAGGAAAAACAACACCTTAAAAAATAGACTAGCTCAAATGGCAAAGGAGGCCCAAAAGGGCAATGAGGAGAAGAATGCCTTAAAAAGTCGAATTTGCCAGATGGAAAAGAATCTCAAAAGTTCACTGAGGAGATTCATTCCTTCAGAGTTAGACTGGAGCAAATGGAAGCTAGTGACTTATGAGAAATCAAGATGCTGTTAAGCAGATCCAAACAAATGAAAGATTAGAAGGCAATGTGAAATATCTCATGGGAAAAACCACTGACCTGGAGAATAGATCCAGGAGAGACAATTTAAAAATTATTGGACTACCTGAAAGCCAAGATCAAGGAAAGAACCTAGAAATCACCCTTCAAGAAATTCTCAAGGAAAACTGCCCTGATGTTTTAGATCCAGAGGGCAAAATAGAGGCTGAAAGAATCCACAGATCACCTCCTGAAAAAGATCCCAAAAAGAAAACTCCCAGGAATATTATAGCCAGGTTCCAGAATCCCCAGATCAAGGAGAAAATACTACAAGCAGCCAGGAAGAACAATTTCAATATTGTGGAAACACAATCAGAATAGCCCAGGACCTGGCAGCTTCTACACTGAGGGATCGAAGGGCATGGAATATGATATTCCAGAGGGCAAAAGAACTGGGAATGAACCTAAGGGTCACCTACCCAGCAAAACTGAGTATTTTGTTTCAGGAGAAAATATGGTCATTCAGTGGAATAGAGGACTTTCAAGCATTCTTGAGGAAAAAACCAGAATTGAATAGAAAATTTGACATCCAGACACAAGAAGCAAGAGATGCCTGAGAAGGTAATCAGGGAAAAGAAATCAAAAGAACTTATCAAAGTTGAACTATTTACATTCCTATATGGAAAAGCAATAAGGGTGACTGATGATATCTTTCTCACTATGAAAATAATGGAAGAAGGGGGTGTGGTCATATGAATACATATGTGAATGGGTGTGTATATGGTTACAGTTATATGGATAGAGGGCATAGGTTGAATTTGTTGGGAAGGGAGAATACTCAAGGGATGAAATTATAAGGTGAGAGAGGAAAGTGGCAAGAGGAGATGGGGAGAGACAGGGTAGGGTAAACTATCCCATGTAGAAGAAGCAAGGGGAAGTGGTTGCAAAGGAGGGGGAGAATAAGGAAGGCTAAAAAGGCAAAACCACATTCACATTGAATTTGATTCAGGGAGATAATGACATACATACTAAATGGGATATCTCAACCTGCAGCAGGATAGGGGGAAGGGGGATGAGAGGAGGGATGATGGATGGGAGGGCATCCTTGGGGGGAGGGGAGGTTGGAAGCACCCACTATAGAAGAGGGACAGGATCATGTAGGGAATCGACCAGGTGGGGGGTGGGATGAGTGGGAGGGAATTATAAGCAGCATTGTACAATATATCTACTATGATAATGTTTTGCATAGCTAGACATGTACAACATATACTGAATTACTTATCTCCCAAGAAGGAATGGGTGACAAGGGAGGAAGGAAATGGATCTGAAATCTGAGGTCGTAACATTAAATGTTTCAAATATATATAAATACTATTATTAATACTCTTTTGCTTGTAATAGGAGATAAGATGTGCAGGCATTGGGATGCAAAGACTCACCTTCCTCTAATGGAAAAGTCGATGGGGGTATGGGAGAAGGTATGGGAGAGAGCAGATTGGAGGAAGCGATATCTTGTGGGACTGCTATTCTGGGAGGTTGGGTAGGGAATAATGGGGGGAAAATGATTGTAACTCAAAATCTGGCGGAAATGAATGATGTAAAACAGAAGTTAATAAAGCATTTGTTTAATAAAAAAAAAAAGATCAAAAAAAAAAAAAAGCTCGTAAGTCAGTTTGGCTGGGACGAAAAGTACATGACGGGAGTAACATGAATTACATCTGCAAAGGTAGGTGAGAGCCTGATTGTCAAAGAATTCAAAGTGCCAGGCTTAGGGATTTTATACCAGAAGCAAAAGGGAGCCATTGAAGATTTCTAAGAAGGGCAGTGACATGGTCAGACCTATTTTAGTAATAATAACTCAGCAGCCTTGGGGAGAATATATTGGGGAAGAGAACAGAAGTAGTAAGACTTCTTAGGAGGTTATTTCAATAATTCAAGATAAGATACTCAGAACCAGGGTAGTGGCCCTGTGAATGAAGAGAAAGAAAACTTTTAAAGGAAGAATCATTAAGACTTTTTAAGTGAGCAGTTATGGGATATATTACATGAAAGAGGAAAAAAAAAGGGTTAAGGATGACTGACTTTGTGGGTTAGAAGCTATGTGAATTGTAGAATGGGAGTATTCAAAAAAGAAAAAGGAAAAAAATGGAGGACGGATATGTTTAGAAAAAAATAGAGTTCCATTTAAGACATGTCAAGTTTAAGGTGCCAAGGAGCCATCTTTAGATGCAACATATCCTTTACCTCCTGGATATCTCATCTAAAGATAGCTCCTTGGCACCTTAAACTCGACACATTTATAATGGAACTCTATTTATGCGGTCATCCCCAGGAAAGGCAGTCTTCAAAACTGACTAACTCTCAGTATTCAAAAAATTTCTAGAAATTGGTCAGGCCCCCAGAAGGTAAGCTGGACAAGATCCCTTTCTTAGAAGGAAATTCTGCTCTAGCACATGCAGTTTTAGTATGATTTAATATCTAGAATAATATTTCTGACAATACTGTAAACCAAATTGTTAATTCATTTACAGATATGGCACAAGAAAATATTTAAGTTTCCCACTTCTGTCCTATTATTGCAATGGATTCACAATTTAATTGACATGGATATTGCCTCCAATTATGTAAATCTCAATTTATATATGTCTTAATCTGATGTAAATTCTTGTCCATACTCTTCCCCAACACTTTCAAAGGGTCTAATCATCATTCTGAAGCATTCAGGCCCTTTTAAAATTTCATTACACCTCACCATCACAACATGACTGGTCCACCTTACTTTTAGAGAATCACATAATCTCAGAACTGGATCTCAGAAGACACAGAGACCAACCTATACCTGAACAATAATCCCCTCTACAACATATTTAACAAGTACTCATTTTGCCTTTCCTTGAAGACCTCCAGTGAAAGTAGAATCCCTTTTGCAAGGTAGCTCATTCCATGACAGGATAATTTTTTTTTTTTGGAAAAGTTTTTCCTCATGTTAAACCTAAATTTATCTAGTTGCAACTTCTACCTACCCTCTGGGATGAAGTAGAAAAAAATCTCTATTACTTTTTCTATATGAAAGGCTTTCAAAATACTTGAAGTCACATTCTCCCAAATGTTTTCTTCCCCAAGCTATATAAATTTCGAGGTCCTTCAACTGATCTTTACTTTGGTATAACCTCTATGCACCAGACCAATATGACTCTCCAGATGATAAGTGTCTTTCCCAATCTGTGGTACCCAGAACTAAAAACAGCACACAAACCTCTACTGCTTTTCTATTCTCTTTAAATTTTAAGCCTGCTGACTTCAGTGGCTCCCATGTTTTAATCATCATTTCTATGCAGATGACCAGCCCTGGCGTCTCTCCTGACCTTCATTCATATATCTGTATACCCAACTGAGCATTTCAAATCGGATGGCATCTCATATCACATCCCAAACTGAACTCATCTCACCTTCACTACCCCCTGTCCCTTCTGATCTTCCCTATTTCTGTCAAGGGAACCACCATTTTCTTAGCCACCTAGGTTTGCAACTGCAACATTCCTAAGTTCTGACTCCCCCTTCACCCTACATACCCAATCACATGCCAAATCTTGCTACTTCTAAATTCACAGTATCTCTTGTCTGTCCCCTTCTCTTTACTCATACAGCCATTACCCTAGCTTAAGTCTGTATCACCTTTTGCCTGGACTATTGTAACAATTTAATAACTTATCTCCTTACCTTAAGCTTCTCCAATTCATCTAAGCCTTAAACCTTCTTCAATTCATCATGTACATATCTATCAAAGTGATTTTCTTGAAGTGTAATTTCACTTCACTACTCAAAACTCCAATGGCTCCCTATTGCCCCTAGGATCAAATATAAGCCCCTGTTTACCTGTCAAAGCCTTTCATCATCTGCCTCCAACACATAACACAATTTCTTGGCTTTATTCAGACTTGTTTCCCATGCCTTACCATGCCCCTCCCTTGATACCTTCACTTCTTGGAATCTCTAGAATCATCAAAGCTCAGTTCAAACCCCATCTCTTGTAGAGGAACTTTCCTGATTCTCCTAGCTCTTAGTACATCCCCTCAAAATCACTTTTTATTTATACTGTATATGCTTATTTATATGAACTTATTTATGTATGTGCCTCTTTCAAAAGAAAGAGAAAGAAAAGGAAAGGAAGAAAGAGGATTGGTTTAGCATAATAGTCTTTTAGAAATTATGTTCTTTGTAAAAATAATCATTGCTTCCTTTTCCAGATATTCACCAACCATCCTTTACAGTACATTCTTGAATGTTCACAGGAAACCAGAGGCAAATACACTGTCCTGTTGTCTGAAGATTCGTTCCTTTTTTAGGATATGAGAAATTTCTCTGTTTTTGGTCCTGTGGTATCTTTCCTATTCTCACCAACCATTCAAACATAAATCACACTTGCCTGGTCTTTCAGTATTTAAGAATGCATGTGAGGTAGATGATTTGAAAATCATCAAGGGAAGTCAGATTTCCTTTTTCCATCTCCCTATTCATCTTGGGCATCAACTCATTGTTAGCCATTTTTTTGTTTTGTCTTTTTTACTCCTAAGATTATTCTTAGGATGACTAAGAAGAAAGGACTAAAAGAACATATTATTGTTTTAACCACTCTGAGCAGAGATGATAAATATTATGAGAGACACAAACAATATGCTAGGAGAACAAAGAAGATTACTTTCAGCTAAGAGGGATCAGGAAGAGTGCCATGGAGGAGATGATATTTTGAATTGGGCCTTAAACAACAATGCAGGGAAGGGCAGAAGCAGGGAGGAAGGCAGAAGGAATGATTAGGAAAGTACATTTCAAGTGTAAAAGAAAATAGGAATAAAGGTATAGTGGCAAACACATGCCCTGTTTGGGGAGCAGAAGTCTAGCTTGTCAGGAGCTTGAAGAATAAGGGGAAAGCTAATGTAGTGATAGTGAGACTAGAGAGGAAGGAATAACTAAAGAAGATCATTCATAAGTAATGTCAACAAGGCTTAACAAATGATTGAAACTAGAAGACTGACTTGAAGTCCAGCACCTTTTCTACTAGACCATACAAAATCTATTTTTCTATAACTTCTACCCACAGCTATGACTCCTGTGTTCCGGAGCAAAGGAAAGCAAGTCTAATTCCTGTTCCACATAGCAGCCCTTTATGATATGATAGCTATTATGTCCTAAATCTTTGCTCCTCTGAGTTAAACACACCCATTTTCTTTAACTGCATACAGAATATAGCATATATTATAAATAAATAAATGAATAAATATACACACATATATTATAAATGAATGAATAAATATACACATACACACTCTTTACATATATATATATATATATATATATATGTAAAGGTGGGGAGGGAGAACATATCCCATATATATACATATATATATATATATATATATATATTGCATACTCTCCAGTGCCCACCTAAGTTCCCATCCTGGTCACTATCCTCTGGATCTCATTAATACTCAAATATATCTCAGATTTTATTTATTTAGAAATTCCATCCTGCAATGCAGAATTCCACTTACCCATGCCTGCCATTCTGTGAAATTCTTGACTATGTCTTCCTATAAACTTACGAGAGAAGTCACCCCCAAAATTGGAGACTTTCCTTACATTGTGAGGGCACTTGTGAAACTCTGTGACTTTTTACTTGTCATCTCTCACCCTCATCATGTGACCATCTCCTCAATATTGTAAAAGAAGCCATACAAGGAGGCATTTTGCTCTACCCAACTGAATCCTTTTTCATAAATAAATAATAGGCCCAATGGTGTCAAATATTCTCTATGTCTCTTAGTCACCTGTGAAATGGTAAATATTTAATTCACTGCTGAATACTGTTCTCTAATAATATCCTCAGATGCTCTTGATTCTTGTATAGGTATTACTCATTGAGACTTTATATACACTTGAGAGTATATGTGCAGATTGGAAATTATTCCTCTTTGTTACCTTTTAAGGTATTAATACGATCTTCGATTTCTTCCACACCTTTATTAGTGGCTTTTCCTTTAGATACTATGTATGTGTGCATATGCGTGCGTGCTTGCGTGTGTGTATATGTCATTATCTCAGACAAAGAAAAAGCAAAAATACATCCAGTAAAAGAAGGAAACTACATCTTGCCATAGACACAGGTACCATAGACTATGAAGTAACAGCAATATTTAAACATATATATACCAAAAAATCCAAACTCCCCCCCCCTAAAAAAATGAGTTACATGAGGAAACAGACAGTACAACTATACTAGTGGGGGACCTCAACTTTCCCCTTTCAGAACTAGATAAATCTAAAGACAAAATAAACAAGAAAAAAGTTAAGGAGGTGATTAGAATTTGTGTGACAGACCTCTGAAGAAAACTTAGTGGGGATAAAAAGGAATATACCTTTTTCTCAGCAGTACATCGTACCTACGCAAGAACTAAGGCATTAAAACCTCACAATAAAATATAGAAAGGCAGAAATATTAAATGCATCCCTTTCAGATAATGAGGCAATGAAAATTACATCCCATAAAGGGAAATGGAAAGACAGATTAAAAATTGGAGGGGAGGCAAGGTGGCTCAGTGAGTAGAGTGCCAGCCCTGGAGTCAGGAGGACCTGAGTTTGGATCTGGCCTCAGACACTTACACACACACACACACACACACACACACACACACACACACACACACACACACACACACACACACAACTAGCCATGTGACCTTGGGCAAGTTACTTAACCCCAATTGCCCTTCAAAGAGCAAAAAAAAAAGAAAAATTAATTGGAAACTAAATAAATAATCTAATTCTAATGAGTGAGTGGGTCAAAGAACAAATCTCAGAAATAATCAATAATTTCATCAAAGAGAATGACAATCACAAGACTATTAAAATTGATTCGATGTAACAAAAGCAGTCCTTGGAGAAAATTTTTTATCTCTAAATGCTTACACATCAACAAGAGAGCAAAAGAATAGATTGATGAATTGCACATTCAGTTTAAAAAGGTAGAAAAAGAACAAATTAAAAATCACCAATTAAAAACCAAATGAAAATCCAGAAAATCAAAGGAGAGATTAATAAAACTGAAAGTAAGAAAAACACTGAATTAATAAAGAAAATTAAGAAGTAGTCCTATGGGGGGAAAACCCCAATAAAATAGATAAACCACTACTTAATTTGATTGTTAAAAAACAAAACAAAACAAACTACTAGTGTCAAAAATGAAGAGTGAATTCACCACCAATAAAGAGAAAATTAAAACAATAATTAGGAGCTACTTTGCCCAACTGTATTCTAATAAATCTGATAATGTAAGTGAAATGGATGAATATTTACAAAAATACAAATTGCCCAAATTAACAGAAAAGCAAACAGAATACTTAAATAACTATATTTTAGAAAAAGAAACTGAACAAGCTATCCATGAACTGTCTAAAAAAAAAAAAATCCCCACGGCCAGATGGATTTGATTTACAAGTGAACTCTACCAATCATTTAAAGAACAATTAATTTCAATACCATATAAACTATTTGGGAAAATAGGTAAGAAGGAGTCCGACCAAGTTCCTTTCATGAAACAAATATAGTGCTGATACCTAAACCAGGAAGAGCCAAAACAGAGAAAGAAAACTACAGACAGATTTCCCTAATGAATACTGAGGCTAATTTTTAAATAAAATACTAGCAAGGAGATTACAGCAATACATCACAAGGATCATATGCTATGACCAAGTAGATTTTACACAAGGAATACAGGGCTGCTTTAGTATTAGTAAAACTGTCAGCATAACTGATCATGTCAATAACAAAACTAACAGAAGTCATTATTATCTCAATAGACGCTGAAAAAGCTTCTGAAAAAATAAAGTACCTGTTTGTATTAAAAACACTAAAGAATATAGAAAAAAAAATGAAGTTTTTCTTACAATGATAAGGAGTATCTATCCAAAACCATCAGTAAACATTATCTATAATGGAGAAAAGGTAGAAGCTTTCCCAAATATTATCAGGGATGAAATAAGGATGCCCATTATCACCAGTATTATTTAATATTGTACTAGAAATGTTAGCTTTAGCAATAAATGAAGAAAAAGAAATAGAAGGAATTAGAATAAGCAATGAGGAAATAAAAACTATTACTCTATGTAGATGATATGATGGTATACTTAGAGGATGCTAGAAAATTAACTAAAAACGTGAAATAATTAACAACTTTATCAAAGTCACAGGATATAAAATAAACCTGAATAAATGATCAGCATTTCTATATTTTTACCAACAGAGACCAGCAGCAAGATATGGAGAAATTCTATTTAAAATAACTGTAGACTATAAAATAGTTAGGAGTCTACCTGCCAAGACAAACCCAGGGACTACATGAACACATTTACAAAACACTTTTTACACAAAGTCAGATCTACACAATTGCAAAAGTATCAACTGCTCATGGGTAGGCTGAATTAATATAATAAAAATGAAAATTCTACCTAAATTAATCTACATATTCAGTGCCATGCAAATCATTCTACCAAAAAATTATTTTATGGAGCTAAAAAAAATCAAAATTCACCTGGAAGAACAAGAGGTCAAGAATATCAAGGGAATTAAAGAAAAAAAAGTGCAAAGGATGATAGCTCTAACCATAACAGTCCTTAAACTATATTACAAAGTGACAAGAATCAAAACTCTCTGGTACTGGCTAAGTGGAATAGATTAAGTACAAAACATACAGTAGTAAATGACCATAGTCATCTAGTATATGATAAATCTAAAAACCCCAGCTTCTCGGATTAAGAAATCACTAGCTGACAAAAACTGCCTGGAAAACGGGAAAACAGTTTGGCAGAAACTAGGTATAGATCAACATCTTATATGATGTACTAAGATAAAGTAAAAAATAGGTATGCAATTTAAACATGAAGAGTTAGCAAATCCGCAGAGCAAAGAATAGTTTACTTGTCAGATCTATAGAGAAGGGAAGAATTTATGACAAACAACATACAGAGGGCATTATGAAATATAAAATGGATAATTCTGATTACATTAAATTAAAAAGGTTTTGCACAAACAAAACCAATGCAACCAAGATTAAATGGAAAGCAGAAAGCTGGGAAATAATTTTTACAGCCAGGATCTCTGATGAAGGCTTTTCTCACACACAAATCATTAAAGAATATGATTAGATGTTTTTCTGATGAAGAAATCAAAGCTATCTATAATCATATGGAAAGATGCTCTAAACCACTATTGATTAGGGAAATGCAAATTAAAAATAATTCTAAGGTACCATGTCACCCCTATCAGATTAGCTAAAATGACAGAAAAGGAAAATGATAAATATTGGAGAGAATATAGGAATTTGTTTTGTATGTCTATACATATTTGTAATGAGTTTTTTTTTCCTTCTCAGTGAGTGGGGAAGTGAGAGGGAGGAGGGGGAGAATTTCATAACTGAAAATAAAACAAAACTGAATTTAATAAAAGAAGGTACGTGATAAAATAAAAAATTAATAAACTAGACTTCCTTTCTACTGCTTCTCTTTGCTTTATGCTTATAATGCCCATCTTTCTTCTTTGTGAGACTTAACAAATTTACTAATGTTGCCTTTTGCAAACATTTCCCTGTTTGGCAGTTAAGTCCTATATCACATCTGCTGACTAAAGTATTTTTTCTGTTATTTTGGTCTCTGTATGCTAAATTAGTTTACATTAGTTAAACTCAACAAACGTTATTATGAGCATTATTGATATTATTTCTGTTGTCAACTTACCATTCTGAAAGTCAATTACTTTTTTAGATAGTTTAGAATTAAATTGTTTCGATTATACAAGATACCATTTTTAAAATGTTAGTCTCTTGGTTTTTGAGTAACTTTCCTTAATGAGCTAAGTATAAGACAGCTGATCTAGGGATTACTCCCATGAAAAGAATAAGAACATCTGTTTCCCTGAGAATCAATCTAGCTTACTAGGGAGAGGTAGTCATGAATTTTTTTTGACCAGGGAAACCATGAAACAACGAAAACTACAAAATGGCCTTCAGTCTTGAGTTGTTGTCTTTTAATTCTGCAAGCAATGGTAGCAGAGGGACAGGAAAGACAGCAGCAAAAGGTGTTAAGAATCACTGTTTTTAGACAACTATAAGCTTTAAATTGACAACTGGTAAAATTAACACTTTAGAAGTGAGCCTGTTGGGGCGGCTAGCTGGTACAATGAGTAAGAGAGTGAGAGCACCAGCCCCGGAGTCGGGAGGACCCAGGATCAGTTCTGGCCTCAGTTACTTAGCACCCCACATAAATAACTAGCCATGTAACCTTGAGCAAGTTACTTAACCCCGATTGCTTATAAAGAAAAAAAAAAAGAAGTGAGCCTGTTGCTCAATGACCAATAAGCAGATATAGTGCTAGAGGAGCAGAATCACAACAGTCCCAACATTTTTACTTTAAAAAAAAAAAAAAAAGAGAAAAGGGAGTTGTACTTAAATGAAAGGATGGCTCATAGGTACTCTTTGAAGAGATAAAGCAGATAGTAGATAGATTTTACTGTATCTCCAAAGGCAACAAGAAATAATATTTCATGGGATACTAGGCATCATATATTGCATTACTAATAATAAATATTTTCCAAAAGGACCACCATAAAAATAATTGTACCTCTGTCAATGTCCTATAAATTTGATTCAATTTAAAATTTATAGAAAGTCAAAAGATGTGATTCTTAACACCCTCTGCTGCCATCTTTCCTGTCTCTCTGAAATCTGTAAGGCCAAATTACTGGGTACGTTTTGGCTATTATATCATATTATTAATACATATTGATCTGGCAGCCCACTAAAACCCCCATATCCTCCCACCCACCCCCCCCATACTATTTTACAGCTTTGTCTACCCACCTTCTATACTGGCAAATTTGATTTTTTTGAATTGGGGTGTAGGAATTTATGTTATCTCTAATAAATTAGTCCAATTAGATTTGGTCCACTGTAGCTGGTCCAAAGTTTTCTTTTTTTAGTGTTACCAAAACTAGGAAAAGAATCTGTTTCAAGAATGTTGCATGGATGGGGAAGCTAGGTGGTGCAGTGAACAAAGTACCGGCCCTGGGGAGTCATGAGCACCTGAGTTCAAATCTGGCCTCAGACACTTAACACAAAAACTAGCCGTGTGACCTTGGGCAAGTCACTGAACCCCAATTGCCCCCAAAAAGCAAAAAAAATGTTGCATGGAGTAAAGGAGGATAAAAATTAGGCAAAGGTCAACTGATCTTACAGTTAGATAATTGCTGATTTTTGAGAAAAGCTGTTTTTTTTTTTTTGGAGGGCATTTGGGGTTAAGTGACTTGCCCAGTCACATGGCTAGTAAGTGTGTCAAGTGTCTGAGGCTGGATTTGAACTCAGGTCCTCCTGACTCTAGGGCTGGTGCTCTGTTCACTCAGCTACCTAGCCGCCCCAAGAGAAAAGTGTAAATAGAGAAGCAGGAACACAAGGAAATGAGTAATGGGAGGAAATACGTTCATTATTATCTCTTGCTTGAATAACTTTCATAGCTTTCTAACTGATTTCCCTGTGACAGCCTCATTTTTTTAGACAATCCCTCATATAGGTACCAAAATAATTTTTTTTTTTATGTACAATTCTAGTATATCACTTCACTGCTTAAAAACTTTCAGTGACTTCTATTGTTGCATAATGGACCATATATGAAGACAGGTATTTAGGTTCTTCCACAATACAGTTGTAACCTGTATCTCCAGCCTTTTTAAAATGAATCCCCTGGAGGGTGGAGCAAAGATGGTGGAGCAGAAACAGCACTTCCAAGGTGCTCTGCCCCAAAAATCTTCCAAACAATATAAAAGGGGAATGTGAACAACTTCTGGAGCCCCAGCACTCAAAGAACGACACAGAGAAGCTAACCTCCTGCTGAGGACAGCTCAGCAGCCCTGCATGGAGCACACAGCACAGCGCTCTGGGAGCCGGCAACGCAGCGCGCAGATCGCAGGGAGCCGAGCCGAGCCCAGGTCCGCATGAGCCGAGGTTTTAGCCCCAGTGCAGCCAGGCCAGCAGCCGACTGGAGGGACCCCACAACACCAGCAGCTGTGGCAATTCCAGAATCATCAACACAGACATGCCTAGGACAAAGTGAGAGGTTAGTGCCCTATGGACTTTGGGACAAGTATTTGGGGAATGCGTTGGCTTCCTCCCCTGGGGGCAAAAAGCTGTTGAGGAAACACGGCATAGAGGCCATTTTGCAGTGTTAGTTGCAGATCCAGCTCCTGGTCTGCAAATTGTAGAGAGATCCAGCAATCAGTCTGGAGGTTAATCACTCTTGCTTTAAACTGCTTGGATCTGGATTGTGGTCTTGGGGGGAGGCCTGGGGTGGGTATCCAATTTGCCAGAGTGGGTAGAGGCTTTACAAATGCCACCCAACCTCCGGAAGTTGTGAAGACCCCATGTTTGGGACGGAAGCTCTCCTGTCTGGTGGCAGAGTCCTACTGTGGCAACAAGCCCAAAGATAGAGTAATTAAGTGGCAGCATGCCTAGGCAAAAGAAACAAAATAAACAGAAAAATGCAACTTTAGACTCTTATTTTGGGGGCAAAGAGGATCAAAGCATGGGACAGTAGGAGGACTGTGAGGTCAGAACTCCTGCACCAAAAGCCCAAAATGAAAATACAAGCTAGCTACAGGCCATAAAGGACCTTAAGACGCAAATAAGAGAAGTGGAGGAAAAACTGGGAAGAGAAATGAAAAAGATGCAAGAAAAGTATGAAATGACAGTCAACAGCCTGACTGAGGAAAATAACACCTTAAAAAATAGACTAACTCAAATGGCAAAGGAGGCTCAAAAAGGAAATAAGGAGAAGAATGCCTTAAAAAGTCGAATTTGCCAGATGGAAAAAGGACCACAAAAGCTCACTGAGGAGAATCATTCCTTCAGAGTTAAGACTGGAGCAAATGGAAGCTAATGACTTTATGAGAAATCAAGATGCTGTTAAACAGATCCAAACAAATAAAAAATAGAAGGCAATGTGAAATATCTCATGGGAAAAAACCACTGACCTGGAAATTAGATCCAGGAGAGATATTTTAAAAATTATTGAACTACCTAAAAGTCATGATCAAAGAACCTAGAAATCACCGTTCAAGAAATTCTCAAGGAAAATTGCCCTGATGTTTTAGATCCAGAGGGCAAAATAGAGGTTGAAAGAATCCACCGATAACCTCCTGAAAAAGATCCCAAAAAGAAAACTCCCAGGAATATTATAACCAGGTTCCAGAATCCCCAGATCAAGGAGAAAATACTCCAAGCAGTCAGGAAGAAACAATTTCAATATTGTGGGAACACAATCAGAATAGCCCAGGACCTGGCAGCTTCTACACTGAGGGACTGAAGGGCATGGAATATGATATTCCAGAGGGCAAAACAGCTACAATTGAAGCCAAGGGTCACCTACCCAGCAAAACTGAGTATCTTGTTTCAGGGGAAAATATGGTCATTCAGTGGAATAGAGGACTTTCAAGCATTCTTGAGGAAAAAACCAGAGTTGAATAGAAAATTTGACATTCATACACAAGAAGGAAGAGATGCTTGAGAAGGTAATCAGGAAAAAGAAATCAAAAGGAACTTATCAAAGTTGAACAATTTACATTCCTACATGGAAAAACAATAACAGTGACTGATGAAACCTTTCTCATTATGAAAATAATTGAAGAAGGGTATAGGGACATATGAATACATGTGAATGTGTGTATATATGTTTACAGGTATACATGGATAGAGGGCACAGGTTGAATTTGGTGGGAAGGGATGATACCTAAGGGGTGAAGTTAAGAGGTGAGAGGAAAGTGACAAGAGGAGATGGGGAGAGACAGGGTAGGGTAAACTATCTCATGTAGAAGAGGAAAGGGGAAGTTAGTTGCAGGGGAGGGGAAGAACAGGAAGGCAAAAAGGCAAAACCCTATTCTCATTGAATTTGGCTCAGGGAGACAATGACATACATACTAAATGGAATATCTCACCCTTCAGGAGAGTAGGGGGAAGGGGGATGAGAGAGGGGGTGATGGAGGGGAGGGCATTCTAGGAGGAGGGGAGATTGGAAGTACCCACTTTCGAAGAGGGACAGGATCAAAGTAGGGAATGGACCAGGTGGGGAGTGGGATGGGTGGGAGGGAAATATAAGCAGTCTTTTACAATATATCTACTATAGTAATGTTTTGCATAGCTATACATGTACAACACATACTGAATTGCTTATTTTCCCAGAGGGAATGGGTGACAAGGGAGGAAGGAAATGGATCTGAAATTTGAAGTCTTAAAATTAAATGTTTCAAACGTATATAAATACTATTATTAATACTATTTTGCATGTAATTGGGAGATAAGATGTTCAGGCATTGGGGCACAGAGATTCACCTTGCCCTAATGGCAAAGTTGAAGGGGGTATGGGAGAAGATATGGGAGAGAGCAGATTGGATGAGGGGATATCTACTGGGACTGCCATTCTGGTGTGGTGGGTAGGGAAAAAATGGGGAAAAAATTGTAACTCAAAATCTGGTGGAAATGAATGATGTAAACCAGAAGTTAATAAAGCATTTGTTAAAAAAACAAAAAACAAAAAAGAATCCCCTTCACACAAGCTATGTTTCCATGTTCCATCCAAAATATTGTTTCCCCATCTTGTTCTGCCAACCATGTCTTGCCCATGTGAGTTCACCAAGGTTTCTGTTCATGTTTTGAGATGGACCTTCTCCTTATCATTTATGAAAAACTTTTATTCTTCAAGATTAGCTCAGATGGCACTTCTTCAATGAATACTGGCTTTGATGATTTCACATTTTCAGCCCTCTCCTCAACTGAAAGTGTCTTCACAACCACTAGACTTGTCTAGTTTTCCTAGACTTCTTGATAGCTATGTTTTTCCATCATATGTAACATACCAAGTTTGTATATATGTAACCTCCAACAGACTACAAACCGTGTGGGCAAGAATTATGATATTTCCATCTCTGCATCTCTGACATCTAGAAAAATGTATGTGCTAAATGAATGTTCGTTAAAAGAAACTAAGCAAAGACTATGCTGGGAAACTAGGAAAAAAAGCAAAGGGAATGAGATTCTATCTAAAAAGGGGCTAACAGGATCAATACAAGTAGAGGTAGAAGGAAGTACGATCAAGTATACAGGATTGGGGTCACTTACATACTTTTTTCCTGAGGTTAAAAAAAAAAAAGATGTTGTTAAGAGAATAAGAGACAAAGGAGTTCAAATTATGGAGCTTAGATTTTTATCAATAAGTAAATAATAAATAAGCTTAACTTAGAAATTCATATTCTTCAGAAAATGAAATATGAATATGAATTCAGAAATAATTCAAAATGCTTTTACATATCCAATCATCTCTTGTAGTGAGGAAACTTAATACATAATTAAAAAATTAAAAAAAATTGAGATGGGGAGGAAATTTAAAGTTTGAGATAGCTTGGGAAAAGCAGAAAGACTTGTGTCTGAATCTGGAAACCCTGTATTTGAATCCTATCTCTGGCCATATTGGTTATATGACTGTAGACAAATCATGCAACCTTTTTAGTCTCTGGGTCCTCATCGATAAATTGAGGAAAATAAAACCAATGAGTAAAAAAGCAGTTTTGGTAGGTGGAGCCAAGATGGCAGAGCAAAAGCACACACTTGGCATGAGTTCTCACTCCAATCACTTCTAATACATGTAAAAAATGACTATAAACAAATTTTAAAGCTACAGAACCCACAAAGAAACAAAGAGAAACAAATCTCCCACTGAAGGCTGCATGGCAGGCCTATAGGAAGAGTCTATCACACAGAGCTTGGAGCTAAGCTCAGTCCCACATGAGCAGTTCTGGCCCCAGGGCAGCCCTGACTAGCAGTGGCCAGAGCAGACTTCAGGAGAATGAATCACCAGCAGCTGTGGAGGTTTCCAGACTTCTCAACCCATAAACACCAAAGACAAAGTAAAAAGTTAGTGTGGAGTTCTGTTGGAACAGGGGAGACAGAAGAACACAGTCTGGCCCCTATTCCCAGGTCAAGAAGCAGCACAGGTGCAATTGCTGTGCAGCCCCACCATGTGGCTGCCTCAGGAGCTCCTGACCTGTAGGTCAAGCAACCATTCAGAGGGTAATCTCTTTTGCTTTAATCTGCTTGGATCTGGATCACAATTTAGGGTGGTGGTCCTGGGGTGTGTGGCCAGTAAGCCAAAGCTTGTGGCAGCTGTAGAAAGGACACCCTCCTAATAGCTCTGGCAGCTGCAAAAACATCAGTAATTTGGGACAAAGCTCTCTCCATTCAGGAAGCAGAGTTCTACTCTGGCAAAGAGATTCAAAGTCAAGTAATTGGCTGCCAACGTGAGCAAGCAGAGGAAGCACAAACACACCATAGAATCCTTTTGTGGGGATAAAAAGGATCAAGGCGTGGAGTGGAAGGAAGACAGTGAAGTCAGAATTCCTGAATCAAAAAGGCCTCCAAGAAAAATATGAACTGGTTACAGGCCACGGAGGAGCTCAAGAAGGATTTTGAAAATCAAGTATGAGAAGTGGAGGAAAAATTGGGAAGAGAAATGAGAATGATGCAAGAAAATCATAAAAAGCAAGTCAACAGCCTGCTAAAGGAGACCTAAAAATACACCGAAGAAACTAACACCTTAAAAAATAGACAAACTCAAATGGCAAAAAAAAAAAGGCCCAAAAAGCCAGTGAGGAGAAGAATGCCTTAAAAAGCCAAATTGGCCAGATGGAAAAGGTATTTCAAAAATTCACTGAAGAGAAAAACTCCTTCAAAATTAGATTGGAGCAATTGGAAACTAATGACTTTATGAGAAATCAAGATACTATTAAACAGATACAAACAAAAGAAAAATAGAAGGCAATGTGAAATATGTCATTGGAAAAACCACTGACCTGGAAACAGATCCAGGAGAGACAATTTAAAAATTATTGCAATAACTGAAAGCCATGATCAAAAAAAGAGCCTAGAGACCATCTTTCAAGAAATTATCAAGCAAAACTGCCCTGATATTCTAGCACCAGAGGGCAAAATAGAAATTGAAAGAATTCACTGATCACTCTTGAAAAAGATCCCCCCAAAAAACTCCGAGGAACATGATAGCCAAATGCCAGAGTTCCCAGGTCAAGGAGAAAATATTGCAAGCAGTCAGAAAGAAACAATTTGAGTATTGGGGAAACACAATCAGGATAACAGAAGAACTAGCAGTTTCTACATTAAGGGACTGAAGGGCTTAGAATGTAATATTCTGGAGGTCAAAGGAGGTAGGACTAAAACCAAGAATCACCTACCCAGCAAAACTGAATATAATGATACGGGGGAAAATATGGTTATTCAATGAAATAGAGGATTTTCAAGCATTCTTGATGAAAAAAACAGAGCTGAACAGAGAACATGACTTTCAAAGGCAAAAAGCAAGAGAAACATGAGAAGGTAAACAGGAAAAAGAAATCATAAGGAACTTATTAAAATTCAACTATTTACATTCCCACATGGAAAAACAATAATTGGAACTCATAAGACTTTTCTCAATATGAGGATACTTGAAGGGAATATGTATGTATGCATGTATGTATGTATGTATGTATGTATAGGAGTGTATATGTGTATATATACATATATGTGTGTTTGGGCATAGGGATGTTCATGTATACATAGATAGAGAGCACAAGATGAGTTGAATATGAAGGGATGATATCAAAAAAATGAAATTAAGAGGTAAGAGAGGAATTTATTGGGAGAAGGAGAAAGAGTGAGATAGATTAGGGTAAATTATCTCATATAAAAGAGGCAAGAGAAAACTCTTATAATGGAGGGGAAGAGCAGAAAGGTGAAAGGAAATGGGACAATGTTAATCTCATTGAATTTGGCTTAAGGAAGAAATAACATACACACTTAATTGTGTATCTTATCCTACAGAGGGTAGGAGATAAGAGGGGGGATGATAGAAGGTAGGGTCAACTGGGGGAGAGAGTAGTTAGAAGTAAACATTTTTGAACAGGGATAGGGTCAAAGGAGAAAACAGAATAAGTAGGGGGCAGGATAGAATGGAGGGAAATATAGACTTCCACAATATAACTACTATGGAAATGATCTGGGTAACTACACATGTACAACCTATGTAGAACTGCTTATCCTCCCAGTCTGGGTGGGTGAGGAGGGAAGAAGGGAAAAAATCTGGAACTCAAAGTTTTAAAAACAAATACTTAAAAACAATATAGATATATTTTTTTACATGTACCTGGGAAATAAGGTATATAGGCACTGGGGTATAGAAATCCATCTTGTCACATTAAAATGTTAGGGGGTGATAGGGTAGAATATAAGAGAGAACAGATTGCAGGAAGGGGTATTCAGTAGGCTTGAAATTTTGGGATGGGGAGTAAGGGAAGGACGGGGAGAATAAAATTATAACTCAAAATCTTGTGGAAATGAATGTTGAAAACTAAAAATAAATAAATAGATTTAAAAAGGCGGGGGGGGGCATTTATAGGGGAAGCTAGGTGGCGCAATGAAAAGAGCACTAGCCCTTAAGTCAGGAAGATCTGAGTTCAAATCCGGCCTCAGATACTTAACACAAAACTAGCCATGTGACCTTGGGCAAGTCACTTAACCTCAACTGCCCTCCCTCCAAAACGAAAAAAAAAAAAAACCCGACTAATAAACAAACAAACAAACAAAAAACCAACAACAACAAAAAACCCAGAGCATTTATTAAGGATTTGTATCCCAAGCCTATACAAAGAGGAAGACATTATAGTAGAATAGTTGCCAGGAAAAAGTATTATGGATAGAAGTCACAGGGACAGTCACTGGAGTTACAAGCAAACTGATAGTTACCATTATACATAATACACAGGGAATCTATCTCACAGGGTTTTGGGGTAATATGAGTAAGTCATTTGGCAAAAGAAAGCCCTATAATTAATATTAAAATTATATTGCAGTTTATGTCTGTTAAAACCCACAAATATCACACAAAAAAGATAAAAGAAGTAAAAGGTTAGCTAAATTGATGTATATACATCATCCAAGCAAGAAAAAATTTCCAACTCTGGTGCGAAGAAAGGAGTTGACTGATATAGACAGGAGAAAACATATGTGGGCATATCTTGTAAAGAAAAACCAACTTCCAGGCTGGGATTTTAATTTGTAGATACCTCAATCCTTTTGTTACCCAAAGTTTACAACTGAATTTATCAGGGCATAATTTCTTCTGGCTCAAAAACCTTTAGTAGACCCCCAACTACTAATACGATAGAATTTTAACCCCTCAGAGGGGCAATTAATTTCCCATTACTACTCTACATAAATCCTCTGCTCTAGCCAAACTGATTTATTCAATGTTCACAGAACATACTCTATTTAGCAATGTTTCTCTGTACTTTTGCTCGAGCCGTGCTCTCTTTCTTCTTCAATTTTAAGACTTTCCTTCAAGGACAACCAAATCCTACTTCTTTCATGAATCATTCACTCGTTACCCTAGCTCCCAGTGATAAACTCACTTAAGGCAATTCACTTAGCACTCAGAATGTCAAATGTTTCTCAAAAAGAAAATTAACATTAGGCATCTGTCCTGTCTCCCTATTCATAATACATACACAAGATAAAGATGAAAGAAGTGCAAATTAATATGTTCTGAGTACTAAATGAGTGATGCAGGCAAATCTTACAGGAGATGAAAGAGAAGATATATGCTGTGTAATTAAGTTATATCCAACAAGATTTGTTAAACTGGTGACACTGAAAAAAATGGAGAAAAGAACAGATATTATGCAAATATTTTATCCATTTCCTTTTAACAAATGTAAATCAACTGCTATAAAAAGACAAAAATAATCACAATGGTCAGAAAACAAAGTAGTACAATGTAAAGAATACTGGCTCTAGACTCAGAAGACCTAGAATCAAGTCCTACTTCTGTTGCTCAATATCTGTGTGACCTTGCACAAATCACTTAGCCTTCCTCTGCTCTAATTTTTCACCTGTCGAAATGAGGAGGTTGGACTAGATGGCCACTGGGGTCTTTTCCAATTCTAGATCAATAATCCTAGTATCTATGATTCTTTCTAAGCAGGAAGATGTGATAGTCAAAGGTAATCCTTATTTGCAAAATGAAAGGAGGATTGTAGAAAATAACGAATGGAATAAAGAGAAGGAAGGAACTTGATGACAAAAAGTAAGTTTCCCTATACACTAAAATTTTTACGGCAGCACTTTCCATGGTAGCAAAAAAAAAAAACAAAACAAAAACAAACAACTCCAAAACAAAAACAAAAACAAAACAACAAATCCCAAACCCAGAAACAAAATAAAATGCCCTTTGATGAAATTTTAATCACTAAACTTGACCCTGAAGAAGAGATACGAGAAGAAAACCTTCTGGTTTTTTTGCAGAGGTGAGATACTATGGCTGCAGAAGATAATTATGTAATGACAATTTTTTTAATATGCTGTTAGCTTTGCTGAACTTAAGTTTTTTCCCCTTATTAAAAGGTATGGTTCTCTGAGAAGAGGTGGAGGAAGGGCAGAGTGGAAAATGCAGGTGATAAATGAACAAATGATATCAATAAAATGCTTTTTTTAAAAGAATAGGATCAATGGAAGGAAAACTAGTTTGGAGAAGACTTAATAAGAAATTAAATTAAATGAAGCACAGCATCCTGAAAGAATAAAGAGAAAATTATAAGATGCATCAGAGGAAAAATGGAAAAAATCTGTCAAGATATATATATATATATATATATATATATATGTATGTATTTGAAGGATATATATATCTATATATATTATCTACATATATAATATATAAATATAGATATAGATATATATAGATATAGATATATTTATATATATATATATACACATATAATTTGCTTTTTGGAGGGCGAAGGCAGGGCAATTGGGGTTAAGTGACTTGCCCAAGGTCACATGGCTATTATGTCTGAGTATGTTAAGTGTCTGAGGCTGGTTTTGAACTCAGGTCCTCCTGACTCCAGGACTGGTGCTCTATTCATTGTGCCACCTAGCCACCCCACATTCTCTTATTATTACTTAAGTGTTTGAGATAAAGTCAATAAAGATATGCTTATTTTTCCTATATCTACAAAATCTTTAAAAAAATAAGCTAACTATTCACAAAGAATGGGAACAAATGTAAGAATTTAGGCCATAATGCGGTACTGGATGAATAAACTATAAAGCTGGTCCATCAGAATATGTATACTGGACAAATGCTGGAGGAAAGATTGCTTCTGGCAAACTACGCAATGCTTTCAATGATCCCAAGCTTTTACCTGAAATTAAAAACCAATCTTTTCATGAATATTCTGGTGATACTGTTCAACTCTTAGTCATGAAATACCAAATGTTCAAAGTATTAAAGTTTGGGTGACCTATAACCCATGGGAGAAGCATACAGTGGTGATGAGAAAGCTGCAACATTATCAGAGAAAGAGAAGTGATACAAAGGATACCATCAGAGAAATATCCCAAAGGAAACAGAGGAAGCCTGAACACTGTTTAAGAGAGAACTGATATACAGTCTGTGCGTTCCATTCAAACTGACACAATATTAAGAGATCTAAAGGAAGGTCCTCACTCAGAGTGGGTGGATCCTCTAAAAAAGAATTTGGGAAGACATGAATAAAAATCAGAGGCCTCACTGGGATCCTTATAAATGAAGGAGGGATTTATATCAGTGAGATCCTTCAAAGTCTAGTCAAATTAGTTCACTGAGGGCAGTTTTTTCATACCTCTTTGTAGCTCTGATATTTAGCACATGTAGTATGAGCTTGGTAAAAAGTTTATTTTAAATATGAAGGGCTTGTTTTATTATAAAACTGTACATGATCCTAAAATCAACAGAAATATTTTGGTAGGTAAAACAAGGCTACAAAAGATCAGCAAGAGATTGAGGAGATGATCAAATGACACCAAGTACCTATATGATCAGTGAGTCTGAAATTAGAAGATCTGAGTTCAAATCTAGTTTCAGGTATTTATTAGCTATGTGACCCTGGGCAAATCACTCTGTTAAACCACTGGAGAAGGAAAAGGCAAATCACTCCAGTATTTTTGCCAAGAAAACCCCATGTCCACTGGGGTCACAAAGTATCAGACATGACTGAAAAGATGGAACAACAAATGAAACAGAAAAGGAGATAAATTAAGATGCTCAGAAAGAAAATGTCAGACAATAGTACAAAAAACAGTGATTCATTCAAACATTTCTGAAATATTTTCTACAAATAACTTATCAACTTAGGTTCTTAGGAAGACACACAAATAGTTAGTACTCTTGCCCTCATAGTATTTCAGAACCGAATGAGATAATATATGTAAACAGAAAAATATTACACAAATTAAAATATAGATATACAAATGGAATATGAAAATATAAATATAAAGAGGAATATAAAGAATGTAGAAGAAATAATTAAAGGTGAGGAAGGGTGGCTTTAAACAGTAGGTAATATATATTTGGGGCTTAAAAAGATGGGAAGAGAATGTGAACAAAGGCATTCTAAGTATGAGTAAAAAGTGTTAAAAGCAGAAAAGTGAGTAGTTTTTGAATAAAGGTAAATAATCTTGTTTGATTAGAATACAGAAAAAGAGTAAGAAAAAGCTGGCAAAGAAAAGGTGGGTTAGAAGTAAATTTTTGTAAGCCCTCAAATCCCAAGTGAAGGAATATGGTTTTTACTCAGTAGGCAACATTTTTCTTAGGAAGCACACTATAATTTCTAAATGTTGCAAAATTCGAAATACTGTTTTCAGTCACTTCATAAGAATTTCTCAAAGAAGCCAAAGTTTCATAAATAAGATTAACCTAGAAAAAATTTTACCTCTTCATTATTCTAAAATCAGATGTGTACAACTTTTTTCCCCTAAAGCAATATGCTATTTAACAACTCTAAAAAATGGTATATAACATTTTCAGAAAAGTAAGAAAAATAACTAAAATATTCTAAAGAAAATTAGCTTAGGACTTCTAGTTTACAAAATACTGACTAATAAGATGCTTTCAAAACAAAATCAGATTTTTGTGCTCTTGGGGGAAAAAGGGGAAGTGAAGGGAGTGGAAGGGAGGGAATAAGCATTTATTAAAGCACTCATTATGTGTTGCGCCTTAAAAACTCACTATATGCTAAGCTTTACAAATATTATTTCATGTGATATGAAATATAAGACACAAAAAGTAAGAAAGTGAATTTTACTTACAACAGATTGAAAATATTCAGGAGAAATGCCTTCCAATTCCAAGATTTTATCCTCAAGTTTTTTAATTCTCTGATAAATATCTCTAGGTACTGGGCCACCTAAAGAAAAATTTTTTAAAAAACTTTTAAAAATGATCTGACCTTGTTATTTTGACTTTTAAAACACACTGTTAAAAAGATTTTTATAAAATTGATCCGGTAAGATCTATTGACTAATTCGTATCTCGGGCATAAAAAATGAAGTACAAAGAATCATTTTCTTTACTTATAGCAATATATACTTTGGGGTATATCATACTATACCTATCCTTTTCAAAACACTACATTATATGAGTTATCAAGAGTTCTCGGGGCTTAGCATGTTCTTTATAATGTCTATGCTGTTTGAAGAGTTTTAACATGGCTTTTGAGGAGGGCATTAGCTGGTTTGGATAATGAAAATCCAATTACAACTATAATATGGAACAGCAAAGCAGACTTATCAATTCTCTTTCAATATTCATTTTCTCTACTATTTGCCACACTTTCTCCTATTAGTCAGAATATTTTCTCTATACCTTGGAGTACAGCAATGTATCTAAAATATCCTATCTTTGCAGGAAACATGGAGGACTGCTAAGACCATACAAATTTCAAGTTTATAGTTAGGCAAAAACTTAAAATAATTAACCTAGAAAATTTCCTGTGTAAGTACAAAATCTCCAAGGAGATTTACTATCAAATATGTAGGTTTTTTTGAGAACTTCATTTTTAACCTGGTACACCTTAGTCCTCATGCTCTAGAATAAAGAGGTGATACATAATTAAGATTATAGTAAAAGCTCTCTGAGGAAAGAAAAGTTAAAAACCACAATTTATCTTATAGATAAATTATGAGCTGATCATTTCAGTATACAAAGGGTACAAAATTCCTTTAACACTTTTTATCATATATTTTTAGAGTTGGAATAGAAAGCCTTTAAGTATTCTTACAACTTCATTTTGACCTTTTATTTATTCATTTTTTTTTTAAAGAAACTCAAGAGACATAAATGACTGGCCTACAAGGATTTTAATAGATATCTTTTTTTTTAATTTGTAATCCACACTTGGAAGTTTTTCTTTTCTTTTCTTTCTTTTTTTTTTAATTTAAGCATTAACAGGACTGTATCAGTTTATAAGACAGTCTTAAATCACAACTTAGGAAGAGAAGACTTTTCTGAAACCTCAGAATAAGAATATGGTTCCTTTTTGCCATTTCAGGTCCAGAGTGCCTTCCTGAACCAAGAAAGAATCAACACTGAAATTTAGTATTTTATAAGTAAAAACATATATCTATTAAAATAGCGCACTCACTTAACAACTCACTTACCTGTATGCAATCGCAAATGAGCTTCAATATTTTGCAGTCTTTCCTCTACAGCCTGGTTCCCACAGTCACGAAGCATGTTATTAATTTTATGACCAGTTCCCTGTGTTCCTTCAGTTCTAGTCTGTGGACCATATGTATTCACAACTCTAGAAACTAAAGTGCCAAGAAATCATTTTATCATGAGCCCCCAAATAATACTTTTCGATCATTTTAAAGAACCATTTATGCTCATGTTCTCACCACTTCCAAATGTAGGTATAGAAAAAGTCAAAAAGTTTTGCTTAAAAAGAAAAAAAAACCCACTTTCAAGATTTGAAACTAGGGAAGAAAGCATTACATCATTAAGCATATAGTCTTGATTAGTACAAGCTTTACTCATCTTTTAAAAAGAAATTCTTTATTTATTAAGTACCTACTATATGCCAGGCACCTTGTTAAGAGCTTTATAAATGTAATTTCATTTCATCTTCACCACAATCCTGTGGGGTAGATGTTATCATTATCCTTGTTTTATAGTTAAGGGAACTGAGGCAAACAGCAGTTAAGTGACTTGAATTATATGGTTACTTACCCTTGATGTGACTTTTAAACCCTGGATAAGGGGTAAAAACAGCATCAGTCCTTGCACAGCTATTCTCTAAGGAAAATTCAGAAAAGTATGATGATCTCAAATAGTCACATACAAAGTGTAAAGTTCTGCAATTTCCCAAGTAACTTAGTAAGAAATGTGGTAGGAAAATTGTATTCTTTATAAATACTGAAATATAAAACACTACTAAACAAGAACAAAGTCAGAGTGAAAGTTTTGTCATATCTATAACTTCTTAGGTAATTTTAGATCTCCCATAAACAGAAAAAAATGTTTGTAAAGTATCTCGGAAATTTAGTTTTATAAATACACCTTGGGTCATATGAAATAATATTAAGTCAATACTATACTTTCAAAACAGCCAATGCTACAGCAGAAAAATGAAGTCCATAAAGAACACCTAACTAATAGAAGAACATTTCATTCCTAAGTGTCAGAGAAATTTTATTCCTTCTATTCCAAAACAGACCTAATTATACTGATTTGGCTTTTTAAAATGTTCAGTATCTTATACTATACATTTATCTTTATATTTTTATCTTATACTATATTTATATTTATATCTTATATTACATATATTTTAATTAAATATTAAATTATATTAAATTAAATAATTAAAATTAAATTAATTACAACAGTATAATTTATATTTATATCTTATACTATATATTTATTGGCATTGAGAATTAAAAAGGATAAACTTTTAGCTATTTAAATAAATTACCTATTTAAAATACCCCTTATTCTTTCTAAGAGCTGTATCACAGGAAAGAGCTTTGAGACTTAAGAGTAGACTATATATAAAAATCCTTTAACCACAGAAGAAAACCCTTTCTCTTGAAATTTTCAAACAGATTAGAATTTACCCTGGGATTTTTATTTCAACTTGGGCAGGTAAAAACACCATAATTGTAACTAAGTACATACTTAGACTGGGAGGCAATTTTTGCTTTTGTACTGGACTGGTGATTTCATCAAGAGTAAGAAGTTGTTAAAAAGGAATTTTTACCAATGAATATTAATATCTGCTCTGCTTTTATATTATACTCTTAAGAGAGTTGCCAGAGATACTAAGATTAAGTGACTTGCCCAGGGTCATACAGACAATAATTTTCAAACAGAATTTGAAATCAGATTTTCTTAACTCTAAGGTTGGCTCTCTAGCCACAATGTCACATTGCCAACTACAAATTATCATGAGACCGAAAGGTAAAATGCTACTGGCAGAACAAAAGCTATTAAAAAAAAAAAAATTAATTAGAATCAAAGAATACGGGTTGATTTCCTGAACCATTTCTATTTTTAACTAGTCAAAAACTCTACAAAACATATAGTAGCTTAGATTTCTTTTTTAGGTGAAGGTGGGTACAGACTTGTAATTTTTAAAATCACAAGTGTCATTAGTAAAGGTATCTTGGGGTGTACAAACTTCTTTCACCAATGCAATTGGCAACATGTTGAAAGTATATGTGACTAGTCTGTGATCACAGAACAAAAGTTAGAGGCACAATGTAAAGTCTTCCAAACCACAAGGTTGGCCCCTATTCCTTTTGGATAAGAAATTTAAAGAAAAATTATATTCCTCATTAATTAATTTTTTAAAATTAAATTTTTTAAATATAAATAAATAAATTAAATTTTTAAAAAACAACTATTTTATAAAAATAAATGCGAACACAATAGCAAACACAAATTGTTAAAATGCAAAAAAGGGGATGCAGTCTGGGACAATGGAAAGCATCATGGGGATTAAAAAAACCCAATTATAACAAAAGTTCATTCTCTGTTAGAGCTAAGATGGTAAAATATTTCCATTTAGCAGGACACCCACAAGAATTTCAAATACACATATTATGGCGAATGTCTAAGTACAGATAATTATTTGCTTAAAATTCCTTATACCCTTGTCTTTAGCCAGCAAAGAACTCTATGAGTGAAGGAATCTTGTTGAGTATTTCAATTTCTGTCAACTTCTATTCCCTATATATTTATATTTAAGAGTTAACATAGAGAACAAAAAAATAATATTAAGGACACATGTCTCTCTTCCTTCAAAAAAATACTTTTTCGTATGCTGAAGATGGAGTGCTAAAATTTGCTAACAAAATTCTGTCAATGCATTGTATCTGTTTTTTAAAAAAATGCTACTACAAAAAATACGTATACATTTATATGCTATGTATACATACATATAACAACATACACTTATTATTGAGTTCCTATCATGTTAAATGCTGGGATATATATACACACATTGCCATTCCGTCATTTCAGTTGTGTTCAACTCTTTATGACCCCATTTGGGGTTTTCTTGGCAAAGATTCTGGAGCAGTTTGCATTTCCTTCTCCAATACACCCCTCCCCCCCCATGCACACACAGAGGTATATGTGCGTATATATATTTTCATGTATATACATATGAACACGTATCATTTATGTGTATACACACACTATATATACACACAGGCACACAAATATATAATTAGGGAAATGTATCTTTATCCTGCTTATATGAGGGAAAGTTGAATCAACATAAATTATTAAATAGGAACCTAAAGGGAAGAAGTGTTATTGCCTATCTTATCTGATGCTTGAATGTTTCTGTTAATTAGCCAAGGGATATGACAGGAAAAAGGAAGTATTTGGAGAATGAATTCTTCATATATTTTTCTAATGATAACTTGTACTCTAATGATTACTATGATAATTGATGAGCTTTGTCAGTGCTTCCCAAGATTTTTCATTCTCTGGCAGAACCTTTATTCAAGAATCTGATGAAAACTGACAATACACACCCTAGTGCAATAAAAGGAGAAAAATTATGACAAACATTTCTGTTATCAACTGATACAGCACAACACAAAACATATTAATTTCAAGTTGGAAAAAAAGTCCCAAAAAGCAACTTCTCACTTTTTCAAGGAACACTACCTCTTCTCTAAATTCATTTAATATCCTGGAAGAAGCAATTTAACATAACACTATTTATAGTTATGAAATTTAGACAAATAGTTTCCACTCACTGTTAGGGCCAAGCACTTTGCCCCTCCTAATCTTAAAAAAATAAATCGATAGACTATATTTTAATTTATAAAATATGAACTATTCTTAAAAGGGAAATAACAATATGATTATTCATCTAAAAACTGCTATTACAATATCCTACTCTACTTCTTTCTTAATACTGAAGACTAGGCCAACGTAAATGCATATACATTGCCCTAATCCTCAATACATTTCTGCAAGTAGCCCATTTTAAAATTTGTTTTTAGGGATGTCTTTTGTATTTCCTCACATTTATTTCTAAAAGACAACCTTACTTCTACCCCATATCCAACAAACCTTCCCTTATAACAAAAAAGAATAAAAAAAAATCAGGAAAGCAAATCGGCAAAACCACTATAATCTGAGAGTGTATATATAATATTCTACACCAATAATTTCCCACCTCTTTAATGGTGGGAGATACATTTCCTCAACTGTAGCACAGCTTGGTCATTTTAATCACAAAGTTTTTAGTTCTGTAAAACATTCTGTTATTAAGCAAGAAGAAAAATCTTTACAATTGATCTTAAAAGAAACATAAATGAATTCTTGATTTTACAGATTTTTAAGAGCTAAGAAATTTTAAAAAGAGAACAAAAAGTACCTCTAAATAAATAAAATTACCTGAAGATTAAATTCTGGCTGGATATTTACCTTGATTACAATCAATTACATTACAAAATTCCCTGACATTGTTTTCATTGATCTCAGCTTGCTTTCGTTCAATGAACGCTGATATTCTCCTGTCAATCTGCAGGTAATAAATAAGTTCATATGTACATATATTGTTGAAACAGTTTCAATTTCTTAAAGACAACTTTTAAATTCAAGAAAAAAAAACACCTATGCTTACTTCTGCTTTTCCAGCTTTTATCTGGACTACTTCTGGATCAAAGTTAATTTGCTTATCTTTAAGAACTCCCAAACCACAGTCCTTGTATTTTTCTTCTGCATGTAGGTTATCATCAGGGCATATTTTTGAATCATTTTTGTTGACTGATTTTGTCTTATCAGCCTCTTCTATGGCAGTTATATTTTCCTCTTTAATCAGGCACTGAAGTCTTTCTAAAAAAGGCTTTAAAAAAAGCATGAGCTTATTTAATGGTGTTAAAACTGAACAAGATTAAATTAATTATGATTTTAACCAACATTCCTACTTGAATTCAATTTTTAAAAGTTATTAAGTTTAAATTTAGTATTTTGGCATTTATAAATTTGACTACACAGGACAATTTGTAGTTTTGTGCTGCCATGATTATCATCATTTGTCACAGATTTGTGAGAAACTTAAGAAATCTAAAACTGTCTTTGAAGGAATCACCCTGTTATTTTGTGCCAAATCAAAGGCTCAGCCTCTGGCACCAATGTCACTTAATTAACATGTCATTCAAATGCCTACTCAGAACACTAAGGCTTAGTATTTTTCCTCCTTAACATGAGAGCCAGTGCTCTTACTCAGTAAAGCCCTGCATTATCACTACATCACTGGAGATTCTCCACTTGAAACTGCAGTTGGTCAAAGTGTAGGAGAGAACACAGACATGAAATATATAGGTGTTATACTGAACACTTATGCTTTTCCTGTCATGGTAGGTTATTTCCTTAGGTCACAAAATGAAAGAAGTTTCTTTCAACATAGCAGAAAATGAACACTTATCACTAACATGACAAAAAAATATAAATTATATCACCTATTTTCCTTCTCCCTCCCAATAATTATTACTCCCAACATGAAGTAGTTGGATTTTAGCATAAAGTCCTTGAAGTAAAGGAAGAGATGAATATTAATATATATTCCAGTTTAAATAAAACCATTTTTCAAAGTCACATTTCTTCCATAGGTATACTTTTGTTTCCTACGTTATAGCAAGTTTTTTATAACCTATCACACAACATTTTAATGCCACTAAAGTGAACAATCCAAAACAGTTCTCCATTTAACACCATACAATTTGAATTTTCAATATAAAAACTTACACCATTACCAATATAGAGTCATTTTATTAGAAGCCAGAACGGTCACCATACTGTTCATATAGGGAAGTAACAACCTCAAATAACACAATAGTACTATACATCTAACAGTTTAATGTCTATTTCTGATAGAAAAGATGCTATAAAAACCGTTAAGGAAAATTATCAGATAATATAGTGACTGGCTACTTACTAAGATGAGACAATAACATAGAAATTATTTTCTTTTAAAAAACTAAGCCGAAAATGTTTAATTGCAATAGACACTGCAGGATGTGTCATGCTGAGATAATGCCACTTCTTAAACCACTGAAAGCACTCCATGAGCCTCCAAACTCACCCAAGGCATGGAATCATTATCATAGCATGACACACACCTGCCGTGTCTTATTGCTTAATTATAACCCACCACAGATGAAACTGTACTGAATTTACAATGCAGGTCTAGAATTGAATAGAAATGGATTCATTCAATCTTCATAAACCCATCAGTTATTGGGCTAGTCTTACAACTGTTCTGAAACCTATCTGTAACCTTGTATTAATAGTGTTAAGCTAAAAATAATTGAAATGTTATAAGCTTGTAATTTTACTACAATTAGATTCTATTCTCACAGTCAAGTTAATGTGTCCAACAAGATATTTACCTGAAAATATAAAACATGTTGTTCGAGAGCACTAAAGAGCAATGCTGGCTGGAGTGCTGAGAGGCTCTGAAGCTTGTTCCAATCGATTGTAATTTTCACCACATCATCTCCAAGGTTAAGCTTCAAAAGGGCAAAACAGCACCATCACAAAAATTACACCATTATATTGTACACATGTGCAGTCACAAAAAAAAATAGGATTTTTACAGAGCAACACATACACCTATCTTAGTCAAACTTATCAATCTTTTACTCAAACTAAAAATTAATAAGTTCCCATTTTAAAGATATTAGAATCCTGAATATCTAACAAAAGAAAAGGCATGGTCTCACACCCTACAGGGGTTAAATTCCATGTCATAGGATTGCCTTAAAGGTAAAATTGCCTTACAATAAGATATTTTGGGTACTTCAATACCTAAACCCCTTGGATTGGGCTGAAGGTAGACTTACTTCATACTGAAATCCACTCAAATTAGAGTGAGTTTTTAACATGCACATCACTTTAAGTTAGCTAAATATATCTACTGTATATCATTTGTCCTCTGTTGATATTAATCATACTTCTATTGACTGCCTTTTCCACCAAATTTTTATCTTTGTAAATCAAACATATTGGTTATGAAACCTATATATATATATATATAATAAGATTTTAAAAAAACCAAACATTCTCAAAAAATTATGCAAACCATGATTTATTTATTTGAGCATTAAAGGGAAAAGTGAAATATGATTTAACTCTTCTGAATACAAGTATATATTTGTATATGGGATGGATCCCTTGTTTAAAGTCCCATAAACAGAAGACTTGCTTAATTATATTAAGGTATATGGCATAAGAAATATATCTATGGTTGGTGTGCAACATTTATGAAAAGTAACCAAAAATAATATTACATTATATGCTAGCATAAAAAGTACTGTAATGTGAAGTTTAAAAAATGTAACTAGTTTGCATTATTACTTTTGCAACAATTTAGTTTTTGTAAAAGACAGTATTCCAAATCCTTCATGAGTTCATATAGAGGGGATAAAATGTAAAAAATAACAACAACACTGCAAAGCAATGCAAAATGGTTCTGTTACAAATGGAAGAACATCCTGATGTGAAAACACTAATTTTTTGATTCTGGTTCTCACTTTTAAAAGTCTACTTCAGAGACATAGAAAGAAATATGAGGCGATGACAATGGTGAATGAATCACAATGTGTATTTTCTACAATGTCATATAAATAGACTGAATTGTATTTGTAGACTTTACCAAAAAAAAATCTGATTATAATAAATATAAACACCTTACTTGGTAATGAATCCATAAAGTCCAAACAACAAATTTTTGTAGAGAATGAAGGTTACATAAATTTTGATTTATTATAAAGGTATTAAGATTTCAACTGAATGTAATTGTTTTCATTAAAAAAATCTAAAACAACTTCATTCAAATATAGGGGTAATTTTCATTTCAACTAAAAAAATATAACTATTCACTCTAACCTTCAAGAGTAGTGAAATTAATTTAAACATCTGGTATCATAGAACATGTAAGAATCGACTGACTCCAAAACCTTTATTAATCTTTCATTTCTGTTTTGCCATTCTGCAAAGAAATCAATGATACAACGCTAAAATATTCAGGTTCAAAACAAATGAAAAACAGTCAAAGGGTCAATATGGGCAAACTAACTTTTAAACTTTAAAATTAAATTAAACTAAAATTAAAGAATTTTGAAGGAACATGTACATTAAAACATTTAATATTTTGTTCCCGATCAAACAATATCAATAATTAAGAGCATCATACTAACCTTAAGCAAAGATGATCATGCAAATTTTGATTTGGCTTCTTGCAAAAGCACATAATGACCTAAAGTGATACTATAAATACTTTTGCTTTTATTCAAATTTCTAAATAATACCTCAAAAGGACAGATAAATAGCAATACGGTCAGTATTTTGATTAACCATCAAACTGAATTAATTTTGGTTTCTGAATGATATCATCTTCTCTGTGTCAGATGCAAGTAACGTTATTTACACATTTGACAGTGACATATATTATGTAAATTTTACTCATGTGACTATACTGGAACCTAGAGTCTAGAAAACACACATAAAAATATAATCTGCAGGAAATATGCCTTTGAAAAAATCTGGAATGTGAAAACTTTCATATATAAATCACTGCAGTAACTTTCATATAATTTACTGCATGAACTAACTTCCTTTTAAAATTCCACCTATCATGGGAAAAAATTATCACATTTGTAAATGATTTTAACAGAATTTTGTGTAATTTTATATTTACCTGCTTTGGTCTTTTTTTTCCCTTTTGTTTAAAGGAAGTTAGAATGGCTAAACTTAAGGCCTAAAATGTTAACATTTAAAATAAAGTCCTTTCTCAAGTGGTATCCTTTCTAATACTTAAAAAAAAATAACTACTAAGTACTTGAAAATATGGTCTGAATATGCATGCTGCTTAATAAATTCCACAAATAACTACTCCAAATTTGGTTGACTATCACAAATTGTCTCAAAAGGGATGGCTAAAAAGAAAAGCACGTTGTTTTTTTTTTTCTTACCCCACACAAACACAAAAATAATCAGAAGAATAAAGATGCCATGACAAATCAGAAGTTCAGATTATTTTGTTTATGAATTTAACCTATCACACAGTTAAGTGCCTCATAAGAATATTAAAGCAATTATCCGGCCCAGTACCTAGGAGACTTTTACCTTTTTTTTTTTTTTTTTTTAACAGCTAAAGATGTGTTCTTTTCTAATTGAGATGGGGTGGGGGCACAGGAAGGTCACTAATCAAAAAAATTACTGATGTCACATTTCTACTTAGACCATATAAGCATAATTTAAATATGCCAAGATCTCCAAACAGGTAGTGAACAAATTATTACAAGAAGTACTTAAATTTTTTTTCTTTTAAACAATCGTTTTAAAAATGTAAATAAAAAACCGGCTTTTAATTTTGCATTTTTAAGTACCAAATAAAAATTATTTCCAAACACCGAGACTAAATGGTCTTCATTTCGGCTTAACTACACCCATGAGGCATCAAAAGTAGCCTTAGCCTCATGATCTGAGTAAATAAGTTGTTTTATTTTGTTTTTTTTTTTGTTTGTTTGTTTTTTTAATAAATGCAACATGACCCAGTAGGGAAAAAACGTAAACAAAATTACTATTCATTTATAGGTCACAAAAATAGTAGGGGAATAAAATTTCCCAAACGGGGAGGGGATCTTGTCTCTCCAGATTCCTTCTCCTTACAGATGGTTAAGGAACATTTTTTCCATCTCAAAGGAAACAAGAAAGAGGTCCGATCCGGAGCTCCCCGGCTTCGCCAGTCCAGGGGAGGGAGCTTATCCGCCAGTTTCTCCTGCCAGACAGCTCCTCTTCTGACTTCTTCATTCGCAGCTTTCCCCGCTTCCCTTTCTTTCTCTCTCTCTCTTTTTTTAAAAGGAGGGGCGGGGAGGGAGGGACGGATGGGAATCACCGCAAACGACCCCATAAGATGAGCGTTAGGAAGAATGGAAGGCGGCTGTGCAAGCAGAGGAATCCTGGCACAACCCTAATTCTCTCCTGCTTGGGGCAGCGAGCCCCCAAACCCCCCAAGCTTCGTCAGCCCAGCTGACATAGCAGAACCTCAGTCAATCATGCTCTCTGGTAAATAGAGGAGAAAGGAAGAGAGGAAAAAGGGAGAAGAGAGGAGAGAAAAGAGGAAAGAGGAAAGAGGAAAGAGGAGAGAGGAAGAGGGAGGACGCCGTCCTTATTTACCTGCCCTGTAAGGGTGCGGAGGGAGCTGAGGAAACCAAGCAGAACCTCGCGGTAGAAGCTGCAACTTTGATCCGGGTTCTTGTCAATGCCTCGGGGGTGCCCCGATAGCCCCACAGGTGCAGCCATGACACCTCCCCAACTGCTGCAGAGGTTCCCGTTTAGTCCCGCCCCTTTCGCGCTTCAGTTTTCGTCGCGTTATGATGACGTCAACAGAAGCGGCCCTCACGGTTAGTTCGGTGTTCTGGGGCCCCACCCCTTTTCATCTCACTGGCAAACCTGAGGACCAATCAGGTGATGGGAAGAAACAGCTTTTTCAGTAGATTCCTGCCTCTCTTGCCTGCGGTCTTTCTGTTGACCGAACTGTGTGAGGAACAAATCTGAACTGTAGTACCTTTTATGGTATCTTAGGTATTAAAAGTTGTAGGGTATTGTTTTTGTCTAAGTTTGCTAAAACATTAGGACTGAAAATTGGCTCATGTTTTTTACATGGAAAGTGACATAACCTGGTGATGAGAAGGCCTGATTCCCATGGAGCTGGAAATATGCTTGATGGCCTTTCCCTAGAGAGGCCACGTGTGCTGGACCCTTCCCTAAGGAACAGCAGTTCCTGATTGGTCAGAGGAGGGGATGTGGAAGATGATTGGCTACAGAGTCAAGAGGAGTAACAGCTTGTGCTTTGCTTTGGAATTCCTCTGTGCATCCTCCCCATAGATGCTCTGCTTATACCCCAAGTCATTTGCAGGGACTTGAGTGTGGGACACTTTTCACACTTTGTCCTTTTCAAATTTTAAGTATCATTTGGGCATAGATCGCCTCTGTACCTTTTATCTATTCACTCATTTATATTGGCATGTGAGAGATACTTGACATGAAAACTGGGGAAATACAGGACAGTAGAACTGTTTTTGTAATTAGCCATAAAATAACCATTTCCTGGGTAATGGTCTGGCTTGGAGAAATGAAAACTTAGGAATCATATTGGATAGTAAATGTAAGCTACAGTGTGGACTCTTAGCAAGAACACCAGCACAAAAACAAAAGGGAGAGAAAGTAATCCCTTCTCTGTGTTGCTTAGAGTCATAAAGAAATTTCTGAAAGGGTCTGTAAAAAAAAATCAAATGGTCCTCCTCAGTTCCTCTTATAGCCCTTCAAGTTGGTGATTCTTTCTGACTCTATGACCAATATATTTAGTGTAACTATTTACTTCATTTTTAGTTACTAGTGATTCATCAGCAATTGCAGTATCATCTCAAAGCTCATGTCTTTCAATAAGGGTCCACAGAGAGACTGGAGTTCATGCACAGTTCCATAGATGCTGCTCTAATTAAAGGATTATTCTATCACATCTTTAATATTGATACTGGCCTTTCCTCAAATATTAAAGTTTTGATTTCAATATAGTAACATTTGTAAATGAAAATTATTGGACAGAGTCCAGAATTTCGAGTCAGAGGACCAAGGTTCCATTTTCTACCAGTGTTACCTTGCTAAACCATTTAATATCTGTATGTCCATTGCCTCATCTGGATGTTGGACTGTGTGACCTATCAAGTTTATTCTAACTCTAAATTCTCTGTTCCTGTGATTGGGGTGGCTTGAACAGGGTAGTGGCATGTCACAGAATTGTATTCAATTATGTGTACCAAGGTAATTCCAAGCTGTCTCTGGTTTATTCCCAAACAATTCCCCCAATTTCCAAGTCTTTGACACCACATAAAGAACTAGTATGAATATTTTCTTACAAATAGATAATTTTCCTTTTTTTTTTTTAAATCTCTTTGGGATACAGATGTAACAGTAATATTGCTTAGTCAAAGAGTACACACATTTTGGGCAGAGTTCCAAATTGTTCTCCAGAAATGGTTACATCAGTTCACAATTCCACCAAAAATACATTAGTGTCTTAATTTTCCCACATCTCCTTCAATAGTTATTTTCTTTTCCAAACATATTAGGCAATCTGATAGGGGTGAAGTGGTCCCTCAGAATAGTTTTCATTTGCATTTGTCTAAGCAATAGTGATTTAGAGCATTTTTCATAGGTAGCTTTGATCTTTTCATCTGAAAACTGCTTGTTCATATCCTTTTGACTATTTATCAATTAGGGAATGACTGGTAATCTTTCAAATTTGACTCAGTTTTCTTTATGTTTGAGAAATGCGGCATTTATCAGAGATACTTACTATACAAATTTTGCTCTAGTTTTCTGCCTTCCTTCTAATTTTGGCTGCATTAGTTTTATTTCTGTAAAAACTTTTAAATTTACTATAATTATATTGTGTAATGCTCTCTATCTTTTATTTGGTCATAAATTCTTTTCTTATCTATATATTTGACATACAAACTATTCTTTGCTCTCGTAATTTACTCATGGTATCACAATTTATGTTTAAATCACATATCCATTTTAACCTCATCTTGGCATATTTTCCTTTCTCTAATCAACAACAATTTAGAATTTTTATATAGCTTTGATTTCTTCATCTGAAAACTGCCTGTTCGTATTCTTTGACCATTTAGAAATGGAGGAATAACTTATATTCTTATCAATTTGAGTCAGTTCTCAATATATTTGAGAAATGAAGTCTTTATCAGAGATGCTTTAAAAATTGTTTCCCATGGGGTGGCTTGGTGGTGCAGTGAGTAGAGCGCTGGCTCTGGAGTCAGAAGGACCTGAGTTCAGATCCGGCCTCAGACACTTAACACACACACACACAAACAAAAACCTACCCGTGTGACCTTGGGCAAGTTACTTAACCCCAATTGCCCTCCAAAAAAAAAAAAAAAGCTAAAAAAAAATTGTTTCCCAGCTTTCTGCTTTCTTTGTAATCTTGGTTGCATTTGTTTTGCTTGTGCAAAACCTTTCGTTTTAATATAACAAAATTTTCCATTTTACATTTCATTATGCTCTCTATATCTTGTTGATCATAAATTCTTCCCTTCTCCATAGATCTGACAGGTAGACTATTCTTTGCTCTGCTAATTTGTGTTTGGTATTACACTTCATGTCTAAATCATGTACCCATTTGATCTTATCTTGGTACATGATGTAAGGTGTTGGTCTACAACTAGTTTCTGGCAAAATGTTTCCCTATTTTTCAGGCAGTTTTTCTCACGTAATGAGTTTTTGTCCCTAAAGCTTAGATCTTTGGGTTTATCTTTAGGTTTATTAATTATATATTTGTGTACTTAATCTATTCCCCCTATCTATCTCTTTTTTATAGCCAGTAACAGATCGTTTTGCTGCCTACCACTTTGTAACAAAGTTTGAGATTTGATACTGCTAGACTACCTTCATTTACATGTTTTACAATGTTTCCCTTGATATTCTTGACCTTTTGTTCATCCAGATGAATTTTATTTTTTTAGGTCCATAAAATAATTTTGGCAGTTTGATTTTATTATATTGGCTTTGACCTTTTAATTTTTTCCAATTTTGCAAATCTGACATTAATTGTATGAAAACTGTTATGTAATTGTGTTCAAGCATTTCTTGAGTGTGTCTTAGCAAGTAGATTTCCAAGTATTTTGTATTGTCTACAATTATTTTTAATTAGAATTTTTCTTTCTATCGTTTGCTGGTAATTTTGGATTTTGCTGGTAATGTATAGAATGATGATGAATTAAGTGAGTTTTTTTATATCCTGAAAACTTGCTGAATTTTGCTAATTATTTCAACTAATTTTTAATTTGCAATAAGTTTTAAAAAGTACTTATTGTAAAAATAATAACTTGCATTTATATAGCACTTTGAGATAGGATGGTACCAGACAGTGTGGAGTAGAAGGTTCAAGGGTAAGGTGAGTAGTAAAAGTTGACCCTCAGGGGGCAGAGCCAAGATGGTCGAGTAGAAACAGCACTTTAAAGGTGCTCTGCCACACACCACCTCCAAACAATGTGAAAGGGTAGTCTGAACAACTTCTGGAGCCCCAGCACCCACAGAACCACACAGAGAATCTAACCTCCTTCAGAGGACAGCCCAGCAGCCCTGCAGGGAGCGGCCAGCAAAGCACTCTGAGAGCAAGCAGCACAGCGAGCTGGGAACCTACAGCACAGCACTCTGGGAGCCAAGCCCAGGCCAGCTTGAGCCGCAGTTTTAGCCCCAGGGCGGCAGGGCCAGCAGCCAGCTGGAGGGAACCCAGAACACAAGCAGCTGTGGCGATTCCAGAATTATCAGCACAGATATGCCTAGGACAAAGTGAGAGGTTACTGCCCTATGGACTTTGGGACCAGTATTTGGGTAACTCGTAGGCTTCCTCCCCTGGGGGTAAAAAGCTGCTGAGGGGGAGGCAGGGCCAAGATGTCCAAGTAGAAACAGCACTTCCAAGGTTCTCTGCTCCACACAACTTCCAAACAATGTAAAAGGGGAATCTGAACAACTTCTGGAGCCCCAGCACCCACAGAAATACTCAGAGAAGCTAACCTCCTTCTGAGGAGAACCCAGGAGTCCTGCAGGGATCGGTGAGATTCATTCCCTCAGAGTTAGACTGGAGCAAATGGAAGCTAGTGACTTTATGAGAAATCAAGGTGCTGTTAAACAGATCCAAACAAATGAAAGAATAGAAGGCAATGTGAAATATCTCATGGGAAAAACCACTGACCTGGAAAACAGATCCAGGAGAGATAATTTAAAAATTATTGGACTACCTGAAATCCATGATCAAAGAAAGAAACTAGAAATCATCCTTAAAGAAATTCTCAAGGAAAATTGCCCTGATGTGCTAGACCCAGAGGGGGAAATCTATTTTTGAAAGAATTGAATCGGTTGAAAGAATTCACCGATAACCTCCTGAAAAAGATCCCAAAAAGAAAACTCCTAGGAATATTATAGCCAGGATCCAGAACTCCCAGATCAAGGAGAAAATAATACAAGCAAACAGGAATAAACAATACTGTGGAAAGACAATCAGAATAGCACAGGACCTGGCAGCTTCTACACTGAGGGACTGAAGGGCATGGAATATGATATTCCAGAGGGCAAAACAGCTACAATTCAAGCCAAGGGTCACCTACCCAGCAAAACTGAGTATCTTGTTTCAGGGTAAAATATCATCATTCAGTGGAATAAAGGACTTTCAAGCATTCTTGAGGAAAAAACCAGAGTTGAATAGAAAATTTGACATTCAGACACAAGAAGGAAGAGATGCTTGAGAAGGCAATCAGGGAAAAGAAATCAAAAGGAACTTATCAAAGTTGAACAATTTACATTCCTACATGGAAAAACAATAACTCTGTCTGATGAAACCTTTCTCACTATGAAAATTATTGAAGAAGGGTACATGGGCATATGTTTACAGGTATACATGGATAGAGGGCACAGGTTGAATTTGATGGGAAGGGATGATTCTTAAGGAGTGAGGAAAGTGACTAGAGGAGATGGGGACAGACAGGCTAGGGTAAACTATCTCATGTAGAAGAGGCAAGGGGAAGTAGTTGCAGGGGAGGGGAAGAACAGGAAGGCAAAAAGGCAAAACCATATTCTCATTGAAGTTGGCTCAAGGAGAGAATCACATACATACTAAATGGGATATCTTACCCTGCAGGAGAGTAGGGGAAAGAGGGATGAGAGGGGTGAGGATGGGGGGGGGGGTGCATTCTGGCGGAAGGGGAGGTTGGAAGTACCCACTATCAAAGAGGGATAGGATCAAAGTAGGGAACGGACCAGGTGGGAAGTGAGATGGGTCGGAGGGAAATATAAGCAGTCTTTTACAATATATCTACTATGGTAATGTTTTGCATAGCTATACATGTACAACACTTACTGAAGTGCTTATCTTCTCAGAGGGAGTGGGTGACAAGGGAGGAAGGGAATGGATCTGAAAATCAAAGTTTTAAAATTAAATGTTCCATAAGATGTCCAGGCATTGGAGCTCAGAGATTCACCTTGCCCTAATGGCAAAGTCGAAGGGGGTATGGGAGAAGATATGGGAGAGAGGAGATTGGATGAGGGCATATCTAGTGGCACTGCTATTCTGGTGTGATGGGTAGGGAAAAAAATGGGGGGAAAATTGTAACACAAAATTTGGTGGAAATGAATTATGTAAACCAGAAGTTAATAAAGCATTTGTTTAATTAAAAAAAGTTGACCCTCACAAATTCCTTTGAGCTTTGCCAACATTTTAAAAAGATATTATTTCATTCCATTCTCTTAATCATCCTGTTATATGAGTAATATTTTTCTCGTTCATTTTACAAATGAGGGAACTGCGGATCAGAGATATTAAATGATTTTCCTAAGATCACTGAGGTGGGATTGAAATCCTCTTCCTGGCTACAAGTAAAAGCCCCAAACCACTTAGTCATGCTGCCAAGTAAGCAAGCTGAGCAATAGGGACTTTATGCTAACCAAAGAAGGGAGACAGACAATTACAAAACAAAGTAAAACACAATAGGTACTTTTGCTTACTCTAACATGAAATCCAAAGTCAAGAAATAGGCTTTAAAAATGAGTAAATGAAAAAAGAACTTGACCATAAAAAGCCAAGATGATGACCTAGAAGCTCCAGACTCAAAGAAGATCTTTTCAAGCAAGGGCTCAAAGAAAAGTGTATATTTGACATAAGCTGAACAAGACTCCCCAGAAGAGCTTGAAAACAAGCAAAAATATTTTAAAAATCAAATAATACTGATACAGGAAAAATTGGGAAAAGGCATGGGAACAATGCAAGACAATTGTGGAAAAGGAAATTAGCAACTTGGTAAAAAATAATGCTGATGAAAAAATGCCTTAAAAATCAGAATGGGCCAAATGGTTAAAAAAATGTAAAAGCTCACTAAAAGAAAATAACTCACTACTTTTGTTGGGGTACCTTGATTTTCAAAGAGGACCAGTGACATTACAGAGTGATGTCTTGACTCATTCATGACTTGGATTTAAGTGAGGCAAAGTTGTCCTACCTTACTCTCTTTTCCAGAGTCATTGAAGCCTAGTGGGAAGGCAAAAGTCAGTACTATCGGTGATGGTCCAGGATATAGTGGGACTTTGGTGTCTTCAATGTCTGGATAACCTTTAAGTGCCCCTCAGAGCCTATTTCAACTGCCTTCATGGTCATTAGAACAAATTCTTTTCATCCCCATTCTGCTGGGGGAAGTCTTCTCAAACTTGGGGTAGACAACCTCCTAAATCCTTAAAAAAAAACAAAATAAACTAAATAGAAAGAGAGGTATAAAGCCTTGCTGAAGAAGATAATTCCTTAAAAATTAAAATCATGAAAGGGGAAGCTAATGACCCCATAAGACATTAAGAAACAGTAAAATAGGGGGGGCGGAGCCAAGATGGCGGAATAGAAACGGCTCATCCAAGCCACTCTGCCCCCAGATTCCCCCCAAACTATGTAAAAGGGGACTCTGAACAACTTCTGGAGCCCCAGCACCCACAGAACGACACAGAGAAGCTAACCTCCCGCTGAGGACAGCCCAGCAGCCCTGCAAGAAGGACCAGTGCATCAGTCTGCGACCTGGCAGCGTGCAGCCTGCAGAGCGCAGGAGCCAAGCTGAGCCAAGGTCCGCATGAGCCGAGGTTTTAGCCCCAGGGCGGCAGGGCCAGCAGCCAGCTGGAGGAACCCCAGAACACCAGGAGCTGTGGCAACTCCAGAATTATCAACATAGACTTGCCTAGGACAAAGTAAGAGGTTAGTGTCCTATGGACTTTGGGACTGGTATTAGGGAATGCGTCGGCTCCCTCCCCTGGGGGCTAGAAGCCACTGAGGAGACACACCACTTCGTAGTTTTCAGAGGCAGCTCCACCCCTGGCCTGTGAACTGTAGGGAGATCCAGCGATCAGTCTTGGGGGGTAATCACTCTTGCTTTAACCTCCCTGGATCTGGATTGTGATCTAGGGTGGAAGTTGTGGGTGGGTTTACAGTTTGCCAGAAACGGAAGTTGCCCCCCACACGTTCGGAACGAAAATTCCTCTATCTGGCCTTAAAGCCATAGTGTGCCAACAAGCCCAAAAGTCAAGTAATTAAGCGCCAACATGCCAAGGCAAAGGAAACAGAAAAATGCAACCCTAGACTCCTATTTTGGGGGCATAGAGCAGAAAAAGGACTGTGAGGTCAGAAGTCCTGCTCCAAAAGCCCCAGGGGAAAACATGAGTGGGTTGCAGGCTATAGAGGACCTTAAGAAGGACTTTAAAAATCAAATAAGAGAAGTGGAGGAAAATTGGAAAGAGAAATGAGAAGGATGCAGGAAAAGTATGAAATGAGGGTCAACAGCCTGACTGAGGAAAACAACACCTTAAAAAATAGACTAACTCAAATGGCAAAGGAGGCCCAAAAGGGCAATGAGGAGAAGAATGCCTTAAAAAGTCGAATTTGCCAGATGGAAAAAGAATCTCAAAAGTTCACTGAGGAGATTCATTCCTTCAGAGTTAGACTGAGCAAATGGAAGCTAATGACTTTATGAGAAATCAAGATGCTGTTAAGCAGATCCAAACAAATGAAAGATTGGAAGGCAATGTGAAATATCTCATGGGAAAAACCACTGACCTGGAAAATAGATCCAGGAGAGACAATTTAAAAATTATTGGACTACCTGAAAGCCATGATCAAAGAAAGAACCTAGAAATCACCCTTCAAGAAATTCTCAAGGAAAACTGCCCTGATGTTCTAGATCCAGAGGACAAAATAGAGGTTGAAAGAATCCACAGATCACCTCCTGAAAAAGATCCCAAAAAGAAAACTCCCAGGAATATTATAGCCAGGATCCAGAACTCCCAGATCAAGGAGAAAATACTACAAGCAGCCAGGAAGAAACAATTTCAATATTGTGGAAACACAATCAGAATAGCCCAGAACCTGGCAGCTTCTACACTGAGGGATAGAAGGGCATGGAATATGATATTCCAGAGGGCAAAAGAACTGGGAATGAACCCAAGGGTCACCTACCCAGCAAAACTGAGTATTTTGTTTCAGGGGAAAATATGGTCATTCAGTGGAATAGAGGACTTTCAAGCATTCTTGAGGTAAAAACCAGAATTGAATAGAAAATTTAACACCCAGACACAAGAAGCAAGAGATGCCTGAGAAGGTAATCAGGGAAAAGAAATCAAAAGGAACTTATCAAAGTTGAACTATTTCCATTCCTATATGGAAAAGCAGTAACTGTGATTGATAATATATTTCTCACTATGAAAATAATGGAAGAAGGGGGTGTGGTCATATGAATACATATGTGAATGTGTGTGTATATGGTTACAGTTATATATGGATAGAGGGCATAAGTTGAATTTGTTGGGAAGGGAGAATACTCAAGGGATGAAATTATGAGGTGAGAGAGGAAAGTGGCAAGAGGAGATGGGGAGAGACAGGGTAGTGTAAACTATCCCATGCAGAAGAAGCAAGGGGAAGTGGTTGCAAAAGAGGGGGAGAATAAGGAAGGCTAAAAAGGCAAAACCACATTCACATTGAATTTGGTTCAGGGAGAAAATGACATACATACTAAATGGGATATCTCAACCTGTAGCAGGATAGGGGGAAGGGGGATGGGAGGAGGGATGATGGATGGGAGGGCATCCTTGGGGGGAGGGGAGGTTGGAAGTACCCACTATAAAAGAGGGACAGGATCATGTAGGGAATGGACCAGGTGGGGGGTGGGATGAGTGGGAGGGAATTATAAGCAGCCTTGTACAATATATCTACTATGATAATGTTTTGCATAACTAGACATGTACAACATATACTGAATTACTTATCTCCCAAGAGGGAATGGGCGACAAGGGAGGAAGGAAATGGATCTGTAATTTGAGGTCGTAACATTAAATGTTTCAAATATATATTAAAAAAAAAGATGAAGTCAAAAAAAATAATATTATATCTGAAAAAAAAAGAAACAGTAAAATAAAGTCAAAAGAATGAAAAAATAAAAGAAAATGTGAATTATCTTATAAATAGGAAAAAGAAAACAACAACTGACTTGTAAAAAATATATCAAGGCGAGATAGTTTAAGATTTATTGGACTAATCATGAATAGCCATTGAATAACCATCATAAAAAATTAAAAAACCAAGACATCATATTTCAAGAAATTATAAAAGAGAACTGCCCAGATATCCTGCAACCAGAGGACAAACTAACAACTGAAAGAATTCACTAATCACTTCCTCAAGGAGATCTCCACATTAAAAAAATAAAATCTCAAAATGATTATAACCAAGTTTGAAAGCTCTCAGATGAAGGAGAAAAATACTGAAAGCAACCAGAAAGAAAAATTCAAATGCCATGGAGCCATGGTTAGACTACCACTATAAAGGAATAGAAGGCTTACGATATTATATTGTAGAAGGCAAAGGAGCTAGGATTACAACCAAAAATAACCTATCTAACAAACGAAGCATATCCTTAATGGGAAAAAATAGACATTTAATTAAATACTTTTAGGCATTCCTGATGAAAAGACCAGAGTTAAATAAAAAAAAAAAGAAAAAAGAAAACTGACCTTCTGACACAAGGTTCAAGAGTGGCATAAAAAGATATACACAAGTGAGAAATCATGAAGAACTTAATAAGGTTAAACTGTTTACATTCCTAAATGGGAAGATGATAGATGTAACCCCCAAAAACTTTATCATCATTAAGGTAATTAGAAGGAGTTTACTTAGATTGAGGTCACAGGTATGAGTCAATTATGTTGGAATTGTCTAAAAGAAACAAGAAATAGGAGAAGGCAGAGGAAAAATGTGAAAAATTGTGTAACATGAAAGCAGTGCACAAGGAAGAATTATTTTACAATAGTAGGGAAAATGGGGTGGGGTATGGATTAAACCTCACTCTCATTTGTACTGTTTTAATGAGGAAAGAATATATATATATATATATATATATATATATATGATCAGTTGGCCAAGAAATCCATATTACCCAAAAAGGAAGTAGGAAGGACGGGGATGAGAAAAAAAGGTGAGGGAAGAAGCAGGGCAAATTAAGGGAGGTAGCAGTCAGGAAAAAAAAAATAACTATTGAAGAGGTACAGGGTTAAAAAAGGGGGGATAAAAATAGAAAAAAAGGAAAGAGCAAAATATAAAGTTAACAGTCATAACTGTGAATATGAATGGGATGAACTCACCCATAAAATGGAAGTGGATAGCAGAATGGATTAGAAACCAGAACCCAATAATATATTGTTTAAAAGAGACACATTTGTTTAAAAAAAGACACACATAATGTTAAAATATAAGGGCTGGAGTAAAATCTATTATGCTTCAATAGAGGTGAAAAAGGCAGGAGGTACCAATGATGAACTCAGACCAAGCAAAAGCAAAAATAGACTTAATTAAAATAGATAATAAGGAAAACTGCATTTCACTAAAAGTTACCATAGCTAAATACACATGCATCAAATGGCATAAGATCCAAATTCTTTTTTTTCCCTCTTTTTTATTTTTTTAAATATTCTTGCTTTATTTTTTTCAAATACTATATTAACTTCTATTATACTTCATTCATTTCCACCAGTTTGCGTGATACAAATATTCTCCCCATTTTCCCCTACCCAGCTCCTCAAAATAGCAGTCCCCCAGGATATCCCCTCTTCTTATTTCCCAATTACATGTAAAATGGTATTAATAATAATAATTATATATATATATATATATATATATATATATTTAGACATTTGGTTTTAAAACTTTTAATTCCAAATTCATTCCCTTCTTCCCTTGTCACCCACCCTTACTGGGAAGATAAGCAATTCAATATAGGTTGTACATGTGTAGCTAATGCAAAACATTGCCATAGTAGATATATTGTAGAAAAGTGATTATATTTCACTCCCCCCTATCCCACCTCCCATTTGTTCTATTCTCTACTTTGGTTCTGCCCCTTTTCAAAAGTGTGTGCTTCCTGCCTCCCACCCAGCCTGCCCTCCCTTCCATCATCCTTCCTCTCATCCCCTTCCTCCCTACTCTCCTGTACGGTGAGATTCCCTATTTCTGTGTATGTCATACCCACCCTTAGCCAAATTTAATGATTATAAGGTTGACCCATTCTCTTATGCCTTCCTGTTCTTCCCCTCCATTGTACCCATATTCCCTTGCTTCTTCTATATGACATAGTTTGTCCCATTCTGTCTCTCCCCATCCCCTCTTATTATATTCCTCTCTCACTTCTTGATTTAACCTTTAAAGTATCATCCCTTCCTATTAAATTGGTCCTATGCCCTCTATCTCAGTATACCTGTAAATATATATTTCTTACACCGATATAATCTCTGATAAAGACTACATATATTTCTATTCCCTGCAGCTGTTTTCATACTGAGAAAAGTTTCCTCAGTTACAATTATCATTTTTCCATGTAGGAATGTAAATACTTAAACTTTGATAAGTTCCTTATGATTTCTTTTCCAAGTTTACCTTTTCATGATTCTCTTGCTTCTTGTCTCTGAATGTCAAATATTCTACTCAAGTATGATTTTTTTTTCAAGAATGCTTGAAAGTCCTCTAATCCACTGAATGACCATATTTCCCCTCAAATATGATACTCAGTTTTTCTGGGTAGGTGATTCTTGGTTTTAATCCCAGCTCCTTTGTCCTGTAGAACATCATATTCCAAGCCCTTTGATCCCTCAGTGTAGAAGCTACCAGATCCTGTGTTATCCTGATTGTGTTTCCACAATATTAAAATTGTTTCTTCCTGGCTTCTTGTAATATTCTCTCATTGATCTGGGAATTTTGGAGCCTGGCTATAATATTCCTAGGAGTTTTCTTTTGGGGATCTTTTTAGGAGGTAATCAGTGGATTCTTTCAACCTTCATTTTGCCTTCTGGTTCTAAAACATCAAGGCAGTTTTCTTTGAGAATTTCTTGGAGGATGATTTCTAGGTTCTTTCTTTGATCATGGATTTCAGGTAGTCCAATAATTTTTAAATTATCTCTCCTGGATCTATTTTCCAGGCCAGTGGTTTTCCCCATGAGATATTTCACATTGCCTTCTATTCTTTCATTTGTTTGGATCTGTTTAACAACATCTGGATCCCTCACAAAGTCACTAGCTTCCCTTTGGTCCATTCTAAATCCGAAAGAAAGATTCTCCTCAGTAAGCTTTTGAGATTCTTTTTCCATCTTGCAAATTCAGCTTTTTAAGGTATTCCTCTCCTCATTGCCTTTTTCAGCCTCTTTGGCCATTTGAGTTAGTCTATTTTTTAGGTTGTTATTTTCTTCAGTTAGGCTATTGATGCTCCTTTCGTAATTTCTTTACATCATTTTCATTTCTCTTCCCAATTTTTCCTCCACTTCTCTTATTTGCTTCTTAAAATCCTCTATGACCTGTAACCAGCTCATATTTTCAGTTGAAGCTTTTGGTGCAGAAGTTCTGACCTCATAGTCCTCTTCCTGTTTCATGCTTCAACCCTCTTTGCCCCCCAAATAGGAGTCTAATGTTGAATTTTTCTGTTTATTTTGTTTCCACTGCCTAGGCATGTTGCCACTCAATTACTTGACTTCTGGGCTTGTTGCCACAGTAGGACTTTGCCACCAGCCAGGGGAGCTTCCATACTAAACGTTGGGGTTTTCTCAACTGCAGGTGGTATTAGTTGGGTGCCCTCTCTGAGGCCTCCCCATGCTCTGGCAAGCTGGTCACACACCCCAGGACCTCCACCCCAGACTGCAATCCAGATCCAAGAAGGTTAAGACAAGAGCAATTACTCCCTAGACTGGTTGCCTAGTCCTTGTACAATCCAGAGGCCAGGAGCTGAAGATGCAATGTGGTGCAGGCTGTACCTAAGCATCTCAGTGGCTTCTCTCCCTGGGGGCAAAAGCTGACACTCTCTCCCAAAGTCCACAGTGCAGTGATCTTTCACTTTTTCCTCAGCATCTATGTGTTGATAATTCTGGAAACACCACAGCTGCTGGTGTTCTGGGGTCCCTCCACCTGGCCCCTGCTCTGGCTGCCCTGGGGCTAAAACGTCTGGCTCATGGGGTGTTGTGGTCAGCTCCCAGAGTGTTGTGCTGGCTGCTCCCTGCCAGGCTGCTGGGTTGTCCTCAGTGGGAGGTGAGCTTCTCTTTGTCATTTTGTGGGTTCAGTAGTTCCAAATTTTGTTCAGAGTCCTCTTTTATATGGATTGGTGAAAGTGGAAACTGGAACAGTAGTGAAGTCCTATTTCTACTTCACCATCTTGACTAGGATCCAAATTCTTAAAGGAAAAGTTAGATTTGCAAGAGGAAATTGACTGTAAAACTGTACTGCTGGGAACTAAAATTTGCTTCTCTAAAAACCATATAAATATGAACATAAACTAAATTGAAGAAATGAATATAATTGTGGAAAACTTTAGATATTATAGGTCTCTGGAGAAAATGTAAAATTTAATGGAAATAGAAAGAAGCATGCCATATTCTTAGCTGTTCATGGCATCTTTACAAAAATTAACCATGTATTAAACAGACAGAAGCCACTATACCAGGAAAATGACTGATGGATTTTCTTTTAATGATGCCATACCTGAAATTTTCTTTTAATGATGCTATACCTGAAATCCAAATCCACAAGGTTGGCCACAAGGTCCTTGGGGAAACCAGCTGGTGCTGGGGCATACCCAGGATATACTGGAACCTACCCTGGTCCAGGAGCTCCTGGGGCCTAACCTGTTCCAAGAGTATCTGAGGCCTACCCTGGTCCAGGAGTACTTGGGACCTAGCCTGGTCCAGGAGCACCTGGGGCCTACCCTTGTCCAACAGCACCTGGAGCCTACACTGGTCCAAGAGCACCTGGAGCCTACCCTGGACCAGCAGCACCTGGAAGCTATCCATCTCCAGGACAGCCTAGTGCTGCTGGAGCTTATCTGCTTTCAGGGCCCATGAATATCCCTAGTGGACCAACACCTGATCTGGCAGGCCCACTGATATTGCCTTATGATCTTCCCTTGCCAGGAGGAATTATACTTCGAATGCTGATAACCATTATGGGTACAACAAAACCCAATGCAAACAAAATTACCATAGATTTCAAGAAAGGGAATGATGTGGCCTTCCATTTCAATCCCAGCTTCAATGAGGACAACAGAAGAGTAATTGTAATTCAAAATTCAATGATTCCTGGGGAAAGGAGGAAAGACACCTTGTGTTCCCAATTAAAGCTGGTAAACCATACAGAATTCAAATTCTCATTGAGATTGATTATTTCAATGTTTCTGTCAATGACGCCCATTTGTTGCAGTACAATCATCGAATGAAAAATTTCAATGAGATCAATAAACTGAGTATTTCTGGTGATATTAAACTTATCAGCACTTTAAATACTATGATATAAATTGAAACGATCAGAAATATTTTTAAAGGAATTTTCCTGTAAAACATATATTTAAGTGATTCTACCTCCCTATGGGAGAAATCTTAAAGGTACCCATACTCCAGTTACCTTCTTTGTCATAGTCACACAAAATTTAATAAATGTGCTTTCACTAAGTAAAAAAAATTAACCATGTATTAGGGCATAATAGCTTCACAAACAAATGCAGAAAAGCAAGAATACTTCAGGGAAATTTTATATGCTTAAATATTTACATAAATAAAAGAAGAAGCAGTTCAAGGAATTGTGAATACAACTAAAAACATTTAAAAAAGAACTAATTAAAAACACCCAATTAAGCACCAAAATAGAAATCCCCCCAAAATCAGAGAGATTAATAAAGCAATAAAAAAATTGAACTAATAAATAAAACTAGAAACTGGCTTTATAAAAAAAACCAATAAAACATGTAAAACATAAAAAAATGAAGAAGGAAATAAAATTAGGAGCATATAAAATAAAAAGGGAAATACAAATAATGAAGGTGATTATAGCAATTATTAGAAGCTATTACTAATATGCTAATTAAAATGACAATTTAAATAGAATGGATGGAAATTTTATGAAATATAAGTTGCTCAGATTAATATAAGAAGATATAGAATATTAAAATAACACATATCATAGAAAATAAATTTAACAAGCCATGAATGAATACCATAAGAAAAAATCCTTGAGGCTTACAGGTGAATTCTACCAAACACTTAAAGAAAAATTAATTCAATACCATATATTACTTGAAAAAATGAACAAAAAAGGGGTCCTTCATCATTCTATTACATAAATGTGGATTTCATACCTAAACTAGGAGGAACAAAAGAGAGAAAGGAAACTAGAGACCAATTTTCCTAATACATATTAATGCAAAATTTTAAAACAAAATACCAGCAAGGAGACAACAGTAATATATCAGAAAGATCATGCACTATGACCACACTGGCTTTATACTGTGTCTATAGGGCTGGTTCAATATTAAGAAACTGAAAACGGGGGCGGCTAGGTGGAAGAGTAAGAGCGCCGGCCTCGGATACGGCCTCAGAAAATGAGCACCCACACATAAATAATGACTGGCCATGTAACCCTGAGCAAGTTACTTAACCCCAATTGCTTTAAAAAAAAAAACTGTGGGTGGACCCAAGATGGCTGAGTAGAAACAGCTCATCCAAGCCAGTATGTCCCCAGATTCCTGCCAAACTATGTAAAAGGGGACTCTGAACAACTTCTGGAGCCCCAGCACACACAGAACGACACAGAGAAGCTAACCTCCCGCTGAGGATAGCCCAGCAGCCCTGCAGGAAGGAACATCACAGCGATCTGGGACCCAGCAGCATGTAGCTTGCAGAGAGTGTGGAGCCTAGCCAAGCTGAACAGAGACCAGGTCCCTCTGAGGCGAGGTTTTAGCCTCAGGGCGGCAGGGCCAGGAGCCAGCTGGAGAGACCCCAGAACACCAACAGCTGTGGTGACTCCAGAATTATCAACATAGACATGCCTAGGACAAAGTAAGAGGTTACTGCCCTATGGACTTTGGGACCAGTATTTGGAGAATGCGTTGGCTTCCTCCCCTGGGGGCTAGAAGACACTGAGGAGACACACCATTTTGTAGTTTTCAGAGGCAGCTCGGGCTCCTGGCCTGCGAACTGTAGGGAGATCCAGCGATCAGTCTTGGGGGGTAATCACTCTTGCTTTAACCTCCCTGGATCTGGATTGTGATTTGGGGTGGAGGTTGTGGGTGGGTTTCCAGCTTCCAGAAACGGAAGTTATCCCCCAAACCTTCGGGACGAAAATTCTGGTCTGGCAGCAAAGCCATAGTGTGGCAACAAGCCCAAATTCAAGTAATTAAGTGGCAACATGTCAAGGCAAAGGAAACAGAAAAATGCAACCCTAGACTCCTATTTTGGGGGCATAGAGCAGGAAAAGGACTGTGAGGTCAGAAGTCCTGCTCCAAAAGCCCCAGGGGAAAACATGAGTGGGTTGCAGGCTATAGAGGACCTTAAGAAGGACTTTAAAATCAAATAAGAGAAGTGGAGGAAAAATTGGAAAGAGAAATGAGAAGGATGCAGGAAAAGTATGAAATGAGGGTCAACAGCCTGACTGAGGAAAACAACACCTTAAAAAAATAGACTAACTCAAATGGCAAAGGAGGCCCAAAAGGGCAATGAGGAGAAGAATGCCTTAAAAAACCGAATTTGCCATATGGAAAAAGAATCTCAAAAGTTCACTGAGGAGATTAATTAATTCAGAGTTAGACTGGAGCAAATGGAATCTAATGACTTTATGAGAAATCAAGATGCTGTTAAGCAGATACAAACAAAAGAAAGAGTAGAAGGCAATATGAAATATCTTATGGGAAAAACCACTGACCTGGAAAATCGATCCAGGAGAGACAATTTAAAAATTATTGGACTACCCAAAAGCCATGATCAAAGAAAGAACCTAGAAATCACCCTTCAAGAAATTCTCATGGAAAATTGCCCTGATGTTTTAGATCCAGAGGGCAAAATAGAGGTTGAAAGAATCCACAGATCACCTCCTGAAAATGATCCCAAAAAGAAAACTCCCAGGAATATTATAGCCAGGCTCCAGAATTCCCAGATCAAGGAGAAAATACTACAAGCAGCCAGGAAGAAACAATTTCAATATTGTGGAAACACAATCAGAATAGCACAGGACCTGGCAGCTTCTACACTGAGGGATTGAAGGCCATGGAACATGATATTCCAGAGGGCAAATGAGCTGGGAATGAACCCAAGGGTCACCTACCCAGAAAAACTGAGTATTTTGTTTCAGGGGAAAATATGGGTATTCAGTGGAATAGAGGACTTTCAAGCATTCTTGAGGAAAAAACCAGAATTGAATAGAAAATTTGACATCTAGAACAAGAAGGAAGAGATACCTGAGAAGGTAATCAGGGAAAAGAAATCAAAAGGAACTTCTCAAAGTTGAACTATTTACATTCCTATATGGGAAAGCAATCACTGTGACTGATGATATCTTTCTCACTATGAGACTTTCTTGAAGGATGACTCATAGATTTTTTTTCTTTTGATCATGGCTTTATGGTAGTCTAATAATTTTTAAATTATCTCTCCTGGATCTATTTTCCAGGTCAGTGGTTTTTCCAATAAGTTATTTCACATTGCCTTCTCTTCTTTCATTTGTTTGGACCTGTTTAACAGCATCTTGATTTCTCATAAAGTCACTAGCTTCCATTTGCTCCAATCTAATTATGAAGGAATGATTCTCCTCAGTGAGCTTTTACAATTCTTTTTCCATCTGGCAAATTCAGCATTTTAAGGCATTCTTCTCCTGATTGCCTCTTTGAGCCTCTTTTCTCATTTGAGTTAATCTATTTTTAAGGTGTTATTTTCCCCAGTCAGGCTGTTGACTCTCATTTCATAATTTTCTTAAATTGTTTTCATTTCTCTTCCTAATTTTTCCTCCACTTCTCTTATCTGCTTCTTAAGGTCCTCTGTGGCCTGTAACCAGCTCATATTTTTCTTGGAAGCTTTTGGTGCAGGAGTTCTGACTTCATTGTTTTCCCCCTGCTCCATGCTTTGATCCTTTTTGTCCCCTAAATAGGAATCTAATGTTTGATTCTTCTGTTTGCTTTGCTTCCTTTGCCTGGTCATCAACTCAGTCACTTGATCCCTGGGCTTTTTGCTACAATAGGTCTCTGCCATCATACAGGGGAGCTGGGTTATCTCAGCTGCTGGAGGTACAAGTTGGGTGCTCTCTCTTAAGCTTCCATATGCTCTGACGAGCTGGTCATACACCTTAGGACCTCTACCCTAGACCACAATCCAGATCCAAGCAGGTTAAAGAAAGAGCAATCACCCCTCCAACTGGTTACTTGGCCCCCCTTCCAGTCTGCAGGCCAGGAACCGAAGCTGCCATTTGGCACCAGCTATGCTGCACCTCCTCAGCAGCTTCTTGCCCCAAGGGAAGAGGCTGACGCACTGCCAACTACTAGATCCAAAAGTCCACACTGCATTGACCTCTCATTTTATCCTTACCATCTATGTGTTGATAATTCTGGACCACCACAGCTGTTGGTGCTCTGGAGTCCCTCTAGCCAGTGTTTGGTCAGTCCCACCCTGGGCCTAAAACCTCTGCCTTGTGTGGGCTGAGGTCAGCTCCCAGAAAGCTGTGCTGGCCACTCCCTGCTGGGCTGCCCTCACTGGGAGGTTAGCTTCTCTGTGTCATTTTGTGGGTTCTGTAGCTCCAAAATTTGTTCAGAGTCACCTTTTACATGAATTGGAGGAGGTGGAAGCCAGAGCTCCACGGAAGTCCTGTTTCTACCCTGACATCTTGACTCCCTTTTTTTTCTTCTAAAACTGGATCTTAAGTACATGATTACACAAATGCTTTAACATGCTTCATTTCTGACCTGGGCCAGTACTCCTCTCTTTAGGCAGCCTGATGGTTGTCCTACTCTTGGGAGTTTACCATAATTATGCTGAACATAAGGAAGGCACCAGTTTGCATAGGCCACTGCAGTTTATGACTTCTGAGTTCTGCCCCCCTTTGCCTTCTTGGTAGTTAGGAATATAGGAATGCATTACGTTTCCTAATGTAGTATTGATATTCTTATTAAATTTAAAAGGTGAAACTATGAGCACTCACTAACCCTCTAATTTTTAAAGTTATTCTCTATTTCTTTGAGAAGTATTGTATAATTGTATCTGCACACATATTGGGTATACTTTTGTACATCAATTTGAATTTTATGCATTTTGTAGTTCCTTCAATTGGGACTACCTTTTCGTCACTTATTGGATTTTGTTATTATCATATAGAAATAAATATTTTTTATCTTTTCGGGTTATTTTGTCACCTACTTTTTTTTCAATTAGTTTCTTTCCTTACTCCCTCAGATTTTCTAAGTAAACCAATCTCACCAACAAATAATGAGCTTTGTTTTTTTCTTTTCTCATCATTATGCTTTTAATTACTTTCATTCATCTTGTTGCTATTGCTTACATGTCTAAAACTACATCAAATAATATTAAAGAAATGGATATTCTTGATTTACTTGTGTATTTAGTGGGAAACCTTATAGTGTTTTTTCATTTCATATGAATGCAATCTTTCAGGTTTTAACAGACACTTTCAAATCATATTAAATTGGTTATTCTTTTCTTAATATTTCTAGGATTTTTTTTGAAACAAATGCTTTATTAACTTCTGTTTTACATCATTCATTTCCGCCAGATTGTGAGTTACAATCATTCCCCCACCCTGTTTTTCCCCTACCCAACCTCCCAGAATAGCAGTCCCACAAGATAATTGCTTCCTCCAATCTGCTCTCTCCCATACCTTCTCCCATACCCCCTTCGACTTTTCCATTAGAGGAAGGTGAATCTTTGTGTCCCAATGCCTGCACATCTTATCTCCCAATTACAAGCAAAAGAGTATTAATAACAGTACTTATATATAGTTGAAACATTTAATCTTAAGACCTTGAATTTCAGATCTATTTCTTTCCTCCCATGTCACCCATTCCCTATGGGGAGATAAGTAATTCAGTATATGTTGTACATGTTTAGCTATGCAAAACATTATCATAGTAGATATATTGTACAAGGCTGGTTATAATTCCCTCTCACTCATCCTACCCCCCCACCTGGTCCATTCCCTTCATGATCCTGCCCTCTTCTATAGTGGGTACTTCCAACCTTCCCTCCCCCCAAGGATGCCCTCCCATCCATCATCCCTCCTCTCATCCCCCTTCCCCCTATTCTACTGTAGGTTGAGATATCCCATTTAGTATGTATGTCATTCTCTCCCTGAACCAAATTCAATGAGAATGTGGTTTTGCCTTTTTGCCTTCCTATTCACCCCCTCCCTTGCAACCACTTCCCCTTGCTTCTTCTGCATGAGATAGTTTACCCTACCCTGTCTCTCCCCATCTCCTCTTGCCACTTTCCTCTCTCACCTCATAATTTCATCCCTTGAGTATTCGCCCTTCCCAACAAATTCAACCTATGCCCTTCATCCATATATAACTGTAACCATATACACACACATTCACATATATATTCATATGACCACACACCCTTATTTCATTATTTTCATAGTGAGAAAGATATCATCAGTCATAGTTATTGCTTTTCATATAGGAATGTAAATAGTTCAACTTTGATAAGTTCCTTTTGATTTCTTTTCCCTGATTACCTTCTCAGGCATCTCTTGCTTCTTGTGTCTGGATGTCAAATTTTCTATTCAATTCTGGTTTTTTCCTCAAGAATGCTTGAAAGTCCTCTATTCCACTGAATACCCATATTTTCCCCTGAAAGAAGATACTCAGTTTTTCTGGGTAGGTGACCCTTGGGCTCATTCCCAGCTCTTTTGCCCTCTGGAATATCATGTTCCATGCCCTTCAGTCCCTCAGTGTAGAAGCTGCCAGGTCCTGGGCTATTCTGATTGTGTTTCCACAATATTGAAATTGTTTCTTCCTGGCTGCTTGTAGTATTTTCTCCTTGATCTGGGAATTCTGGAAACCTGGCTATAACATTTCTAGGAGTTTTCTTTTTGGGATCTTTTTCAGGAGGTGATCTGTGGATTCTTTCAACCTCTATTTTGCCCTCTGGATCTAAAACATCAGGGCAATTTTCCATGAGAATTTCTTGAAGGCTGATTTCTAGGTTCTTTCTTTGATCATGGCTTTTGGGTAGTCCAATAATTTTTAAATTGTCTCTCCTGGATCGATTTTCCAGGTCAGTGGTTTTTCTCATGAGATATTTCACATTGCCTTCTACTCTTTCATTTGTTTGTATCTGCTTAACAGCATCTTGATTTCTCATAAAGTCATTAGCTTCCATTTGCTCCAGTCTAACTCTGAATTAATTAATCTTCTCAGTGAACTTTTGAGATTCTTTTTCCATCTGGCAAATTCGACTTTTTAAGGCATTCTTCTCCTCATTGCTCTTTTGGGCCTCCTTTGCCATTTGAGTTAGTCTATTTTTTAAGGTGTTGTTTTCCTCAGTCATGCTGTTGACCCTCATTTCATACTTTTCCTTCATCCTTCTCATTTCTCTTTCCAATTTTTCCTCCACTTCTTTTATTTGATTTTTAAAGTCCTTCTTAAGGTCCTCTATGGCCTGCAACCCGCTCATGTTTTCCCCTGGGGCTTTTGGAGCAGGACTTCTGACCTCACAGTCCTTTTCCTGCTCTATGCCCCCAAAATAGGAGTCTAGGGTTGCATTTTTCTGTTTCCTTTGCCTTGACATGTTGCCACTTAATTACTTGAATTTGGGCTTGTTTCCACACTATGGCTCTGCTGCCAGACAGGAATTTTCGTCCAGAAGGTTTGGGGGACAACTTCCATTTCTGGAAGCTGGAAACCCACCCACGACCTCCACCCCAGATCACAATCCAGATCCAGGGAGGTTAAAGCAAGAGTGATTACCCCCCAAGACTGATCGCTGGATCTCCCTACAGTTCACAGGCCAGGAGCTGGAGCTGCCTCTGAAAACTACAAAGTGGTGTGTCTCCTCAGTGGCTTCTAGCCCCCAGGGGAGGAAGCCAATACGTTCCCCAAATACTGGTCCCAAAGTCCATAGGCCACTAACCTCTCACTTTGTCCTAGGCATGTCTATGTTGAAAATTCTGGAATCACCACAGCTGCTGGTGTTCTGGGGTCTCTCCAGCTGGCTGCTGGCCCTGCCGCCCTGGGGCTAAAACCTCGGCTCACTGGGACCTGGGCTCCTCTCGGCTTGGTTCGGCTCCCCATGCTCTGCACGCTGCTGCGCTGCCGCGTGCCAGATTGCTGTGATGTTCCTTCCTGCAGGGCTGCTGTGCAGTCCTCAGCGGGGGGTTAGCTCCTCTTTGTCATTCTGTGGGTGCTGGGGCTCCAGAAGTTGTTCAGAGTCCCCTTTTACATAGTTTGGAGGGAATCTGGGGGCAGAATGACCAATTTCTAGGATTTTTTAAGCGTAAGCAGAGACTTTTCTGCATCTACTGATGTAGTTATATGGTTTTGAATAGTTTTAAAAAAATATTTATTTTGGTTTTCAACATTTACTTCCACATGATTTTGACTTTCAATTTTTTCCCCATCTCTCCCTTCCCTCCACCCCAAATTTCATACAATTAGATATAGGCTCTACTTATATATTCATGTTGAACCTATATTCATATTAGTTACATTGTAATGAATAATTAGAACCAAAGGGAAAACCATGAGAAAGAAGAAACAAAGAACAACAACAACAAAAAAGAGATAGAGAGTGAATAGTATGCTTTAGTCTGCCTTAAAACTCCATAGTTCTTTTTCTAGATTTGGGTCACATTTTGTGTTATGAGTCCTTTGGAGTTGTCTTGTATCCTTGTAGTGCTTAGAAGAGATAATTCTATCAAAGTTAGTCATTGTACATTGTAGCTATTACTGTGTGCAATGTTCTCCTGGTTTGGCTCATTTCATTCAGCATCAATTCATTCAAGTCTTTCCAGGTTTTTCTGAAGTCTGTCTGCTCATCATTTCTTATAGTACAATAATATTCCATTACATTCATATACCACTTGTTCATCCATTATCCAACTGATGGGCATCATCTCAATTTCTAATTCTTTGCTACCATGAAAAAGCCCCATAAATATCTTTCTTTAAGGACAATTGGGGTAAGCAACTTGCTCAAGGTCACATGGCTAGTAAATGTTAAGTGTCTAAGGCCAGATTTGAACTCAGGTCCTCATGACTCCAAGGCCAATGCTCTAATCACTGTACCACCTAGCCACCCCTCCTATAAATATTTTTTGTACATATCAATTCTTTTCTCATTTTTATGATCTCTTTTGGATATTGCCCTAGAGGTGGTGATACTAGGTCAAAAGCTATGCACAGTTTTATATCCCTTTGGGCAGAGTTCCAAATTGCTTTCCAGAATGGTTAGACCAGCTCACGACTTCACCAACAATGCATTAGTGTTCCAGTTTTCCTGCATCTTCTATAGCATTTGTCATTATCCTTTTTATTCATGTTAGCCAATCTGATAGGTATAATATGGTACCTCGGGGTTGCTTGGCTTTGTATTTCTCTAATCAATAGTGATTTAGAGTATTTTATATGAATATAGATGGCTTTATTTCTTTATCTGAAAATTGTCTATTTATATTCTTTGAACAATTATCCATTGGGAAATGACTTGTGTTCTTATAAAATTTGACACAGTTCTCAAAATATTTTAGAAATGAGGTCTTTATCAGAGATAGAAGTTGTAAAAATTCTTTCCCAATTTTCTGCTTTCCTTCTTAATATTGATTGCACTGGTTTTGTTTGTACAAAACTTTTTCAATTTAATGTAATAAAAATTAACCTTTTTTGCATTGCATAATGTTCTCTATTTCTTGTTTGGTCATAATTTTTTCCTTTCTCCAGAAATCTGACAGATTAATATTCCTTGCTCTCTCAGTTTGCTTATAGTATCAGCCTTTATATTTAAATTATGAACCCATTATGATTTTATTTTGGTATGGAGTAAGATGTTGGTCTATGCCTAGTTTCTGCTATAATGTCTCCCAGTTTTTCAGTCATTCAATTAATTCACCTCATTTAAAGTCAGTGAAAAAGACCTTGTATTTGATACCTTTCTCAGATGAGAATATATCTTAAGTGAATCAATCAGAAATATGAACAACGTGTGTGTATTTCTTTTACTCAAGGCATTACAGATTGGTGTGGCAGAAATGGGTTCCTGTTCTACAAGGAATCCATACCTAAGGGAGGAATAGCTTGAAGATTCTAGCAAAAGGACTTCTAGGAGCCATGAGTTATTCTTTTGCTACATATGGTTTCTAAGGTTTTTACAAGGCTTTTTATTGATTTGTGGGAGACTGTGTCACAGACTTTGGGGGAGAAGTTGTAGTACTTTTTAAAATATTCTGACCAAGATAATTACTAGGTATGTAAAGATGAATGGCTTATATAACTTCTCTTTCAGTTTCGTCATTTGTAAGATGATAATTTAAAATAAACAAAATTAATTGGATGGAGACAAGATGGTGGAATATAGGCAGCAACTTAAGTGAACTCTCCCAATGTTCCCTTCCAAATAACTTTAAAATAATGTCTCAAATTGAATTCTGAAGTGACAGTCAATAAAAGGCAAGGGTGAAACATTTTTATATCCCAAGACAACATAAGCAGTTGGCAGCAGAGGTCTGTAACACTTAGTATGCCATGGCATACTTACATTTTAATGGGGGGGGGTAGGAACATGTAAAAGATTAGTGAAAAGTTAGGGGAATGGATGTATTCATGAAGTTTGCAAAAGCTTTTTGGCAAAAACTTTAGGCAAAAACAGCATGAAGTTGGCAAAAAAACTTATTTGGAAGCCTGAATCTGGGTAAGATAAGACAAAAGCCTGACAATTAGGACCCAGGATGGGTTTGAGTTAGTATTTAAATCATGGAGTTGGGTTTATAGCAAGAGTGATGCAACTGACTATACATATGCCATGGTAACACTAGCAGCAGATTCTGGAGGCAGTTGAAAATGTGGCACTGGCAGCTTTGTGAGCTCTCAGCCCAGATATGGTAAGAGGGTCAGATAACTGATCAGAAAGAGATTATAGGGGACCATTTGCTGGCATTGGGTGCAGAACCCTGTTGCATTGCCTATATGAAGTATTAGGTTGCAGTTCCAGGGTGCAGAGGAACATTGGCACTTGTGGTCACAGGCAAGCAAGGGTCCTACTCACAGTTCCAGGTGAAGAAGAGTGCTTATGGTCAGTCACTCACAAGGGATCAGGGACCCTGGTCATCATTCCAAGTCATAAATGATCATTACAATTGTAGCTACAGAAGAGGAGACCAGGGCCAAGAGGAGTGCTAGCATTTTTGGCTACAGTAGAGTCAGGTCTCTCTAAGAAAAGACCAGAGCAGAGTACAGGAGAGCAGTGACCACAACTCCTCTTGAATCATATCCCCTTGGAAGCACAGAGAACTTACAGATACCAAGAATTAGCCCTGAAAAGAACAGCATGTTCACACACACACGAATTCCTGAAGCTTGGGGCAGTGCCCCCTCACAGCAGAAGCAGAACCTAACTTTAACATAAAGTCAAAGGTCAAGAAATAGGATGGAAAAGTGAGCAAACAACAACAAAGAACTTGATCATTAAAAGTCACTCATGATAAGAAAGATCAAAATACAAACTCAGAAGACATAGGTGTCAAAGGACGTATAAGTAAAGCTTAAATGATGTAATGTGAAATGGAGGTAAGCCCAACAAGATTTCCTGGAAGAGTTAAAAAATAATTTTTAAAATAAAATAAGAGAGTTAGAGGAAAAATTGGGAAAAGTAATGAGGGTGATGCAAGAAAATTGTGAAAAAGAATTAACAGCTTGGTAAAAGAGGCACCAAAAAATACCAAAGAAAATAACACCTTAGAAAAGAGAAATGAAGTGGGTGGAGCCAAGAAGGCAGAGTAAAAGTAGGAACTTGCCTGAGCTCTCCCCCAAACCTCTCCAAATACTTGTAAAAATGACTGTAAACAAATTTTAGAGCAGTAGAACCCAAAAAAAGACTAAGTGGAACAATTTTCCAGCCCAAGCCACCTGGGTGGTCAACAGGAAAGGTCTGTTGTACCACTCTGAGAGAAGAGTGCAGTCCAGAGTGGTCCATGCCAGCACAGACAGGGCCAGAATAGGCCTCGAGGCACTGAATCACTGGCATCTGTGGCAACTTCTGGACTTCCTAACCCACAAACACCAGACAATTTAGAAGGTCAGTCAGACTTGTGTGAGAGAGGAGCCTGGGCAGTGGCAGGGCAGCAGCAGCACAAGCAGCTGTGGCAATGGCTGCTTCCAGAACTCTTGACCTGCAAACTGTGAGGGAAATTGAGCAGTTGATCAGAGGGTGATTATAGGGATCTCTTTGCTGATCCTGGGGCAGGATTCTTTTGCTTTGCCCTGCTTCGATCTTGGTTACATTCCTGGAGTAAAGAGGAGTACTGGTGTGGCAGAGCTTGTGACTGTGGTGGAGGGAGAATCCTCCTCACAGTTCCAAGGCAGAAAAGAGTTCTTGTTATCAATCACAGACAAAAGAAGAGACCAGGGGAGGAGTAAACACCTCTCCTTTGATCATACAATTGTAGAAGAACTAAAAAATTACAGGTCCCTAGACATATCTATGAAAATAGTTACATAAAACCCCTGAATTGTGAGACAGTACACCTTCTACATTGGAAGCAGAGAAGTACATTAACAAAGATCTAAAAAGTAGAGTAATTGTCTGGGTAAATGAGCAAATGGCAGAAAAAAATCAGACTCTGATGACAAGGAAGAACAAAACATTCAACAAGAAGAAGACAATAAAGTCAAAGCTCCTACATCCAAAGCATCCAAATTTTTTTTTTAGAAATGATCACATACCATGGAAGACCTCAAAAGGGATTTTGAAAGTCAAGTATTAGAAGTAGAGACAAAATTAGAAAGAGAAATGAGAGTGATGCAAGAAAATCATGAAAAATAAATCAACAGCTTGCTAAAGGAGACCCCCAAAAATGCTGAAGAAAATAACACCTTAAAATAGACTAATTCAAATGGCAAAAGAAGTCCAAAAAGCCAATGAGGAGAAGAATGCCTTAAAAAGCAAATTTGGCCAAATGGAAAAGGAGGTCCAAAAGCTCACTGAAGAAAATACTTCCTTAAAAATTAAAATGGAGCAAATGGCAGTTAATCACACCCCAAGAAATCAAGAAACAGTCAAAACAAAGCCACAAAGCCACAATGAAAAAAAATAGAAGACAATGTGAAATAACTCATTGGATAAATCACTGACCTGGAAAATAGATTCAGAAAGCCACAATAAAAAAAGGGCCTAGATATTATCTTTCAAGAAATTATCGAGGGAAACTCCCCTGATATTTGAGAACAAGAGGGTTAAATAGATATTGAAAGAATTCATTGATCACCTCCTGAAAGAGATCCCAAAAGCAAAACTCCTAGGAATATTATACCCAAATCCCATTGTTCCCAGATAAAGGAGAAAATATTGCAATCAGCCAGAAAAAACAATTCAAATGTTGTGGAAGTTTTTTGGTTTTATTTTCCCCTTGACATCAAGCCTTATTTTGCCTCATTTCAACCCCCACCATTGTTCATTTTTCTTCCATTCTGCCCCAGTAGAGCAAGATATACCCATTTCCACATGACCTTTCCAACCATGCAAACACTTGAGGGCATGTACCTTTGAAGAAATATTTTCAGTGAGTTTCATAGCTCCTACTATGTATCCTGTACAATATAGGAATTTATAATCAGATTATTTCAGCTATTCAATCAAAGCTTAGAGTTACAGAATCTAAAACTTGGAAGGAAGTTCAGAAGCTATCTAAACCAATTTATATGGGAATCTCAATAACATGCCCAATAATCAGCTTTTGTTTAAACAGTATCAATGATGGGAAATTCACTATCTCCCTTGATAATCTCGTCCTACTTTGGAATTCTAGTTGCTAGGACAATGAAGAAAAGGATGGTAATGATGGTGGTGGTAGTAATGGTAGATGATATGGATGATGATAATGATGAGGAATATAAGGATGGGGGTGATAAGGACTAGGATAAAGATGATAGGGTGGAAGTGCTGTCTAGTGGAAACAGTAATGGTTAGGGAGTCAGAGGACTTGAGTTCAAATGCTGCCTCTGACATTCAGTACCTATCTGATCTTAGATAATTTACTTAATTTCACTAATTCTCAATTTCTTCATTTGTAAATGAGGGAGGTCCCTTTTAGTTCTGGATCTATGCTGATGATACAATGATGAAAACAGAGAAAGCTCCTCATCTCTAAGAGTTTGTAGTCTAATTGGGGAGATAATGCATAAATACAACAACTGTAAAATAATTACAAAATGAGAAAGTCTATAATGGCTAATCCATCCCTGGAAGACTCTAGTGGAAGGAAAATTATGTTAGGAGTATAACCTCATTCCCACCTAAACTTGGAATCCAGTGTTCTAAGACCTTCTCAGACTAATAGGTTTGGTAGCCTCGGACTAATTACTTCTCTACTATTCAATTTTATTATCTTTATAATGAGGCCTTAATTAGATCAGAGGTCTCAAATACCCTTGATAGCAGCCTACAAAAATCTTGAGTGAAACCTGAACAAGGTTAAAGTTTAAATGAGAAATATTTAACCAAAGAAATATAATAATACAGTAAAAATTTTGTCTGAGATGTTTGGATTGAAACTATCTAAGGTAACTTCTAGCTCAAACTCTATGAATTTAAGAGTACCTTGGAAGTTTTACGAAAGATATATTGAAAAATTGTCTAGAACTAATATAGTTAGAAAAGTTAGGTGAAGAGTTAACGTAAATGATAAGGGCATGAAATTTAGTGGTGGTTGTGTGAGTGGAGGAAAGAAGAAGGAATGAGGATATTTTTCTGTTGTTTTTCAGTAGTTTTTCAGTCACTTCCAAATCTTCAAGAAAACCCTTGGCAAAGATACCGGACATTTCCTTTTCCAGTTCAGATGAGAAAACTAAGGCAATTAGAGTTAAGTGTTTCCCCAGGGTCACATAGCTAGTGTCTGAGGCCAGATTTGAACTCAGAAGAATCTTACCTCCCCACAACCCTGAGATGTCATGCATTCTGATGACTCTTTACCCCAGTCAGTCCTCTCTTCTATCACCCCCACCTCCTGTTTCCTTCCCCTTTCCTTTCTTGAAGGGCATGATATATTTCTTTACCCCATTGCCTGTATATTTATTTCTCAGTTGTATGTAAAAACCATTTTAAATATTTGTTTTTAAAGCTTTGAGTTCCAAATTCTCTCCTTCTTCCCTCCCTAACCACCCTCATTGAAAAGTCAAGCAATTCAATATAGGTTATACATGTGTGGTTATGCAAATTTCCATTAATGGTCATGTTGTAAAAGACTATTTCTCTCTTTTCTATTCACCTCCCCACTTATTCTATTTTCTCCTTTGACCTTGTCCCTTTTCAAAAATCTTTGCTTCTGACTACCCTTCACCCAATCTGCCCTCCTTTCTATCACCCCATTCCTGCCACCTCTTATCACTTTCCCACTTACTTCCCAGTAGGGTAAGATACAAAATTGAGTATGTAAGTTATTCCCTCTTTAAGTGAATAAAGTATAGTAAGTAAAAATAATGGTAAGGTTCACTCATTCCCTCTCACCTCCCTTTTCTTCCCCTCCATTGTGAAAAAAAAAATTCTTTCTTCTTTTATTTGAGATAATTTCCTCTATTCTATTTCTCCCTTTCTCCTCCCAATATATTCCTCTCTCACTCCTTCATTTTAGTTTTTAGATATCATCCTTTCATATTCAACTCACCCTGTGCCATCTATCTATCCTATCTACCTATCTATTTCCTCCAATACCCTAATACTGAGAAAGGTCTCATGAGTTACAAATATCATATTTCCAGGTAGGAATAGAAACACTTCAACTTTAATAAGTCCCTTATGATTTCTCTTTCTTTCTTACCTTTTCATGCTTCTATTGATTGTTATATTGAAAATCAAAATTTCATTTGTTTGAATTTTAATCCTAGCTCCTCTGACCTCCAGAACATCATATTCCAAACCCTTTGATCCCTTAATGCAGAAGCTACTGGGTCAAGTTTCCACAATACTCAAATTGTTTCTTTCTGGCTGCTTGCAATATTTTCTCTTTGACTTGGAAACTCTGGAATTTGGCTAAAATATTCCTAGAATTTTTCATTTTGTGATGTCTTTCAAGAGACAATTGGTGGATTTTTCAATGTCTATTTTTACCCTCTGGTTCTAGGATATCAGGGCAGTTTTCCTTGATAATTTCTTGAAAGACTATTTCTAGGTTGTTTTTTGATCATGGTTTTCAGGTAGTACACTAAATTTTAAATTATCTCTCCTGGATCTGTTTTGCAGGTCAGTGGTTTATCCAATGAGTCATTTCACATTGTCTTCTATTTTTTCATTATTTTGGTTCAGTCATACAATGATTCAAAACAATTACAAAGTAGTCATGATGGAAAAATTTATCCACATTCAGAGAAAGAACTGATGGACTCTGAATGCAGATTGAAGCATGCTATTTTTGCTTAATTTTTCTTCCTTTTGGTCTGTTTCTTCTTTCACAACTATGACTAATATGAAAATATGTTTTATATTATTGCACATACATAACATATATTAAATTGCTGGCCATTTTAGGAAGAGGGGAAGAGAAGGAGGGAGAAAATTAGGAATTCAAATTTTTGTAAAAATGAATACTAAAGTTTTCTTTTCATATAATTGAAAAAGTGAAATACTATTTTAAAAGGAAAATGAAAAAGAAAACAGAATTTGCCAAATGACAAAAGAGGTAAAAACGCAATTGACTGAATAGAACTCTTTCAAAAGTAGAATTGGACAAAAGAGGTACAAAAGCTCACTGAAGATAACAATTCCTTAAAAATTGGAATTGGACAATTGGAAGTTAATTTACTCCATAAGTCATCAAGAAACAATAAAAGTCAAAGGAATGACAAAAATAGAAGAAAATATGAAATATCTTACTGAAAAAACAACTGACCTGGACGATAGATCCAGGAAATATGATTTAAGAATTATTGGACTACCTGAAAGCCATGATCAGAGAAAAGAGTTTAGATACCATATTTCAAGAAATTATCAAGGAAAACATCCTTGTTATCTTAGGACCAGAGGGCTAAATAGAAATTGAAAGAATTCACTGGTCTCCTCCTAAAGGAGATCCCAAAATGAAAACTCCCATGGATATTATATCCAAATTTCAGAGCTCCCAGGTAAAAGACAATAAATTACAAGCATCCCAAAAGAAATACTTTAAATTATGGAGCCACAGTCAGTATAACCAAATTTTAACAGTTTCCATGTTAATAGAGCTTTGGACTTGGCATATAATATTCCAGAAAGCAAAGCATCTAGGATTACAACCAAGAATCACCTACCCAGCAAAACAGTATAATTTTTCAAGATTAAAATAAACATTTAGTAAAATAGGGGATTTTCTAACATAACTAATGAAAGGTGCAGAGCTGAAAAGAAAATTTGACTTTCAAATGCAAAGCTCAAGAGAAGCATGAAAGAGAAATCATAAGAGACTCAATTTAAACTCTTTATATTCCTATATAGGGAGATAATACTTGTAACTCCTAAAAAAATTATCATTTTTAGGGTAGTTAGAAAGAGTATACCTAGAGACCATGGGTTTAAGTTTTATGAAATGATGGTCTCAAAAATGTTGAAGGGTGAGAGAGATGTGTGAGGAAGAGGGGGAAGGGAGAGGAAAAATGAGGAAAATCATCTCACACAGAAGAGCCATGCAAGGAAGAACTTTCATAGTGGAGGGGGAAATGGTGCTTCTGGACTATGCTTTAAGTTTACTCTCATCAGAATTAGTTCAAAGAGGGAATAACATACACACTCAACTGGATAAAGAGATCTACCTTACCCAACAAAGAAGTAAGGATGAGAAAGGAATAAGAGAAGGGGGAAATAATAAAGGGAAGGGCAAAACAGAAGCAAAACAGACTTTTCAGGACACACAAGGTAAAAAGAGAAAAAAAAAGTCCAGCATTGGAAAATACAACTGAGGGAAATACATAATAATCATAACTGTGAATGTATATGGGATAAACTCACCCACAAAACAGAGGCAAGATAACAGAATGGAAGACAAACCAAAATCCGGCAATATGTTGGTTACAAGAAACATTCTTGAAGCAGAGAGATAAACACAGAATAAATGTAAGTGGTTGGAATATAATCTATTATGTTTGAACTGAGGTAAAAAAGACAGGGATAGTGATCATGATTTGAGACAAAGAAAAAAGCAGAAATTGATCTAATTAAAAGAGATAATTAGGGAAATTATTCTTTGCTAAAAGGTACTATAGACAATGAATTAATATCACTTTTAAACATATATGCACAAATTGGCAGAGAATCCAAATTCTTAAAGGAAAAGTAAAGTGAGATGAAGGAGGAAAAAGACAGTAGAACTGTATTAACTGGGAATCTCAACTTTCCCCTCTCAGAACTAGATAAATCTAACCATAAAATAAAATAAGAAAGATGAATAGAATTTTAGACAAGTTAAATATGATAGGTTTCTGAAGCAATTTTAATGGGAATAGAAAAGAATATACCTTTTTCTCAGTACCTTCACAAAAAATTGACTGTGCCTTAGGACATAAAAACCTCACAAATTCAAAAAAGCAGCAATGCTGAATGTATCCTTTTCAGATCATGATGTAAAAAAACAAAAAAACCCTATCTTCAATAAAAGTCCACGGAAACATATACCAAAATGTATCAAATGTAGTCAAAGCAGTAGTCAAGGGAAAATCTTTATCTCTAAAAACATCAATATGAAAATCAAAGGAGAGATAAAGTTGAAACTAAAAAACAAACTAATAAATAAAAATAAGAATTAACTTTAAGGGAAAAAATAAAATCAACAAACAATTGGTTAATTTGATTTAAAAAAAAGAAAGAAGAAAGCCAAATTATCAATATCAAAAAGGAAAAAGGTGAATTCACCACCAATGAAGATGAAATTCAAAGAATTATTAGACGTTGTTTTGCCCAATCCTATGCCAGTAACTTCAACAATCTAAGTGAAATGGATGGATATTAAAAAATGTAAATGTCAGATTAAAAGGACAAGAAATATAATGCTTAAATAACCCTATCTAAGATAAAGAAATTGAAGAAGCCTTCAATGAATTCCCGAAGAAAAAAATGCCCAGGGTCAGATTGATTCATAAATTAATTCTACCCAACATTTAAAGAACAATTAATTTCAATACTATATAAACTATTTGGAGCAATAGGCAAAGTAGAAGTCTTATGAAAATTCTTTTATGACACAATATAGTGCTGTTACCCAAACCAGGAAGAGCAATAATAGAGAGAAGAAACAACACAGAACAATTCCTATAATTAATATTTAAAATAAAACACTGTCATGGAGATTATAGAAATATATCACAAATATCATATACTATAACCAGGTGGGATTTATACCAGGAATACAAACCTGGTTCACTATTAGGAAAACTATTGTAATTAATTGACTATTTTAAATAATATAACAAAAACTGCATGATTATATCAAAGTATGAAGAAAAAAATATTTGAAAAATATGTACCAACTCTTCCTATCAAAACACTAAAAGCATAGGATTCAATGGAACCTTTTTTTTAAATTAATTTGTTTGTTTATTTTTAGTTTACAAGATTCAATTCCATAATTCCTTGAGTTTCAAATTTCCCTCCCCTTCCTCCCCCCAAACGCCATGACAGCATATAATCCAGTATAGGATCTGCAAATACTTTCACATTAGACATTAGTCAAGTTACAAAGGCCGATTGTACTAGTTGGAATGAAAAAAGGAAATAAAACCAAACAATGAAAAGAAAAAGATCAAGTAGTTTGCTTCCATCAGGATTCAAACTCAGTTATTTCTAGTTATTTCTCTGGATGTAAGCATCTCTCTCCATCATGAGTCTTTTGGGATTGACTTATATCACTGCATTGCTGAGAAGAGTCCAGTCTGTCATAGTTGGCCATCACACATATATTGTGTCTGTGACTGTATACAAATTTCTCCTGGTTCTACTCTCCTCACTCAGCATCAGTTTGTATAAGCCTCTCCAGGTAATTATGAAAACCGTCTCCTCCTGGTTTCGTATAGCACAATAATATTCCATTACATGCATATACCACACCTTTTTTTAGCCATTTGTCCAATTGATGGGGACCCCCTTGATTTCCAATTCTTTGCCACAACAAAAAAAGCTGTTATAAATATTTTTGTACACATGGGTCTTCCTCCCACTTCTATTATCTCTTTGGGATATAACCATAGAAGTGGTATTGCTGGGTCAAAGGGTATGAAATTATGTATAGCCCTTTGGGCATAATTCCAGATTGCTCTCCAGAATGGTTGGATAAGTTCACAACTCCACCATCACTGTGTTAGTGTTCCAATTTGCCCATATCCTCTCCAGCATTTGTCATTTTCCTGTTTTGTCATCTTAGCCAATCTGACTGGTGAGATGTGGTACCTCAGAGTTGTTTTGATTTGCATTTCTCTAATCAATAGTGATTTAGAGCATTTCTTCATATGCTTATAGATATCTTTAATTTCTTTCTCTGCAAATTTCCTGTTCATATCCTTTGACCATCTATCAATTCGGGAACGACTTGTATTCTTATATATTTAACTCAATTCTCTGTATATTTTAGAAATGAGTCCTTTATCAGAGACGTAGATTGTAAAAATTCTTCCCCAATTTCCCACCTCCCTCTTGATCTTGGTTACATTGGCTTTGTTTGTATGGAACCTTTCTTAAAATAAGTAATGTGTATCTAACACCAAGAGCAAGTATTATCTGTAATAGGGATGAACTAAATCTTTTCAATAACACCAGAGGTAAAGCAAGGATGCCCATTATCATGACTATCATTTGATATTATTCCAGAAATGCTAGCTATATCACTAAAATGAAAAATAAATTGAAGGAATAAAAATATGCTATGAGGAAACAAAACTATAATTCTTAAAAGATGCTATGATGATATTCTTAGAGAACCCTAGAGAATCAACTAAAAACAAAAGCTAGTTGAAACAAGTAAAAATTTCAACAGTTTTGCAGGATGCAAAATATACATCATCAGCATTTCTATATTCTATTAAAAAAAAAACCCAGCAGGGAGAGGTAGAAAGAGAAATTCTATGTCAAGTAACTGCAGGCAATGCAAAATACATGAGAGTCCACCTGCCAAGACAAACACAGGGATTATATGAACATAATTATAAAACACTTTTTACACAAATAAAGACATCTAAATAATTGGAAAAATATTGCTTATGGAAAGGACGAGCCAGTATAATAAAAATGATAATTCTGCTTAAGTTAATTTACTAGTTAAATTCCATATCAAACAAATTACCAAATATTGTTTTATAGAAGTTGATACAATAGTAATAAAATTAATCTGAAAGAATAAAATGTGAAGAATATTAAAATAATCAATGGGAAAAAATGTGAAGAAAGACAGCATAGTAGTACCAGATTTCAGATTCTATTACAAAGCAGTAATCATGAAACCAGTCTGTTATTGGCTGAAAAACAGAGTGGTGGGTCAGTGGAATAGATTAGTATATAGTAGACAGTAGTAAAAGGAGATAGTAATCTAGTGTTTGATAAACCCAAAGATCCAAGTGTTAGGATTGGATGTCAACATTTGACAAAAATTGCTGGGAAAGCTAAAAAGTAAATTGGCAGGAACTAAGCATAGAGCAATATCTCACACTCTGTTACCAAGATAAGGTCAAAATGGATAAAGAATTTAGATATAAACAGTGATATAAGTAATTTGGGGAAGCATAGAAAATGCATCTGTCACATCTATGGAGGAGGGAAGAATTTATGACTAAACAAGAGATAAAGGGGATTTTTATGGGAAATAGAATAAATAATTTTTATTACATGAAATAAAAGCTTTTGCACAAACAAAACAAATGCAGCCAAAATATCTGTGAAACAGGCTTCATCTATCAAATATTTAGAGGACTGAGCCAAATTTATAAAAATAAGAGCCATTTTGTAGCTGACAAATGGTCAAAGAGTATGAACAGATAGTTTTTAGAAAAAGAAATCAAAGCTATCAATAGTAGCATGAAAATGCTCTAAATCATTACTGATTAGAGAAATACAAATTAGATCAACTCTGAGATACCTCCTCATACCTATCAGATTGTTGATATTGTATAGCAAAGTAATTTAGTGTATGTCCAACTCTCTGTGTACCCATTTGGAGTTTTGTTGGCAAAGATATTGAAGTAATTTGCCATTTTATTCTCCAGCTTATTTTGCAGATGAGGAAAATGAGGCAAAAAGGAATAACTGATTTACCCAGGTTCATACAATTAGCAGGTGTCTAAGGTTAGATTTGAACTTAGTAAGATGAATCTTCCTGATTCCAGTACCAGCACTCACCTAGCTTCCCAAGAGGTTTGGCTAACATGACAGAAAAGGAAAATGACAAATGCTGGAGGAATTGTAGAAAAATTGTACACTAATTTTATAATATATAAATATATAATAATTATATATATATAACATATATATATATCTAATATAATAAATAATAAAAAATGGTACACTAATGCACAGTTGGTGGAGTTGTGAACTAGTTTAACCTTTCTGGAGAACAATTTGAAATTATACCCAAAGGGCTATAAAAATGTGCCTACCATTTGATCCTGCAATGACCCTACTAGGTCTATAATCCTCAGAAATAAAAAAAGGGAAGCAGAAACCTGGGGAATTGTTTTTACAGTCAGTGTCTCTGATAAAGGTCTTATTTCTAAAACATAGAGAACTAAGTCAAATTTATTAAATTTATTAAAATACAAGTCACTCCCCAAAATGATCAAAGGATACTAATAGTTTTCAGATGAAAATATTTAAGCTATCTATAATCATATGAAAAAAAAGCTATAAATCACTACTGATTAGAGAAAAGCAAATGAAAATGATTCTGAATTATCACCTCACACCTATCAGATTGGATAACATGACAAAAAAGGAAAATGATAAATGTTGAAGATGTGGGAAAATTTGGACACTAATGCATTGTTGATGGAGTTGTGAACTGATCCAACCATTCTGGAAAGCAGTTTGGAACTATGCCCAAAGGGCTATAAAAATCTGCATACTCTTTGACTCAGAAATACTACTTCTAGGACTGTATCCCAAAGAGATCATAAAATGGGAAGAGGACCCACATGTACAAAAATATTTATAGCAGCTTTGTTTTGTGGTGGCTAAGAACTGGAATTTAAGTAGATGCCCATCAAATGGGGATGGACAAACAAGCATAACAACAACAAAAGACATGGGATATTACTCATTGTCAGTGTGGGTGTCATTTTTGAACCAACTGCCTATATACACTCAGACCACCAGCTGGTTAGTACAAAGGTAAATATTAATACAAAAACAGGAGAGAGAATAAAAATGAGGAAAAGAATGCTTTGTACTCCTAAAATAATTCTAGTTTTATCCAATTAAATGACATTTTGATGTTCCAAAGACTTAAAAAAAATAGACAGGTAAAATTGATATAGGTTACAACTTTTTAAAAAAGAAATTTAAATACTGTAGATCAACTTTCACAATGAGAGGAGCAAAAGAACTAAGAAATCCTCCTCCACTATAAAACATTTGGTATCTTTGCCAATTGGAGAGATATGATAGCTAAAGGCAATACTGGTTTAGAATACAAACTTGTAATTTAATTTGGAATATAAAATTATGAGAAAAAATGGAGAGTAAAACAAGTTTAAAGAAGAGAGTGAGGAGCCCAATTAATCAAATTCATCCTAAGGGATTTTAAGAATGAACCTGTAAGGAAGACAGATAGATAAAAATGAAATAAATAAAATAAAAAAATAAAAAAAAGTTTCATACCAAATTATTTTCACAGTCAAAGACAATGATACTAACATTTTGGACTCTAATGCCATATATCATGTGCTGTATGAGGAAGTGGAAATGATATTGGAGAAAATAAAGATAGGACCAGCAACTAGACTAGCCTGAACGTGCAAAGAAGAGATAAGGACCATTGGGGAAATAAGTTTGAGGATTTTATGGATGATTCTCAAGGTAACTGAAAGAGAATATCAAAGCTATGGAAATCTCAGGCTTCATTATTATGGGGAAAAGAGGTGAATGGAAAAATTTTAATAATTATTGGCTCATATAGCTACTCTCTCATCTATTCAAAATTCTTACGTAAAAATCTACATATTCATTAAAATCCTTTATAAAGGTCTAAGAAAGGAATAAGGAAACTTTGGCAAATGGCATTCTACTGCATTTCTCACCTTTTCAATCACACAATTGTCTGAAAAGTGTAGAGATTACAGAATCCCACTATGCTTATTGTTTGTTGACAATAGGAAGGTATTTGGCAAAGCAAAATGCTTCCTAAAAAAGCTGTCCTCTGACAGAGAGTTTTTCATGCATAACAAAATTATACAAAATTCCTCCAAAGGTATATTAACTGGTAACTTTATTCAATGGTCCTCTGATTATTTATATCAGGTGATGCATTAAACAGAGAGCTATGCTTGTCAAAGATGTTTGACACAGTTAAGGAAGATGTCCAGTTTTAAGACTGTATAAGTCCAAACTGAAAGGAGATTTCCTATAGCTGATGGATTCCTTCAGGTGCTTCTGTTCAAGATTGATTTTGTGGTGACTATATCAAGACCTAGAACACTATTGAACCTCATAAATGATATCCATAATCAATTAAAAGATTGGACCTACAAAGAAAGCACCAATTGGATAAAGGATATTTATTATTGAGGTGATGATATGCAGTTGGATGCAAAAACCATAAAGCAGGTCAAAAAGTAGATAAAAATTAAGAAGGTACTGCAACAATATAATGAACCAGGCCCAAAATTAATGAGAAGAAGTAAATCTGCTTCATTGTTTTTGGGAAAGTGCCCCGTTCTTTTAATGGCCCTAATCTTCTCCTCCCAAAAACTATCTTATTTTTTTAAAAATATTTTGTTTTTAGTTTTCCAACATTCCTTTCCATGAGATTTTGAATTCTCAAATTTCTCCCTCTCTCTTCATTCCTCTCTCCCCAAGACAGTGTGCAATCTGATATGGGATATACATGTAGTCATATTAAAAATATTTCCACATTAGTCATGTTGTAAATAAGAATTAGAGACAAAGGGAAAACCCATGAGAAAGAAGAAATAAAAAAAATCGTATGTTTTGATCTGCATTAAGACTCCATAGTACTTTCTCTGGATATGGATAGCATGTTCCATAATGAGTCTTTGGGATTGTCTTAGATCTCTATATTGCTAGGAAGAGTTAAGTCTATCAAAGTTGATCATTGCACAGTGCTACTGTTACTGTATACAATGTTCTTTTGGTTCTGTTTACTTCACTCAGAATAAGTTCATGTAAATCTTTGCTGGTTTTCTTGAAGTCCACTTGTTCATCATTTCTTATGAAACAATAGGATTTTATTACATATATATAGATAGATAGATAGATAGATAGATAGATAGATAGATAGATAGATACACACACACACACATACACACACACCACAACTTGTTCAAATTCTTGCCCACCAAAAAAAGAGCTCCTAAAGATGTTTTTTTACGTATGGGTCCTTTCCCCATTTTTATGATCTCTTTGGGACAGTGACCTAGAAGTGGTATTACTCGGTCAAAGGGTATGCACAGTTTTATAACTCTTTGGGCATAGTTTTAAATTGCTCTCCAGAATGTTAGATCAGTTAACAGCTCTACCAACAATGCATTAGTGTTCCAGTTTTCCCACATCTTCTCCAATATTTATTATTTTCCTCTTTTGTCATATTAGTCAACGTGATAGGTATGATGTGGTACCTCAGAGTTACTTAATTTGCATTCCTCTAACCAATGATAAGTTAGAACATTTTTTCATATGACTATAGATGGCTTTAATTTCTTCATCTGAAAACTGCCTATCCATATCCTTTGACCATTTATTAATTGGAGAATGACTTATTGTCTTATAAATTTGACTTAGTTCTCTCTATGTTTTATAAATGAGGCCTTTATCAGAGATACTGGCTATAAAAATATCTCCTAGCTTTCTGATTCCCTTCTAATCTTAGTTGCATTGGCTTTATTTGTGCAAAAACCTTTTCAATTTAATGTAATCAAATCATCTGCTTTCTATTTTATAATGTTTTCTCTTTTTTCTTCGGTTGTAAATTCTTCGTTCTCCATAGATCTGACATGCAAACCATTTTTTGCTCTCCTAATTTGTTTATAGTATCAGTCTTTATATTTAAATCATGTATCCACTATAACCTTATCTTGGCATACATGGTCTTGGTCTATGCCTAGTTTCTGTCATACTATTTTCCAGTTTTCCCAAAGTTTTTGTTAAATATTGACTTCTTATCTCAGAAGTTGGAGTCTTTGGGTTTTTCAAATAATAGATTGCTATGCTCATTGACTACTGTTTCTTGTCTATATAACCTATTCCACTGATCCACAACTTTATTTCTTAGCCAGTACCAATTAGGTATAATGATATAGGTATAATGATATATTATAACACAATTTATGATCTGATATGGCTTGGCCACCTTCCATTTCTTTTCATTATTTCCCTTGATATTCTGGATCTTTTGTTCTTCCAGATGAATTTTGTTATTATTTCTTCCTAACTCTATAAAATAATTTTTGGTAGTTTGATTGGTATAGCACTGAATAAGTAAATTAGTTTCGGTAGAATCTTTATTTTTATTATATTAACTCAGCCTATTCATGAGCAACTATATGAATACATAGAATTGCTAATGATTTATGTGGGTTTATTTTATAGCATGCAATTTTGATAAAGTTGCTTGTTATTTCAAGTGGCTTTTTACTTAATTCTCTAGGATTTAATCATTATATCATCTGCAAAGAGCTATAGCTTAGTTTCTTCTTTGCCTAGTCTAATTCTTTCAATTTCTTTATCTTCTCTTATTGCTAATGCTAATGTTTCTAGTACCATATTGAATAACAGTGGTGATGATGGACATCCTTGTTCCTCCTTGATCTTATTGGAAATACTTCTAGCTTATCCCCATTGCATACAATATGTACCAATGGTTTTGGGTAGATGATACTTATTATTTTAAGGAAGACTCCATCTATTCCTATGCTCTGTAGTATTTTTTTTTTAAAGCAATTGGGGTTAAGTAACTTGCTCAAGGTTACACGGCTAGTCATTATTTATGCGTGGGTGCTCATTTTCTGAGGCCGGATCTGATCTCGGGTCATCCAAACTCCGAGGCCGGCACTCTTACTCACTGCGCCACCTAGCCGCCCCTTTAGGGCAACTGGGGTTAAGTAACTTGCCCAAGGTTACAGGGCTAGGTTTTTGTTTGTGCGGATTAAGTGTTGGAGGCCGGCTCCGAACTCGGTTCCTTCTGATTCCAGGGCCGGCGCTCTATTCACTGCGCCACCTAGCCGCCCCTGTAGTATTTTTTAGTAGGAATGGGTGCTGTATTTTGTCAAACGCTTTTTTCTGCACCTATTGAGACAATTATATGGTTTCTACTAGTTTTGTTGTTATAATCAATTACACTGATAATTTTCCTAATATTGAACCAACTGTGTATTCCTAGTGTAAATCTTCTCATTATAAATAAAATGCTGTAATTAAAAAAATGCATCTATATTCATTAGAGAAATTGGCCTGTATCAATACCATACTTCTTTTTTTTTTTTTCAAAGCAATTGGGGTTAAGTAACTTGCTCAAGGTTACACAGCTAGTCATTATTTTATGTGTGGGTGCTCATGTTCTGAGGCCGGCACTCTTACTCACTGTGCCACCTAGCCGCCCCTTCAATACCATACTTACACTATAAAAAGAATTTGTGAGGACTCCTTCTTCATCAATTTTCGCAATTATTATATATATTGTTGCCATTAATTTTTCTTTAAATGTTTGATAGAATTCACTTGTAAATCCATCTGTCCCTGGAGATTTTTTCCTAGGGAGTTCATTGAGGGCTTCTTTGATTTCTTTTTCTGAAATGGGGTTATTTAAGTATTTTATTTCTTCTTTTGTTAAGTTGAGCAATTTATTATTTTTGCAAATATTTCTCCATTTCAGTAAGATTGTCAAATTTATGGGCATACAGTTGGGCAAAATAATTCCCAATTATAGTTTACATTTCCTCTTCATTGGTGGTGAATTCACCCTTTCCATTTTTGATACTGGTAATTCGGTTTTCTTCTTTTTTTTAAATCAAATTAACCAAAGGTTAATCCATTATATTTTTTTTCATAAAATCAGCCATAAGTTTTATTTATTAGTTAAGTAGTTTTCTTAGTTTCAATTTTGTTAATCTCTCCTTTGGTTTTCAGAGTTTCTAATTTGGTATTTAATTGGAGATTTTTAATTTGTTTTTTTTTTCTAGTTTTTTCAGTTACATGTCTGATTCATTAATCTCCTCTTCCTCTATTTTATTCATGTAAACATTAAGAGATATAAAATTTCCTCTACAAACTATTTTTGCTGCATCCCATAAGTTTTGATATATTGTCTCATTGTCATTCTCCTGAATGAAGTGATTGTTTCTATGATTTGTTGTTTGATGCACTCATTCTTTAGGAGTAGATTATCTAGTTTCCTATTAATTTTTAGTCTATCTTTCCATGGCCTTTAGTTTTTATTGCCCCATTATCTGTAAAGGATGTGTTTGATATTTCTGCCTTTCTGTACTGGATTGTGAGGTTTTTATGCCCTACTACATGGTCAATTTTTGTGTATGTACTATGTGATGGGGGTCCTTGAGATGTATATATGTTTGTAACATCAATCTATGTAACAGTCTGTAATATCAATCTGTAACATCAGTTTGTAGATGGGGTGCTTTGGGATCTATGTCTGTAAAATCAATTTGTAAAAGCAGTCTGTAAAATCACACTTTCCGCCCCCTCCCTCCCCCCGTCTCAAAGCATTAACTCTGCCCCTACCCCCTGCCAGCACTCTGCCCAGCAACAACTCATGAACTGTTTATCTCTGCTTGAAACAATAAGCTACCTATGAATCCTTCACTAAACTATCTATAAACATTTTTAGCTTAGGCAAATGTTATCTCCCTTAGAGTGGCCAGCTGCACCATCAATCCTTCAGTACCCTATCTATAGGGTAAGTCCTTAGCCAATTATACCCATACTGTGTCTCTGATGGCCTTGGTTCCCAACATCTATCTTGTCAAGCTTGACATTGATGGGTGGCAGACTGGGCACTCCTTAGTGGCCATGGCTGATGATTGACTTTAGTGAAGTGTCAGGCCTAGAACCACACCTCCAGGTAGCCCTGCCTTGGGCTATTTCCCAGTGAATCATGGGCAATTTGCCTGTGCAGTTGATATTAAAAGTACATGGTCCTTTAAGCACTGACCACTCCTTAACTCCTCCCTGATCCCACCCTTACTCACCTAGCTAGCATAATTGACACCTGATTTACTATCTTGACTCCTTAAAACTATGCCTGTGTTTTCTTTAAGTTTGCAGGTTCCCTAAGAATCCTTGCCCGCTGTTCTGTGCAGCTTGGCAATAAACTTTACAATCTCAGCTTCAAAGTTTGCTTGAGCCTGGTGAATTCTTTCCAGACTGAATTGCAGGGTTTCTGGTCACTGATAGTGATCAGGGTCCCTGGCAGAACCTATTATCCTTCCCCATCCTTATCACCTTCCCCTCATCACTGGAGCTTACCTAGTGGTGAGCTGGAGCTGGCTCTTGTGTGTTGAGGCCAGGTGAAGTTTTTCTGCCTTTCCTGGGATTACATTTAAGCTTGCTGTGTGAGTTGTGGGAGAGGGGTAGTCTGGCTGCTGGAAGTCTCCCTCTTCCCTAGGGCTAAGCTAGAGCATTATTTGGCTCAGGCACTGGTGGATACTTTCCCTCGCTGGTATCTGCCAATTCCCCTGGCTGTGTGAAGGCACATGGCACCCCTGGTGTTGGATCTTGCTTTCTCTAATAGCCTGGGAGTCAGGATCTAGCACTGTTCTACTGAGGTGGGTCTTGTTGCTGACTTCTTGGAATGCCTCCTGTCCTTTAGAGGTGCCATTTAGCCACAGCAAAAGGGACCTTTCCCATTAATCCCCATTGTCTCCCAAGCGAAGACTGCTGTACCCCTTTTTTCTACTGGCTCCACTGTTCTAGGATTTTTCCTGGGGCTATTTTCTCTTGGTTTTTCAAGATCAGCAAGGGAGGGTGAGAGCAACTTATAGGTTACTCCATCATATTGATTCCTGGAATTTTTCTATTTCTTGACTTTTAGAGTTGAACTTTCCTACTGGAGCACTGATAACAATGACCTGGGGACCAGGGGCCTGGTCACTGGCTTTATGTACTGAGGCCTCAGGTGCTAGCAGCTTACCTGGTGCTGACCTCGGGTCCTGGTGGTGGTGTCTGGTGTGTTTTGAGACCAGCTGGGTTTTTTCTGTATTTTCCTGGGACTGATTTGAAACACAGGGATGATTGACTGCTGGAGAAGGCCTGCCCTCCCTGGGGCTTTGCTGAAGTATGTGGAGTTCCAGCTGCTGCAGGATGCCTGCCCACCAGGAGCTGCACCAGAAGTCCAGTTGCCGTGGGACACTTGCCACCCCACCTCCTCCCCAGCTTCACCTGTGCACTTAGTGGTTCTTCAAGCTAGAGTCTTCTGGTTCCCCTGACTAAAGCACATGTGGGACCCTAGTATTGGTGTTGACCTGCTCCACCCCCTTGGTGCTCACCTTTTATCTTGGTGAAATGGACCTTTCATACTGATCTTCCAAATTTCCTGGACTACAAGGCTGCTTCACCTCATCTTTCTGCTGATTCCACTTTTCCTGGATTTTTCCTGTAAGAGCTATTTTTAAGAGGTCAAAAACAGAGAGTGATAGTGACTTATTGCTTACTCTGCCATCGTGGTTCCCAGATTCTCATCCAGGACTATATTCTTAACAGCAGTTTTTTTTTTTTTAACGATGATGTATGCTGGCAGTTATGCAATATCACAGTCTTTGAAGAATTGAAGTTTAAGATCACTCAAAAGGAAATGGAGAGATGCATGTTGCTGAAATGGTTTTACACATGAGGATTATGCAGGAGAAATAGTATAAAGGAGGATGTCATTACAGAACTCTGTTTTTGAAAGAAAAGTGATGAGTTAGTCATCTAGTTGGGATAAGAGTTAGACAGTATAGAGTACCTATTTGTTTCATTGGCATTCACAAAAATGTCAAGAGAACTAGAGGAAATCCCCCATTGTGTGAACCCCTTGTAGAGAACTTACAAAAAGGTATGGACAAGAGAAACACAGAACTTGAATCCAGGTCTTTCTGGCCTCAAAATCAGCTCTCTAACCACTGTACTATGTTACTTCTATGTAGTTATGATAATAAGAGGGTTTTAAAAATAATTGTTGGGAGCATTTTGACCTCTTCCAAGTTGCTCAGGATAAAAGCATTAGATCAATTTTAATTTTATCTAGGTAGCAAATCTGATGCCAAGACATTTGTATATGAAGCTTGTGCCTTCATTGTCCTATTTTTAAATATTACATAATGAGTTCATGAAATAATGTGCCAGAAAGACCTGGATTCAAGTCCTGCCTCATACATACTGGCTGTGTGACCCTGGGAAAGTCACTTAACCTCACTGCTCTAGACAGCTCTTTAAGATTTTTGCAGAGAGGATGTTCACATGCATTTGAAGAGTCAATGTTCTTGCCAAGAACTGAGGAAGTAGAACAGGGAAATAGCAAATCCATTCACTTATTCTCTATCATAGCTACCATACTACACATCTGGTCACAACTTTATGAAGGACAGGTTTTATTTTGTTTCTTTGTTTTGTTTCTTTGTTCTTCAGAGCAAGAAGTAACCTAGAATGAAACAGTAGGCTGAAACTCTTCAGACACAAACCAATTTTTCGTTTTAGGCTTGAGGCAGCAATGATCCTTTGGGCAAATGTACTTGTCAGGTTGATGAGTCAAACATGACCTCCATTATTAGAGATAGTGCTACTTTGTTACATACATACACACACATAACCTCCCCCCCCCAAAGAGGAAGAGATAATTGTAGAAAAAGTACCGACCTCAAACTATGGATTTCATGAGTTTCTGCTGTTTCACAGATTTCACAGTTCAAGCTGAAACTTTTTTTCTCCTTTCTATTTTCATACACACAGCCCAGAAATGAACATTTGGTTGACCATAATAGACTGCTCCTTTCCCAGGTATCTCCTGCTTGTTTCTTTTATCTGTGAATAGGAAATGGCTTAAAGGCACCTGTGTTATGAAGGTCCTGGGGCAGCTGCCTGACTAGTGAATGCCTGATTATGTGTTAACACGCTTTGTCAGATATTGGCAGAATCTGTTCTCTTCCTTTGCCTTTTCAGCAAGGGTGCCATTGACAGACTGGCTACCCATTTATAGAAATGTTGTCCATCACACTGTGAGGAAGGACAATAGTGTTTTTCTGTGGCCAGTGACTGTGGGAAACTTTTCTTTGGCTATTCAGGCAATTTTTTTTTTTTGCTTGCTCTGAAGAGGAGAGACTGATGAGTGCAAAAAGTACAATTAAGCAAAGCCAGACTTCAATTGAAGGCTGTAGTGTAGTCTGCTGTTCTCACTTTTTTTAGAGGGGGAAAAAAACCCTATGGTTTTTCACATTGCTGTGTGGCATTCAGCAGGGGGCTATTACAATCCTAAATTTTTTTTCTAGACCACCTAATTCTAAGTAAAAATTAAATGTAATGAGAGCCACTTGGTGTTCTGAATATTTTAAAGCATAATTCCCACAGAAGGGATTCGACCTAAACTGCAGTGTGCATCAGTTGGCTAATTATAGCTGCATTTTATATTACAGCAGGTGTCAGATGCAGTCATCTCAATAAAGTCCACATAATACTCTGGGAAATAACAAAAGCTTTTCTTTGAATGTGGGTACTAATTTCTGCTAGGTGTCATATGAGCTCTGATACTTCTTACTGGCATTAACAAGAACACTGTAGCACTCAGAAATGCTTTTTGCTTAGGATGAATTGGTACTGTAAAGCACTTACCAGTCAGACTTGGCAGATGTCAGTAGTTAATACTAGTGTTGCAGAAGTTGGAATATAATGCAAAGAGTCTTATGTAAATACTTTTAGATGATGGGCTGGTTTTGAGAATGAGTCTGAGCAATACACCAACTCACTTAATGAAAGCTAAATAGATAGCAGTGGGATATCTGTATTTACTTCAACTACTGCTTTATTGAAAGTCCTTTAAAATTGAAGGGCAGATGGTAAGGCAGTAAACTAGGTGAAGAAAAATGTCAGACTTTGACAAGCATTTGTTATATTCACAATGCTTTTCTTGAACTTGTGTTGATGAGTTACATTACACAAGTGACAGTGAAGGTAAAAGCATGCCTAAAGACAAGGACTCAAAAGAAAAAGAAATAATGATAAAAATACAACAAAAACTTCACAATTATTTTCTAAATGTTCATTACCTATTGTAGCAATGGCTCACTAAGATACAGAACTTTAAAAATTATATACACATTGAAACTAAATGTCATGAAAATTGGTCTATAACACTAGAGAATTTATGATTTATTAATATTTTGTATAAACCAGTTTCTTCACTAACCATGTTAGGCAATATGGGATAAGGAGCACACCAAAAAGGGAAATATATTGTTTTTAAGTCAAGATGGATGAATACTAAGAAAGCCAAGGGAATTGCTTCTTCCCCCTTCTTTTATGAAATGCTACTGAAATTCTTTCTCTTCCCACTTAAAAAATGGGTGAAGAGGCAGGAATAGACCACAAATAATTAAAATTGAAACAATAACTAAGAAAAGTAGAGAGAGAGAAAAATCAATTTGCCTTTGCATCCACATAGTCAATCTAAGTCAAAGCTGACTTTGGCTTGGTCCATTGTCCCCTCCAATACCTTAATATTCCTCACATCTTGCTGTCTGATTGGATTAGGTGGCGGTGGGTGTAGGGCTCTTTTCAAATCCACTCCCTTTCCTGCCCCATGCTATAGCAGGAACTCATCAGGTCAGGAGACATATAGGCCCCAGCCAAAGGAATCTAGAGAACATAGGCTTCCTGACCTAGGACCAAGTTCCTAACTCTTAAAAAATAGACTTATATACTAAAACTTAAATACACAACAAGAAAAGGAAAAGCAATATATTATGAACTTAAATTTTGAAACAAATATAAAATAAGAAAGAAAAGCATTGTCATGTGTACAGCAGAATGTAAGATAACATTCAAAATGTACAGCAATAAATTTCAACTTCAAGAAAGTTTGTATTAGAAATATTACTCATTGTGTTGAGAGCTGTCCATCTTTTCTTTGCTTCCTTGTAAGTTTTCTTTTGTTCTCTGCTGTGTCCTTTTAAATCTGTTCTTTATTTCTTTTTCCTACCCCTCCTACCTTAAGGCTACAGTTAGGCTTGATATATGTCATGCACACAAATATATACACACATGTACACATATGCATATGTATATCTATATATACATAGATAAATACACACATGTATACATATAGTATACATGTATACATATATACATACAAATACATGTGCCTTTACATATTCACTTACACATACATATACTTAGATATCTATAACCATAGTCTTATATAGATATAGAAATTAATATACATCTATGTAAGAACATACTTTTTTGTCCTCTGTTTCTCTGAGGGTGAATAGCCTCTTTCTTCCTAAGTCCAAGTCTTTCCATATTTTTCTAAGTCCACAGCTCAGCATGTTCCAAGACACATTTCAATAGTCCAAAACAACATTGTTGTATGTGGCTGACGCAGAACGCAGTTTTGCTATTCTCTTTTGATTAAAGTATATTTTATGCTTAACTTTGTCTGAGATCATGACCACTGGTCCTGCTCCTTTTTCCCTAACAGATCCTGTTCCTGACCTTTATTTTACCCCTTATTTCCAATCACTACCAAATCTCCCACTTTACTTCTATCTGCTACCTTGCCCTCCTGCTACTTAACCTACCCCTTCTAAGAATATCTTCCTTATCCTCCCACTCCCATTAATCTAAACATCATTCTATACCCCCCATCCCACTTTAACTTTTTCCCACACCCTTCCCTCTAAATATTACCTCCCTTATTCTCTCCCACATCCCTATCTTCTTAGCATTTTATTTCTTTGTGAATGTAGAAGATTTTTATACTCATATATATATATATACATATACATATGTATGTATGTATGTATGTAGTTCCCTTTTAACTCATTCCTGATGAAAGCAGGTTTCCAGAACTACCAGCCCTCCTCTTCCATCAAATGCCTTTGTGTTGCTTCTTCTTCTCTCATCTCATTTGTACAAGATAGTTACTCTTTTTAGCTGTTCCTAAATGTTTTACTACTTAAAATCATATCATACTCATGTTTACACCAATATTTCTTACAAACCACCCAATCCTTAATAATAATTTTAGACATAGATCCTCCATAAAAGACAGTCTGTAATTATTGAGTTCCTTGTAATTAGTCTTTGGTGTGTAGCTTATATTTCTCTTGTATGTCAAATCTTCTATTAAGTTCAGGTTTTTTTTAATAACAAAATTCCAGAAGTCTGCCAATTAATTAAATGTTCATTTTCTTTCCATTCAGGATTATGCTTAGCTTTACTGGGTATGATATTTTTGACTGGAACTTCAGTACTTTTGCTCTTTGGTATATAGAATTCCAAAACTTGTGATCTTTTAGAGTTGCTCCTGCTAGGTCTTGTGTGATTCTAATTGTGGCACCACCATTTTAAAATTGTATTTTCTTTTTGACCACCACCTCCGTCAATCTTCCCTCCCTACTATTAGTCCCCCTTCCTTGTGTTTCCTTTTTCACTTACTACTTCTTCCCTCCCTTCTAGCTACCCCTCCCTTTTCTTTCCCCCCCTTTTTTTTATCCTCCTATCTGTAGGGCAAGCTAGATTACAATACTTAATAGTATTTTATTCCATCCTTAAATCAAATCCAAGGAGAGTAAAGCTCAAACAATGCTCATTTCTCTCTCTTCTTTCACTCTACTATAATGTTTTTGTGGCTCTTCATGTGATGCAATTTACCCTATTCTGTCTCTTCCTTTCCTCTTTTCCCATAACAATCCTTTTTCACCCCTTAATTAGGTTTTTTTTTATCATCACATCAGTTAATTTATGTCCATACCCTCTATGTGTATCGCTTTTAAATGTCATAATAAAGATACAATTCTCAAGATTTACAATTATCATCCTCCCATGGAGGGATGTAAACAGTTTGCTCCTTTTTGTGCCTTTCTTGCATCCTGTATTTGAAGGTCAAATTTTTCATTAAACTCTGATCTTTTCATCAGGAAGGACTGGAAGTCCCTTATTTCAACGAATATCTATCTCCTTGCCTGAAAGATTATGCTCATTTTTTATTTTTAAATTTATTTATTTGTTTTTAGTTTTCAGTATTCATTTCCACAAGATTTTGAGTTACAAAATTTCTCCCCATCTTTCCCCTACCCCACCCCAAAATAGCTAGCCTATTGAATACCCCTCTCCCCAATCTGTTCTCTCTTATATCTTACCCCATCACCCCTAACTTTCTAATAAGGCAAGATGAATTTCTATACCGTGGTGCCTCTATATCTTATTTCCAAGTTTCATGTAAAAAAAATCAAACAATTTTTTTATACACATTTGTTTTTAAAACTTTGAGATCCAGATTTTTTTTCCCTTCTTCCCTCCTCACCCACCCCCACTGGGAAGATAAGAAATTCAAAATGGGTTGTACATGTGTAGTTACAAAAAACATTTCCACAGTAGGTATATTGTGAAAGACTAACTATATTTCATTCCATCATATCCCTCCCCTCACTTATTCTATTTTCTCCTTTGACCCTATCCCTTTTCAAAAGTCTTTGCTTCTGACTATCCCTCCCCTCAATCTGCCCTCCCTTCTATCATCCCTCCTCTTATCTCCTTCCCCCCTATTTTTATGTAGGGTAAGATACCCAATTGAGTGCATATGTTATTCCCTCCTTAAGCCAAATTCAATGAGAGTAATGTTATCCCTGTCCCTGTTGCCTTCCTGTTCTTCCCCTCCATTGAAAAAGTTTCTCTTGCCTCTTTTATATGAGATAATTTACCCTAATCTATCTTTCTCTTTCTCCTTCTCCCAATATATTCCTCTCTTACCTCTTAATTTTATTTTTTAGATATTATCCCTTCATATTCAACTCATCTTGTGCTCTCTATGTATACATGTGCATACATATGACTAAACTCACATATATATTTACACACTACACCCCCTATATATGTTTATGTATATATGTGTGTGTGTGTGTGTGTATATATATATATATATATACACACACACACACACACACATATACATACATATATATTCACTTCAACTGTTCTTATACTGAGAAAAGTCTTATGAGTTACAATTATTGTTTTTCCATATAGGAATGCCAATAGTTCAACTTCAATAAGTTCCTCATGATTTCTTTTCCCTGTTTAACTTCTCATGCTTCTCTTGTTTCTTGCATTTGAAAGTCAAAGTTTCTCTTCAACTCTTTTTTATTCATTAAGAATGCTTGAAAATCCTCTATTTCATTGAATAACCATATTTTCCCCTGAAGCATTATACTCAGTTTTGCTGGGTAGGTGACTCTTGGTTTTAATCCTAGCTCCTTTGACCTCTAGAATATCATATTCCAGGCCCTTTAATCTCTTAATTCAGAAGCTGCTAGGTCTTGTGTTATCCTGACTGTGTTTCTACAATACTCAAATTGTTTCTTCCTGACTGCTTGCAGTATTTTCTCCTTGACCTGGGGACTCTGGAATGTGGCTATAATATTCTTAGGAGTTTTCTTTTTGGGATCTTTTTCAGGAGGTGATTGTTGAATTCTTTCAATTTCTATTTTGCCCTCTAGTTCTAGGATATCAGGGCAATTTTCCTTGAGAATTTCTTGAACGATGGTTTCTAGGCTTTATTTTTTGATTATGGCTTTCAGGTAATCCAATAATTTAAAAATTATCTCTCTTGGATCTATTTTCCAGGTCAGTGGTTTTTCCAATGAGATATTTCACATTGCATTCTATTCTTTCATTTGTTTGGATATGTTTTTATAGTATGTTGATTTGTCATAAAGTCATTAGCTTCCATTTGCTCCAGTCTAATTTTGAAGGAATTATTCTCTTCAGTGAGTTTTTGAAATTCTTTTTCCATCTGGCCAATTTTCTTTTTAATTCTTTAATATTTAATTTAATTTTTAATATTTAAAATTTAATTCTAAATTTGCTTTTTTCCCCTTCTCCTCATTGTCTTTTTGGGCCTCTTTTGCCATTTGAGTAGGTCTATTTTTAAAGGTGTTATTTTCTTCAGTCTGACAATTGACTCATTTTTTTTTATTTTCTTGCATCATTCTCATTTCTCTTCCAAATTTTTCCTCCTCTTCTCTTATTTGATTTTCAAAATCCTTCTTGAGCTCCTCCATGGCCGGTAACTAGTTCATATTTTTCTTAGGAGCTTTTGATGTAGGAGTTCTGACTTTGTTGTCTTCCTCCTGTTCTATGCTTTGATCCATTTTGTCCCCAAAAAAGAAATCTATGGGAGGATTGTGTTTCCTGTGCTTGCTCATGTTGCCAGTCAGTTACCTGACTTTTGAGCTTTTATTCGCAGCAGAACTCTGCTTTCAGAATGGAGAGAACTTTGTACCAAATGCTGGGGTTTTTGCAGCTGCCAGAGAAATTAGGAGGGCACCCTTTGTGCAGCCACCATGGGCTCTGATATCTGGCCACACACCCCAGTACCTCCACCCAAGACAGTGATCCAGATCTAAATAAAGTCAAATAGAAATATGAGTATGGGTCATAGTGCCTTTGATAAACTGAAAAATTATATTTAACGACTTAAAACAAAGGTCCATATTTTTTTTTGGAAAGAAATTTTTACTGGTCATATTTCAGAATCAGCAGTAATATAACTCATGAAGTTCACTTAAATATTCCCAGGTTTTTCTGAAACCATCTGGCTCATCATTTCTTAAAACAATTGTATTCCATCACAATTATATACCATAATTTGCTCAGACATTTCTCAATTGAGGGACATCCCCTGAATTATCAATTCTTTGCCACCAAACAAAAAGATATACATATATATTTGTACAAATGATCCCTTTTCCCTTTTCTTTGATCTCTTCGGCTTACAGACCTAGTAGTGGTATTGTTGGGTGAAGGGTATGCACAGTCTAGTTAGCCCTTTGGGCTTAGTTTCAAATTGCTCTTCGGAATGGTTGGACTATTTCACAACTCCACCAAGAGTGCATTGGTGTCCCTATTTTTCCATATGTCTTCCAGCATTTGTCATTTTCCTTTTTTGCCATTTTAGTCAATCTGATAGATGTAAAATGATATCTCAAAATTGTTTTAATTTTCATTTATTTAATTAATAGTTATTTAGATTTTTTTTTGCATATGGCTATTAACACTTTTAATTTCTTCTAAAAGCTCTTTGTTTATATCCTTTCACTATTTCTAAATTGGGAAATGGCTTTTATTTTTATAAATTTGTTTCAGTTCCATATGTGTTTAAGAAATGAGAAAAGGTTCATCATTTTAATATTTATATTCATCTAATTTTTATGTGACCATGATACATGGAACACTACAATTTCAAAAGAACTGAAAATTAATATCAACCAGACAGCAATGGATGCAGACCATTAAAAACAGGAAATTATGATAGAGAAGCTGAGTGAAAAATATCCTCAGAGAACTGTATGGGCATAAAAGAAGATTGGCTGAATATCTGGCAAGATCAAAGGATAGCTGATGAACTTCTGCTCCACTAATGTTTGGCAACATCAAGAGAAAATGAGGAAGACTCCGGCAAACTTATGAGAGTACGTGGGTGAGACACACAGGATGGGACAGGTTGTTATCTATATCAATGGAGGAAAGATCCAAGTTGATGAGATCATAAATCCAATTATGCATTTTAGTAAATTCGCATGAGTCTATTATTAACAAAATCTGACTGATGGAAAGTGTGTGGAAGTACTACTTTTAAAATTAATATTTAGTGTTTAAATTAGTATTTAGATACCTAGAATGTATCTTCACTTTAACTCTGTCTCTTAGCATCCCCAATTTCCTTCAGAGTTCAGTTTAGCACAATGCCTGGCTCCTAATAAATAATTAGTGAATGATTGTTGATTGATTTAATTCTAAAGCCAAGTCCAACATGAAGTATAGTCTAATTCCTCTCTCTGCTAGTAGATCCCAGACTCAAATTATCTTGTATTTTATATCTATGATATGTATATTTGTATGTCTACATAGAATACGAGATCACTGAGGATAGTGGTTATTTCATTTATGTTTATATTTCCTATGTGCCTATTGCAGTGGCTATACTTTTTGGTGATTAATAAATATTGATTGATTAAGTATTTCTATAATATTGTTGATAGGGGTGTTTCCTTCACCAGTGTAGATGGCAACTCCTTTCACACCTTATCTTGTCCTGTTCTTGTGCATTTCTTTCCATAATTCTTCTGAAGAGAATCAATCCAATTTGCCAGAGATTTTCTGCCAGCTCTTTTAACATTTCAGGAATACCACTGTGCATCTGTTGTGTCTCCTTCTTACCACATGACTGATCCCACCTCTTTTCTCAGAAGGTGAAAACTCTTCCCCTTGATCAAAATAAATTTGCTCTATTTTTATGTTTTCTGCTTTTAGTGTATTGACCTAGTGGAATAGCAGTATTCTGAGGCAGCATGTTGCCAGTGGAAAGAGTACCACATTTAGAGTCAAAGGATTCAGATCCTATGTCTGCCTTGTAACTTGTCTAACTGTGGGCACGTCATCTAACTTCCTTGAACCTCAATTTCTTTGTATGTAAAATCAGAGGACTCAAGTATGTGTGGAAAGGTCCAGACCTATTAAAATGGGTCTATTTTTGCTCTCTATCTCTGGAAATATCATCCCTTTCAGATTATGCCTTGCAAAAGACTTGCCTGAGTGTCCAAATATTGGGATAAGTTGCCAAATCCATCAATGCCAAGTTCATGAAAATTTTGAAGCTGTTTAGTAAACAGTCTTTGCCTAATAAAGAAGCTTCTTACTGGTATCACCTTCACAATATCTATTTTGCTCTCATGAGGAAACTTAATTTCTTTGGTTTTTATAGAATTTAAGGATTTTAATTTTAATAATTTCAAGATTTTAAGGAACAGAAAAATCAACTAAAGAAGCTACACTGAATGGGAAAACCAAGAAAAGTAGACAAGAAAAGATCAACTACAAAGAAATAGTATTGGTCTAATTGAGGGGTGTGGCACCTGAGGTCTAGAGAGCACAAGTGGTCTTCTAGCTAACTTGGGTGTGGCATTTTGACTGAGTCCAAGTTTTACAGAATAAATCATTTTTTTTAAAGGGTATTTGTTCTATGAAGTTTGGTTTCTGTCAAAGGTCCCCAGTTGAGCACCTAGAGAGCCACTTGTGGCCTTGAGGCCTCAGGTTCCCCATCCCTGGAATCTGACTTCAATGAGTCAGTGGGTGAACAAGCAGTTATTAAGTAGCAACTATGTACCAGGCACTGTAGGAAGCTCTGAGGGTAGATAAATTAGAGAATGGACAAAGAAAACAGAAAAAAATGTACTAGCATTAAGGTACAATCAGGAAGGAAGCTAGGGAAATTAAAAGGTGATTATGAGGAAGGAGAGCATTCCATGTGAGGGAGACAACCAGCAAAAATGTATGGAATTGAAAGCTGGATTGTTTAACACAAGGAACATAAAGGAGGCCAGTGCCACTGTATAAGTAGCCAGCACCTGGAGGCCAGTACATTGCAAGGTGGGGACTGTAAAATTCTAAGAGTACTGGAAAAATGAGAAAGGGTCAGATTATGGAGGGTATTAAAGGCCAAATATAGGGTTTTACGTTTGATGCTGAAGTCAATACAGACCCACTTGAATTGTTCAGAGGGGATGCTGTATGTATGTTTGTCACATGGTCAGATATCCTTTAGGAAGATCAATATGACATCTAAGTGGAGGTTGGATGGAGTGGAGAGGAACTTGTGGCTGTGAGACCAAACATTATTGCAATAGTTCAGGTGTGAAGAGATGAGAGCCTGATCAGGACAGTGTCAGAAGATAGAAGAGGGAATATAAAGTCAATAAATTGAAGGCAGAAATTGTGGAAACTGGTTAGCTATGAGGAGTGAGATAGTAAGGAGTTGAGGGTGATACCGAGGTTTTGCATCACTACACATGTACAACCTATATTGAATTGCTTATCTTCCCAGTAGGGATGGTTGATGAGGGAAGAAGGGAAAGAATCATGAAATTAAAATTTTAAAATCAAATGTTTAAAAATGTTATTATTATGATTATTATTATTACTATTACTATTTTTACATGCAACTGGGAAATAAGCTATATAGGCACTGAGGCCTAGAAACCCATCTTGCCCTACTAGAAAGTCAGAGGGGATATGGGGAAGGATATAAGAGAGATCAGATTGGGTGAAGGGGTATTCAGTAGTATCGCTATTTTGAGGTGGTGGGTAGGGGAAAGATGTGGAGAAAATTTGTAACTCAAAATCTTGTGGAAATGAACATTGAAAACTAAAAAGAAACAAAAAATATTAAAAAAGAAAAAAAGACTGAGAAACAATGATCAGACAGACAGGAAGAGACCACGTAGAGAATAATGTCTCAAAAAACTAGAGACATGATTATCAAGAAGAAGGTGATTTACAGTACCAAAGTCAGCAGCTGGATCAGGAAGGATGAAGACTGAGAAAAACCCATTATGTTTGGCAATTAAGAAATAAGTGGTATCTCTGGAGAGAACAGTTTCTAAGGTTAGAAGCCAGACTGCAAAGAGTTAAGGAGTAAGATGAAAAGAAGTGATGACATCAATTACAGACAGATTCCTCTAGGAATTTAGCAAGAAAATGAAGAAGAGATACAGGACAATAGTTAGAAGGGATGACTGGGTCAAGTAAAGGCTTTTTGAGGATAGCAAGGGAGACAAGGGCATATTTCTAGGCAATAGCAAAGACATAAGGGCAACTAGGTGGTGTAGTGGATAGAACATTGTGCTTGGAATCAGGAAGTTCCAATCCAGCCTCATACTTACTAGCTATGTGACTCTGGGCAAATCAATTGACCCTGGTTGCCTCAGTTGTAAAATGAGCTCGAGAAGGAAATAACAAACTGTTTTAGCATTTCTGCCAGGAACACTCTAAATGGGGTCATGAAGAGTCAGACATGGTTGAAAAATAACTGAACAGTCATAGCAGCAGCAAAACACGGAAGACATGGAGAAATTGAAGGCAAATGAGAGTAGCATTGATAGAGCAATCCACTGCAGAGAACAGGATGGAATGGAATCATTTGTGCATGAAGAGGGCTTGCCTTGGCAAAGAAAAGGACTACCTCTTTATGTGAAATAGGGAAGTAGGAAAAGAAAGTGGTAGAAGACATCTTTGTGATATTAGAAAAGGAGAAGGGCAATAAGACCTCTGGAAATGGTTCCAACTACAACAAAGCCTGGATGTCCAGAGACTGTGCCTGGAAGAAGCCCAGGCAAGCAGCCTACTGTAGAATTAGGCCTAGAACCCTCTTGGGAGATTAGCTATTCACCATTGTTATGGGGACCTGATTATTTACTATGAGTGAAAGTTTGTATATGGATGCCCAGAGCTTACATGTGCTACACGTGGGACCTTATGTGGGATATATTGCATCTCTTGTATTTGAGGGGACTCATTGGAGAGATTCTCCCTCAAGGACTTTTTTTTTTATTGGATACCCTTCTTTGGGGTTACACTACAGAAAAATCGACTTTTTTTCTATCTCTTGCTTTGAACTGTAATCGAATAGTCTTTTATCCATGTTTTTTTTTCCTTAAAATTCAGACCAGTTTTTGTCATAACTTTGCTTATTTGAATGTTTGTGTCATATTACTATAATGATGTAAAAGCATTGCTCTTAATATGAGAAGTATAATTTTTGAATGTTTAAAATATTAGCATCTATAAGTTTTCTTAGAACACATTTATAGATTATGAAAATTCATTAAAATTTTTTAAAGGAGTCTTGGAATCTTTGCTTTTTTCCTGGCATGAATCCAGACAGTTTGTCTGGGATGTTTATTGACTTTACGTCCACAGAATAGCATTTGCCTGCTAGCCTAGAAATACTGAGTAATCAACCCTAAGTGTAATAGTTTTGGGCAAAGATTACACTCCTTTGAAGACTTTCCTGTTAAGTTGTTTCTGTTTAAGTTAACCTGCTTTCTTAGTGATGGATGAGTTAAAAACCCTATTTGGATTGCCTTTGTAGTGGCAGGTCTCTTTAGAGGGAAATTGTGGGCGCTCTTTGGTAAAGAGACCCAGAGGAAAGTTGCCTGCATCTTTAAGACAATCATTTAAGATATAGATTGCTTCACATATCCCAAGCCCAATTGATTCATTTTTTTACCTGAAGGGAGTGATGGTTATTTCCAATCAACTTAAATAATTAATCCTAATGTGGAAAATCTTGCATGCTCAAGAAGAATTTTGAGCGAGTAGGCTTCTGTCAGAGTAAACAGGCTTGATTTTTTTCCATGTCGCTTTTTTGTTGTTTGGGTGTTGGCCCTTTTTATTAGCAACAAAACAAGTATTAACCTATTAGAACTTTGTAAAATGATATATGTTTGTTGAATTGTATCATCACGAATGCGGAGAAATATTAAATACTGGATTATTACTCGATTATGAACTGTGCTGGACTTTTTTTGAGACATTTGAGACTGGGAAAAGCATCTGAAAAAGGATAATTCAGAATATCATAAGTCACTAAAAAGTTAGCCAGAATTTGAAACTATGGGCCTTGTCAAATGTTATTTGGTAGATTTATTGATAACAATAAATATTAAACTGGAGGTAGGAGTGGGAGGGACGAAAGTAAGGGTAGGGGCTAATTGAATAATAAATCCACTCTATGCATTTAAAGTAAGTGATAAGATGCTAAGCCCTGATAGATTTCTCAGGTGAGAATACATCTCAATCAATCAATCATAGGTCTTGGACTAAGTGTGGAAAAGTTCTTGATGTGACATTGCATAGGAAGATTGTCAAATTGGCAAAGGAAATTTGGTAACACCTTGTGGGGCTTATTTAAAACCAAAGAGCTGCTTCAGAAACTGTTATTCAGCCAGTCAGTCAATATACATTTAATAATTTCCTAGTATTTATTACACTGTGCTAAGTGCTGGGGATACAAAAAGAGACAAAAAAATTCCCTACCCTCAATGAACTCACAACCTAATGGGGAAGATAACAGGTAGACAAATATGTACAAACAAGAATTATATAGGATAAATAGGAAATAATTAACAAAGAGAGGATTTGAAGGAAACTAAGGAAGCTATTAGGCATAAATGAGGAGGGAGGGACTTCCAGGAATGGAGGACAACCAGAGAACATGCCTGAAACTGAGAGATGAAGCATCTTGTTCATAGAACAACAAGGAAGGCCAGTGTCACTAGATAGAAAAGAGTATGTGTTGGGGAATAAGAAATACGAAGACTAGATAAGTAGAGGGAAGGAGTTTGGATATGGAGGGCTTTAGATGCCAACCAGAAGACTTTGTGTTTGATCCTGGAAGTGATAGTGAGTCACTGGAATTTACTGAGTGTGTGTGTTCCTGTGTGAGTGTGCATGAGAGAGAGAGTGAGAGAGAGAGAGAGAGAGAGAGAGAGAGAGAGAGAGAGAGAGAGAGAAAGAGATGGTTAGACTCTCACTTTAGGAAAATTTCTTGTGTTGACAGTGTCAGAGGAGAGAAGGGATGGAAGGTATATCATAAAGATAAAATGACAGGCCTTGGCAATAGATTGGATATGGAGGGGGAGTGATAGTAAGGAATTGACTTTAGAGGACTAGGAAGACGGTGGTGCCCTTGAGAGTAATAGGGAAATTAAGATGGGGGGTGGAGCCAAGATGGCAGAAAGGAAGCAGTAACTTCTCTAAGTTCCTCTGTGAATCCCATCACTAAACCTTAAAAAGTGAATCTGAATGGACTCTGGAGTGAGAGAATCCACTGGGAGACAAAGCATAACAGAATCCAGCTCAGGAAAGTGCCCAGTGGGTCCGGACAGGGGGAGCGTGGAGCATGTGGGGTCTGTACAGCTCAGACTTGAAAGCATACAGGCAGACTACACCAGAGAGAGAAGAAGCCCCAGGTGGCAGACTTACCCATTCCAAGGATGAATCACAGCCTTCTCACCAGCATCTCACTAGGGGACAGGAGAAATCTTTGGAGCCAGGTAAGAGAGGGCTCAGGGCCCCCAGCAGAGACAGCAGCTTCTGCTGGGATAATCAGCCCCCAGCCTGGAAATTTAGAAATTGCCTGCCTGTTTCTCCAGGGGCTAGAATGGCAAGTAAACTCTAGCTGATCAGATCCCTCCTTCATGAAGTAGAAAACTCAAAGATAAGTCTCCCACCCAGAGTGAAATCCTGATAGTGGAAATAGCCTCGGGCTTGGGAGTCATTGAGAAGGGGTGTAACTCAAGCAGGAAGGAGTCTGAAGAGAAGGGAGGGAGGGGTCCCATCAAGCCCTACCTCACCTGACCAGCAAAAGCCTTCCCGAGCTGTAGCCCAGGGGTACAGAGGCAGAAATCTGAAGTGGCCAGACCACTCCTCCTCCACAGATTACTCTGTGCACATCAGCATACCTAGGGGAGACTCCTGCCTTAGCCTCAAACTAGACACCCAGAGGCTACAGCATTCAAACTCAATGACTAGGCCCTTAGCTCACAGCCTGAGAAATTAGGAAATAGGAAATCACAATGTGAAGGAAGGAAGCTGAAAAGAAGGGGAAGGCAAGAAAATCCATCTGAGCTTATTATGTAGGTCAAGAACAACCAAAATACAGAGCATAACATGGACTCTTTACTCACACCTGAGACCACAGAAGGAAATATGAACTTGTCTCAAGCCCAAAGAGCATTCTTGAAGGAGCTTAAGAAAGATTTTAAAGATCAAATCAGGGAGGCAGTGACCAAATTGGAAAAAAAAAGTTTCACTGAAGAAAACAAATCCTTAAAAAGTAAAATTAGTGATGTAATTGGAGAAAATACCTCCCTAAAAAAAGACCTTCAAAAACTAACCCAAGACTTCAGCTAAAGTGAAAAAAGCAGGGATAGCAATCCTTATCTCAGATAAAGCAAAAGCAAAAATAGACCTAATTAAAAGAGATAAGGAAGGAAACTATTTCCTGCTAAAAGGCACCATTGAGAATGAAGCAATATCATTACTTAACATATATGCACCAAGTGGTATAGCATCCAAATTCCTAGGGGAGAAGTTAAAGGGATTAGAGGAAGAAATAGATAGCAAAACTATACTAGTGCGGGACCTTAATCTTCCCCTCTCTGAACTTGATAAATCTAACCTCAAAATAAACAAGAAAGAAGTTAAGGAGGCAAATAGAATTTTAGAGAAACTAGATATGATAGATCTCTGGAGAAAACTTAATGGGGATAAAAAGGAATTTACTTTCATCTCAGCGGTGCATGGTATATATTCAAAAATAGACCTTGTACTAGGGCATAAAAACCCCACAATTTGGTGCAGAAAGGCAGAAATATTAAATGCATCATTCTCAGATCATGATGCAATAAAAATTATATGCAATAAAGGGAAATTAAGATGAGGGAAAGGTTTAAGGGGAAAGATGATTAATTCATTAATTCATCATTAATTCATTCATTCATAACATAATGAGTTCAAAATGTTTACTGAATATTCACTTCAAGGTGTCTGAAACGTAATTGGAGATGCAAGATTGGAGGTCATCAGAGAAGTATGGATAGAATAGATAGATTTGAAGATCATCAACATAGAGATGATCATTAAGTCCATGGGATCTGATAAGATCACCTAATGAAGTAGTATAGAGAGAGAATAGAAAAGTTCCCAGAATAGAATCCTATGGAACACCTACAGTTAGAGGGCATGACATGAATAAAGATCCAGCAATGGAGACTGAAAAGAAGTGGCTTGATAGGTAGGAGGAGAACCCAGAGAGAAGAGAGTCCCAAGGAGATGAGAGTAGCAAACTACCAAAATCTGTAAAGAGATCAAGATGATTAAGGAAATTCTTAATTCCCCCTGGGTTTGGCAACTAAGAGATCATTGGTAACTTTGGAGAGAGCAGTTTTGTTTTAATTATGAGGTCAGAAACCAGATTGTAAGGAGTTAAGAAGAGAGTGAGAAGAGAGAAAGTGGAAGCACATATTGTAGATGAATTTCTCAAGAAGTTTAGTCACAAAAGGTAAAAGAGACATAAGACAATTGTTAGTGGTAATGGAAATATTAAGAAAGAATTTTTTCTTGGATGAGGGAGGCAGACGTTTGTGCAGCCAGTAGGAAAACAGTCAGTAGACAGGAAGAGTTTGAAGATAAAGTCAGAATGACAGAGGGAGCAATCTGTTGGATGGAATAGATTAATTTGTGTAGTGAGATGACTTACCTTGGTAGGAAGTAAGGCTAACTTTTTGTGTCACACAAGGGTAAAGCAGGAGATAATGACAGAAGGCATCTATGTGATATAAGACCTAGACCTAGGTATTAAGCTTGGTTAAAGGACATGTACAATTTTGTAACCCTTTGGGCATAGTTTCAAATTGTTCTCCAGAATGGTTGAATTAATCCACAACTTCAACAAAAATGCATTAGTGCTCTGATTTTCCAAAATCTTCTCCAACATTTAACATTTTCCTGTTTTGTCAAGTTAGCCAATCTGGTAAGTGTGATGTGGTATCTCAGAGTCATTTCTCTAATCAATAGAGATATAGAGAATGTTTTCATATAACTATTTTTCATATAACATATAAGCTTTAATTTCTTCATCTGAAAACTGCCTATTTATATCCTTTGATCATTTTTCCATTGGGGAATGACCTGCATTCTCATAAATTTGATTCAGTTCTCTATATATTTTAGAAATGAGACCTTGATCAGAGGCACTGACTGTTAAAAACTGTTTCCCAGCTTTCTGCTTTCTTTCTAATCTTTGTTGCTTTGGCTTAGTTTGTGCAAAACCTTTTCAATTTAACATAATCAAACTGTTCCATTTTGCACTTCATGATGCTTTTTATCTTTTGTTAGATCATACATTCTTCCATTCTCCATAAATCTGACAAGTAAACTATTACTTGGTAATTCTTGGTTTTTAGAGTTGAGGTCTCCTGTTGGAGTGCAGGAGGCACTGACCCAAGCTTCTTGTGCTGGTTGCCTGGAACCTGGCTTTGTGTGCTGGTGCCTCAGGTGCTGGCAGCTTACTTGGTGCTGAGCTGGGTCAACAACACTGAAGCTCTCAGGGTGGGGGTGTGGAGTCTGACCCTTGGGGGATACCTGCTCACCCAGGCCTTCCACTGGCTCTTACTCACTCTGGCCCTCCATTAACTCCTGCTCACCCGGACTTTGCACTCAAATGTTTGACTGCTGGAGTATGTCTGCCTGCAAGCCTAAAACTATACCTCCTTGGAGTTGTTCTTCCTGGGGCTGTGCTGAAGCACTGGGAGATGTGATTGCTGGAGAATGCTGGCACTCACGATGGTTTTCCAAGTTGGCATCTGCCTGTTCCCCTGCCTATGCTGAGGCACTTGGAGAAGGGGTTCTGGTGTCGGCACTTGTTTAGTCCACCCCCCTGTGATTCAGGATCTCCTCTTGGTTTGCTGAGGTAGGGCTTACTGCTGACTTGCTTGGATGCCTCTCTTCCTGTACTGCTCCCCCTTCCCCCAAGTGAGATGAACCTTTCCCGTTAGTTCCCCAAGCTTCCCTGACTACAAGACTGCTGCACCCCATCTTTCCCTTAGCTCAGCCGTTCCACGGGTTTTTCTGCGGTGATATTTTCTGGGCTTTCAGAGATTGATAGGGCAGGGTGAGAGTGACTTATTTTGAACTCAGTCATCTTGGCTCTTGGACGAAATTCAAATTTCTTTCCAGAGTAATTGTATTAATTGACAACTCCACCAATAATACATTAGTAGGTTTATCTTTATGGAACTTCATCCCACATTGACTATGCCTCTCTTTTATCATACTGCAAATTTGTTCGATAAGAAATAAAACCTCAGACTTGGTTTGATTGTATTTTTTTGTAATAGTTTAAAATTCTTCTGAATTGTTTAAAGAAATATTCTTTGATTACATATCTCTTGGGGAAAAACACATGTATATATGTGTATATGCATGTATATACACATATATACATGTGTATATAGGTACATATGTCTATTAATTGTCCATATATCTTGGATATTAAACCTTTATCTAAGAAATTTCATACAGATATTTTCCCCATCCAACCACTTTCCTTCTTCTCTGATATGGATTGATTTTGTTTATACAAAGCCTTTTCAATTTCATGGGATAACAATGATTTATTTTACTTTTCTATTATTGCACATATCCTTTCTTTTCTAAAGTATTCATTTACTTCCCCTAGCTGTGAAAGATTCACCTATAAATTTTGTGGCAAGATATTTAATATTCAGGTCATGTATCCATTTTGAATTTATTTTAGAATAGAGTGGTCTAACTTCTTTGATATTTCTTTCCAATGTGACTTGTATTACTTATCAAACAGGGAGTTCTTTCCTAGTTAATTTATGCTTTTGAGTTTATTAAATGCTCAGGTGTTGAGTTCCATTATTTGAGATTTTCTCTTTTCTAGTCTGTTTCACTGACCTACTTTTCCACTTTTTAACCCACATCAAATGGCTTTAATGATTGTATCCTTTTAGTAGTTTTATTGTTAAAGCAGTAAATGTTTAAATTAAGTTTGTCCAGACCATCATTTTAATTTCATTGGAATAATTCTGACTTGATCACTGAATATTCCTCTAGTTATTTAAATTTCTCTTTATTTCTTGAAAGGACAGCTTGTAATTGAGTCCATACAGGTATTGCATTTGCTTTGGTAGATTCATTCCAAAATACTTTATATTTTTATGGTTATTTATAGCAGTGTTTCCCCTACAATTATGTTCTCCAAGATTTTGTTACTATTTTCTGGAAATGTTATTGAATTTTATTTACCATTATTTTATTTTTTTAATGCTTTAATTAAAAAATGAATTAAATTTTATTTATTTTTTGTTTACATCATTCATTTCCACAAGATTTTAAGTTACAAATTTTCTCCCCATCTTTCCCCTACCCACCACCCCAAAACAGTGATCTCACTGAATACCCTCTCCCTCAATCTGCTCTCTCTTAAAACCTCCTCCATCCACCCTCTGACTTTCCAGTAGGGCAAAATGGATCTCTATGGCCTAGTGCCTGTATATCTTACTTCCCAGGTGCATGTATATATACATTTGATTTTAAAACTTTGAATTCCAGATTCTTTGCTTTCCTCCATCATCACCCACCCTTACTGGGAAGATAAGCAATTCAATATAGCTTGTACATGTGTAGCTATGCAAAACATTTCTATAGTGGATATATTGTGAAAGACTGATGATATTTCCCTCCATCTTATCCAGCCCCCCACTAATTCTATTCTCTACTTTGACCCTGTCAGTTTTCAAAAGTGTGTGCTTCCAACTTCCCTCCCCCCTAACCTGCCCTCCCCTATCATACCCCCTCTCATCCCCTTACTCTCCTGTAAAATGAGATGCCCTATTTAGTGTGTAGGTTATTCCCTCCCTAAGCCAAATTCAATGAGAGTAAGGTTGACTCATTCCCTTTTGCTTTCCTGTTCTTCCCCTTCATTGTAACAGTTTTCCCTTGCCTCTGCCATATGAGATAATTTATCCCCATTTTGTCTCTCCCCATCTCCTCCCATTATATTTCTCTCTCACCTCTCAATTTCACCTTTTAAGTATCATCCCTTACTATTCAATTGGTCCTGTGCCCTCTATCTATGTATACCTGTATACATAAAAACACATACTCACAAATGTATTCATATACTCATATACCCTCCTATATAGACATATATATGTACATATGTATATATACACATTTATATTCCCTTCAACTATTCTCATAATAAGAAAAGTTTCATAAATTACAAAGATAATTTTTCATGTAGGAATGTAAATAGTTCAACTTTGATAAGTTCATAATGATTTCTTTTCCCTGTTTACCTCCTCATGCTTCTCTTGCTTCTTGTGTCCGAATGACAAATTTTCTATTCAACTCTGTTTTTTTTTTCCATCAAGAATGCTTGAAAGTCCTCTATTTCATTGAATGACCATATTTTCCCCTGAAACATGATACTCAGTTTTTCTGGGTAGGTGATTCTTGGTTTTAATCCCGGCTCCTCTGACCTCTGGAATATCATATTCCAAGCCCTTCAATTGCTCAATGTAGAAGCTACCAGATGCTGTGTTTTCCTGATTGTGTTTCCCCACTATTCAAATTGTTTCTTCCTGTTTGTATTACATTCACATAATACATATGAATATCATACATATAAACATTAGTCTATTTTTTAAGGTGCTTTTTTTTCAGTCAGGTTGTTGACTTGCTTTTTATTATTTTCTTGCATCATTCTGTTTGTAATCAACAGGAATGTAATGTAATACAACATTCTGTTTGTATCTTGCTGTTTGTAATATATTCTCCTTGACCTGGGAACTCTGGAATTCAGCTATAATATTCTTAGGAGTTTTCTTTTTGAAGAGGTGATCAGTGAATTCTTTCAATTTTTATTTTTTCCTCTGGTTCCAAAAAATCCGGGAAATTTTCCTTGAGAATTACTTGAAGAATGATTTCTAGGTTCTCTCTTTGATCATGGCTTTCAGGGAGTCCAATAATTTTAAAGTTATCTCTCCTGAATCTATTTTCCAGGTCAGTGGTTTCTCCAATGAGATATTTCATATTACTTCCTATTTTTCATTTGTTTGAATTTGTTTACTAGTATCTTGATTTCTCATAAAGTCATGAGCTTCCATTTACTCCAATCTAATTCTGAAGGAATGATTCTCTTCAGTGAGCTTTTGAGATTCTTTTTCCATCTGGAAAATTTGGCTTTTTAAGGTATTCTTCTCCTCATTCCCTTTTTGAGCCTCTTTTGCCATGTGAGTTAGTCTATTTTTTAAGGTGCTTTTTTCAGTCAGGTTGTTGACTTGCTTTTTATGATTTTCTTGAATCATTCTCATTTTTCTTCCCAATTTTTTCCACTTCCCTTATTTGGTTTTCAAAATGCTTCCTAAGCTCCGCTATGGCCTATAAACAATTCATATTTTTCTTGAAGCATTTGGTGCAGAAATTGGGACTTTGTTGTCTTCCAAGGCGACTGCACCTCAGCTGCTTCTCTTTCTGGGGGCAGAGTTTCGCCACACTCCCGAGTTCCTGTTCCCAAAGTTCACAGTGACCTCTCACTTTGTCCTCACCATCTATGGCTTGAAAATGTTGAAATCGCCACAGCTGCTGGTGATCCAATTTCATGAAGTCCGTCCAGTCAGTGGCTGTTCAGGGTTCCCTGAAGCTACAACTGTGGACTTATGCAGGGCTGGCCTCTGCTCCCAGAGCACTGGGATGGCCCCTTCCTGCAGGCCTGCTGGGCTGTCTTCAGCACGAGCTTAGTTTCTCTCTAAATTTGTGGGTTTTATAGCCGTAAAGTTTGTTTAGAGTAATTTCCTACATGTATTAGAAGAATTGGAAGCAGAAGCCATGGAGAAGTCCCTCCCATTTTTGGGGGGGAAGAGTCAAGATGGCAGAGTAGAAACAGCATTTCCAAGGTGCTCTCCCATCAGACCTCTTCCAAACCATGTAAAAGGGGACTCTGAACAACTTCTGGAGCCCCAGCACCCAAGGAATGACAAAGAGAAGCTGACCGCCCACTAAGGACAGCCCAGCAGCCTTGGGGAAGTCTGGGTTAGGCATCCAACTTGCCAGAAGCGAAAGTTGTGAAGACCCCAGCTTTCTGGACAGAAGCTCCCCTGTCTGGTGGCAGAGTCCTACTGTGGCAACAAGCCCAAAAGTCAAGTAATTAAGTGGCAACATGCCTAGGCAAAGGAAACAAAATAAACAGAAAAAAATCAACATTAGACTCTTATTTTGGTGGCAATGAGGATGAAAGCATGGAACAGGAGGAGGACTGTGAGGTCAGAAATCCTGCTCCAAAAGCCCCAAAGGAAAATATAAGTGGGTTACAGGCCAGAGAAGACCTTAAAAAGCAGATAAGAGAAGTGGGGGAAATTTGGGAAGAGAAATGGGAAGGATGCAGGAAAAGTATGAAATGAGAGTCAACAGGCTGACTGAGGAAAATAACACCCTAAAAATAGACTAACTCAAATGGCAAAGGAGGCCCAAAAGGGCAATGAGGAGAAGAATGCCTTAAAAAGCCAAATTTGCCAGATGGAAAAAGAATCTCAAAAGCTCACTGAGGAGATTCATTCCTTCAGAGTTAGACTGGAGCAAATGAAGCTAGTGACTTTATGAGAAATCAAGATGCTGTTAAACAGATCCAAACAAATGAAAGAATAGAAGACAATGTGAAATGTCTCATTAGGAAAACCACTGACCTGGAAAATAGATCCAGGAGAGATAATTTGAATATTATTGGACTACCTGAAAGCCATGATCTAAGAAAGAACCTAAAATCATCTTTCAAGAAAATCTCAAGGAAAATTGCCTTGATGTTTTAGACCCAGAGGGGGAAATAGAGGTTGAAAGAATCCAGAGATCACCTCTTGATAAAGATCCCAAAAAGAAGACTCCTAGGAATATTATACCAGATTCCAGAATCCCCAGATCGAGGAGAAAATACTCCAAGCAGCCATGAAGAAACAATTTCAGTATTGTGGAAACACAATCAGAATAGCCCAGGACCTGGCAGCTTCTACACTGAGGGACTGGAGGGCATGGAATATGATATTCCAGAGGTCAAAAGAGCTGGGATTAAAACCAAAAATCACCTACCCAGCAAAACTGAGTATTTTGTTTCAGCGGAAAACATGGTCATTCAGTGGAACAGAGGACTTTCAAGCATTCTTGAGGAAAAAACCAGAGTTGAATAGAAAATTTGACATCCAGACACAAGAAGCAAGAGATGCCTGAGAAGGTAATCAGGGAAAAGAAATCAAAAGGAACTTATCAAAGTTGAACAATTTACATTCCTACATGGAAAAACAATAACTGTGACTGATGAAACCTTTCTCACTATGAAAATAATGGAAGAAGAGTATATGGCCATATGGATACATATGTGCATGTGCGTATATATGTTTACAGTTATATATGGACAGAGGGCACAGGATGAATTTGGTAGGATGGGATGATACCTAACGGGTGAAGTTATGATGTGAGAGAGGAAAGTGGCAAGAGGAGATGTGGAGAGACAGGGTAGGGTAAACTATCTCATGCAGAAGAACCAAGGGGAAGTGGCTACAGGGGAGGGGAAGAACAGGAAGGCAAAAAGGCAAAACCGTATCCTCATTGAGTCTGGCTCAGGGAGACAATGACATATATATATATATATATATATATATATATATATATATATATATATATACTAAATGGGGTATCTCACACTGCTGAAGAGTAGGGGAAAGGGGGATGAGAGGGGGGATGATGGAGGGGAGGGCATTCTGTGGGGAGGGGAGGTTGGAAGTACCCACTATCAAAGAGGGACAGGATCAAAGTAGGGAATGGACCAGGTAGGGGGTGGGATGGGTGGGAGGGAATTATAAGCAGCCTTTTACAATATATCTACTATGGTAATGTTTTGCATAGCTATACATGTACAGCACATACTGAATTTCTTATCTTCCCAGGGGGAAGGGGTGACAAAGGAGGAAGGGAATGGATCTGAAATTCGAGGTTTTGAAATTAAATGTCTCAAATATATATAAATACTATTATTAATACTATTTTGCATGTGACTTGGAGATAAAATGTTCTGGCATTGGGGCCCAGAGACTCACCTTACCCTAATGGTAAAGTCGAAGGGGGTATGGGAGAAGATATGGGAGAGAGCAGATTGGATGAGGGGATATCTAGTGGGACTGCTATTCTGGGGTGGTGGGTAGGGGAAAAATGGGGAAAAATTGTAACTCCAAATCTGGCGGAAATGAATGATGTAAACCAGAAATTAATAAAGCATTTGTTAAAAAAAACAAAACAAAACAAGAAGTCCTGTTTCTACTCTGCCCAATGATATTGAATTTTATGCATTTATTTTGTGGCCTGAAACTTTGCTGGTGCTATCAATTCTCTCAGTTAGTTTCTTTGTTCATTTTCTATGATTTTTAAGTCAATCCTGATGTCATAAGCAAATAGGAATAGATTTCTTCTCTCAATCTACCTTTACACCTTTAGTTACTTTTTTTCTTCTATTGACAGCATTTCTTGAATCATATCCCTCCACATACCCACCTCCCCAACTCTAAGAGGTCCTCATCAACTCCAGGATCAAATACAAAACCCTCTCTTTGTCTTCAGCTGCTTTGCGTAATATCTTGCCTGTTCTTAAACATTTATTGATTTACTGAGTGATTTCAATTAATAGTGAGAAAGGGAAACATACTTGTTTAACTTAGTCAGTCAATAGATATTTATAAAGTAATTATGTGCCTAGAATTGGGATAAGCCCTTTGAATACAAGTATAAGGGAGGAGTACTGTAGAGAAAGTCCTGAGGATGATTTGGACTTCTTGGAGAGGGCTGAGGCTATAGGTGTCATAGAAGTCATCTTTAAAATGGAGGTTTTGAGAGAAACCAGTCAAAGAGAGGCAAGGGTGGAGGGTAGTTGGAATATGTGAAGTCCAAGGTTATTGTGAATTTCCGGTGTAGAAAGCTTTTCTCAGAAATTGTTGAGAAAGTTAGGAAGGATAATCAAAAGTACCACATGGAAAGAAATACTCTTGTATTTATCGAGAAAGGTTTTTTTTTAAAATATATCCTTAGCAGATTTTACTGGTGTTTGGTTTTAGGTGGATACTTTTTTATATTAACAAAAGGTCATCCTATGCTTATAAGGTCTTTAGGATAATCCTATTTTATTGTACTTTGTTAGAGGATCTTCCTACATCTATTGAAAGAATCTTCTGATTTTGTGCCAATTCATTTTTAATATGACTAATTATGTTAAATCATTCTTGTTTCCCTGGTACAAAACACAAATTAGTCCTAATGATGGAGTACTTCAACGAATCACTTTGGTAAGATTTTATTTAATATTTTTGAATCAATATTCATTGGTGATATTGGTTTATATTTCTTTATTATAATCCTTTCATAATTTTCTTACTAGGACTACAATTGGACTACAATTATCTCATGAAAAGAGGCTGGTATATGCATATTTTAAAATTTAAAATTTAAATTTAAATTTTTTTTTCTTATTTTCAGAAGTTGCCATAAGAGTTATATCATATACTTTCCTCTGCCCTTCAGAAGCTTGCTCTCCTTTTACTGACCTACATCCTACAGTTTAGCCCTACAACATACCATTGTTAGTTATATTGTTGAGTTTAGTCCAAAGTGTTGTATGCTTTTAAAAAGTAACCACTTAATGATCTCTCCTCCACAGCTTTAATAAAACCCAAACAGACATCTTTCTCTTTTCTTTCTTAACTCTGAAGAACTCTCTGGAGATGTCTCCATAGGTGAAGTAATTTATTTTATTGTTTATTCTTCTTTTGGTAGTTGCATTTATTTACCTTTCTTGTGTTTCTATTGTTTGTGATGCTTGCAAGTCAAATAATCTCTTTATATGTTTTTTTTTTTTTTGGCAGAATACTTAAAATGTCTCTCTTTTATTGAATGTCCATCTTTTTCCATTGATAGTTAGGCTCAAGTTTGTAGGTTATGTCATTTGGGTTTGCATCTTAAGCTTCTCTGATGTTTTAATGTAATGTACTTATCATTTTTGTGGTTTCTAGTAAGTACAATTTGAATTTCATTTCCTTTTTATTTGAAATTATTTCTCCTAGAAAAACTTGTTATTTGTTATTTGAATTATTAAATTTAACCTCTATGTATCTTGGAGTTTGAAATATGGATTTTTTTTCCAGAAGAGATATGTAGATTCTTTTGATTGATGCTTTATTTTCTGTATTTAGAAATGTGGAGCAGTTTTCTTGTATTGTTTTCTTCATTGCATCATTTTTTGATGAGATCTGGGTCATCTCAGGAAATGTTATATTGGTTTCAATTTCCTTCTACTCCTCTGTTAAATCCTAGCTCTTCCGCCTCTCACTCAGATTTGGTAAATAATTTTCCACTCCTTGTTTTATAAAATGAGAGAATATTTGTAAAGTACATTACAAACCTTAAAGTAGTATAGAAAACCCGGCTATCACCACCACCAACAAACACCACTGCCATTGTTGTCACCACCACCACCACCACCACCACCACCACCACCACCACCACCACCATCATCATCTTTCTTCTACCTTATGCTCATAAACGTTAGGCAAGCTATGACCATATGCCATTAATCTATTCCATTCTTGGAAAACCCAGAAGAGAATTACATTGGGTACTCTATCCTGCACCTCAAACAATTTCTAATAACCACAGATATTTCCAGCCTAACAAGTCTCCACAGTAAATCTTTGGGGAGGGAGAGTTGCCTGAGACAAGGTCTACATCTTTCTTGACTGGCAAAATTTTTCCTGTATCTTGTAAAACCAATTGTTATCCCTGACAGCAACAAATATGATTAAGAGGCATCAAAATAAATATAGGCATTCAAAATAACAAATGTGATTATCCCAATATCAAAAATAATCCTCCCACAGTAGCATTTATACTAGATTTACATTACCATTACATACTAGATATGATAAAGTACAAAAATTTTTCTGACAGCTTGCTTTACTGACTGAATGTCTAAACTACATTTTAGGACATTTTGCATACATTTATCATGATAATACATAAATATCTATAATACTCTAACAAATATTCATAAAAAGTTAAAAAAACAATGTAAAGCTATTAATATCACTATCAGTAGGCCTGGAAACATAGTTTGGGGGAAGAACCAAGATGGCAGAGTAAAAGCAGGAACTTGTTTGAGCTCCCACTCCAACCACCTACAATACCTGTAAGAAATGAATCTAAACAAATTTTAGAGCTACAGAACCCACAAGGTGACAGAGAGAAACAAATATCCTGGTGAAGGCAGCCTGGCAGGCAGACAGGAAGGGTCTATCACACCAAGCTGGGAGTGGAGCACACTCCCATGTGAGCCGCACCAGCCCAGACCCACAGCCCAGACTGGCCAGAACAGACTTCAGGAGACTGATTCATTAGCAGCTGTGGTGGTTTCCAGACTTCTCAACCCATAAATGTCAAAGAGAATGAAAATGGTTAGTAGGGAACTCTGTTGGAAGGGAAATGTGTGGTTCAGACCCCGCTCCTGCAATGGCAGAGGTGGCAGCTGCTGCAGCTGCCATGTGACTGCCTCCTGAGCTCTAGGCCTACAGATCATAGGGGGATCAAGCAACTATTCAGAGGGTAATTGCTATTGCTTTGACCTCCTTGGATCTGGTTCGAAATTTTGGATGGCAGGCCTGGGGTGAGGGGTACTAGTGTGGCAGAACTTGTTGAGACTGTGGAGAGGCAGTCATCCTCACAGTTCTGAGGTAATTGCCTAGAAAAGTCTCTGACATCAGCCATGCAAAACCCCAGAAATTTGGGACACAGCACTCTCCATTCAGAGTTCTATTATGGCAAAGAGCTCAAAAGTCAAGTAATTGACTGGCAAGATGAGCAGAGGAAGTGTAATCAAACTACAGAATAATTTTTAGCTGACAAAGATGATTAAAATATAGAACCAGAAGAATATGGCAAAGTCAAAAGTCTCCAAGAAAAATATGAACTGGCTACAGGCCATGGAGGAGCTCAAGAAAGATTTTGAAAATCAAGTAAGAGGAATAGAGGAAAAATTGGGAAGAGAAATGAGAATGATGCAAGAAAATCATGAAAAACAAGTTATCAGAATGCTAGAGACCCAAAAGAATGCTGAAGAAAATAACACCTTAAAAATATACTAACACAAATGGCAAAAGAGGCTCAAAAAGGCAATGAGGAGAATGCCTTAAAAAGTCAAATCTGACAGATGGAAAATGAATTTCAAAAACTCACTGAATAAAATAATTCCTTCAGAATTAGATTGGAGGAAATGGAAGCTAATGACTTTATGTGAAATCAAGATGCTATAAAACAGATCCAAACAAATGAAAAAATAGAAGGAAATGTGAAATATGTCGTTGGAAAAAACACTGACCTGGAAAATAGATCCAGGAGAGATAATTTAAAAATTATTGGACTAACTGAAAGCCATGATCATAAAAAGAGCCTAGACATCATCTTTCAAGAAATTCTGAAGGAAAACTGCCCTGATATTCTAGAACCAGAGGGCAAAATAGAAATCAAGATAATTCACTGTCACCTTTTGGAAAAGATCCCAAAAAGAAAACTCCTAGGGATATTATAGCCAAATTCCACAATTGTCTGGTCAAGGAAAAAATATTGCAAGTAGTAATGAAGAAACAATTTGTGTATTGTTGAAATGGAATCATAATAACACAAGTTCTAGTAGTTTCTATATTAAGGGATCAAAGGGCTCGGAATATGATGTTCCAGAGGTCAAAGAAGCTAGGATTAAAGAGTCATCTACCCAGCAAAACTGAGTATAATACTTCAGGGGAAAATATAGACATCCAATGAAATAGAGGACTTTCAAGCATTTTTTATGAAAAGACCAGAGTTGAGCAGAAAATTTGACTTTAAAATACAAGATGTAAGAGAAGCATGAGAAGGCTAACAGGGAGAAGAAATCATAAGGAGCTTATTATTAAAGTTGAACTATTTACATTCCTTCATGCAAGGACAATATTTGTAACTCATGAGACTTTTCTCAGTATTAGGAAAGTTGAAGGGAATATGTGTGCGTGCGTGTGTGTGTGTGTGTGTGTGTGTGTATGTGTATACATACCTATATATGTATATGTACATGGGCATATTTGTGTCTATATGCATAGACACAAATATGTGTGGGGGTATATATGTGTACATGTATACATAGAGGAAACAGGATGAATTGAATATGAAGGTATGATATCTAAAAATAAAGTTAAGAGTTGAGGGAGGAATATATTGGGAGAATGAGAAAGGGAGAGATAGAATAGGGTAATTTATCTCAAATAAAAGAGGCAAGAGAATGCTGTTACCATGGAAGGAAAGAGTAGGAAGTTGAAAGGGAATAAGTCAATCTTATTCTCATTGGATTTGGCTTAAGGAGGGAATAACATACACTCAATTGGATATCCTATTCTAAAGGAAAGTAGGGTGGGAGGACACAAGAAGGGGGATGATATAAGGGAGGGCAGATTGGGGGAGAGGGTAGTTAGAAGCAAACACTTGAAAAAGGACAGGTTTAAAGAAGAAAATAGAATAAATCGGGGGTGGGATAGGATGGAGGGAAATATAAGTAGTCTTTTACAACATGACTACTGTGATAATTACATATGTATAACTTGTCTTCTCAATGGGGTCAGGGGTGAGGAGGGAAGAAGGGAGAGGATCTGGGACTCAAACTTTTAAAGACAAATGTTAAAAATTATTTTTACTTGCAACCAGGAAATAAGATATATAAGGAATGGGTTATAGAAATCCATTTTGTCCCACAAGAAAGTAAGTGGGTGATGGAGGAATATAAGAGAGAGCAGATTGGGAGACGGGATATTCAGTATGCTTGCCATCTTGGGGGGTGTAGAGGAGAGAGAGGGAGAAAATTTGTAAATCAAAATCTTGTGTAAATGAATATCAAAAACCAAACAAAAATAATAAATTCATGGGAAAAAAGAAATGGTTTGTTAGGAAACAGTCATATACGTAAAAAAAAAATCAAGCAGCAAAATTATACATATCTAACAGATGTTGCTCTATACATGCATAACATTAACACAAAAGCAAATAAACAGCAAAATAAAAGAAAATTTAATTCAAAGAAACGTGAAGAAATTAACATGTGCATCAATATATTTCAATATATGTAATTATATTCAATTGCATTGGCAAATATTAGCCTTACCCTTTATCTATGTATATAATCTCTTGATCAGTCTCTCCTGAGTATTAAAGGTTAGTTAGATCATGAGTCAGTTGATCTAGTTTCCTAATTGGTTATATTGATTGATCTTCATTATCATTGTATGGAACTGAAATCCTGAAAATGAATTTTTTGAGATCCTGGGTTGACTATCCGAACTTTCAGCTTCTATGTTATCTTAAAATCAATGTATTGAAAACAGAATTACTAAAACCCGCTAAAAACTGTCCTCTCCTGAACTTCTCTATTACTGTCATGAAGACCACCATCCTAGTGTCTTATTAGTGTCTTATTGCCTACAATGTCTCACTGCACATCTCCGGTCAGTTGCCAAATCTTATAATTTCTTTATCTACATGATCTTTCACAGGTGTCCCCTTTTCTCCATTTACATAGCTACCACCATAGTACTCTTATCATCTTTCTTCTAGATTATTAAAATGATATCCTAATTAGTCTCCTTGCCTCAAGTGTTTCCATACTCTAAGTCATTCTCCAAATCCTGCCAAAATGATTTTTTCTAAAGCTTGTCAACTGCCTTCCTCAATAAACTTCAGTGGTTCTCTATTGCCTTCAGGATAAAATATAAAGTTCTTTATTTAACATTTAAATCTCTTTGCAGTATGACTACTTACAACATTTCCAATATTACATTTGACTCCCTTTTAAAATGTGAATTGCCAGAGAGTTGGAAACTTATTTTTGCCTTTCTTTGTGTTTCTACTACTTAGCACAATGCCAGGTGCTCTTTCTCATAAGTACTTGTGGAAGTACTTAATAAATACTTATTGACTGCAAGTCTTCCTTTACTCTATGATCTACAACAAGTGTACAGGTCAACTTATTGTTCTTCTTACTCATACTTCATCTTCTATATCCCCACATTTGCCCTGGCAGTTCCTCAAGCCCAGAATGTCCTCCATCTTATCATCCAGCCCTCAGAATTCATTGTCTGACTTTCCATTTCAGCTCAGGTGCTAAAGTCTCTCAAGTCTCTCCTCATCATTTCTATATCCAAAATGTAAGTACTCTTCCCTCTAGGGTTATCTTCCATCTACTCTGCATTTATCTTGTATGTTCTAACTTCTATATGCTGCCTACCCCATTACAATATAAGCTTCTTGGACATAGGGCCTGTTTTTATGCTTTTTTCTTTTGACACTCAGTGCTTAGTATAGTGTTTTGCACACAGTAAACACTTAATAAATGCTCATTTATTAAATGATTGATTGATGGTGTCTGTAGCCTATCCATCTGTATAAGGTGAAGTTCTATGCAAAGTGCTTCCTCTTGGGGCAATCCACTTCCGTGGTCTGAACTGGGATTCTCTTTAGTTTGAGGCAAGATTGTTGATTATATTGAACTCTGTCTTCTTCATTTGAAACATTACTTTCTGAGTTAAGTGCCTCAGACATCTTTTATACAACTTATGGCTGATTTCTTTTATCAAGAGTCTCTTTAGGTAATTGTTCAGCACTTTTTTCCACCTGCTTATCATCTATGATAAGACTGACTCTATTATGGCAATAGGCAGCTGTAATAAAATATCTTTACAGCGTCTCCAAAGTACTCTCAGGTTGCTCTACAAATAGGCAAGTTGCCTAGGCCTTTATTAGTTTGTTGTGGAGTAGCTTTCCATTGTTCCAATAGCTTGTGTGTCCCTTGAACAACAAGGTTTCTCAGCAAAACTAAATCTCTTTGTTGAAAGTCTCAAAAACTATTTCAGACATCATACAGTCATTTGTTTTTCTAAGTACTCTTCTGACCAAAGTCAAGGGTAGTTGGCAGGCTTATTTCAGATTATCTTTTAATTTGATGAACATCTAATCAGTGGATGCAGATAGCCCTGATGGAGAAAGTGAGGCTGGTGACCTTACACAGCCCTCCCTCACTCAAATCAAAGTCAACTGAAAGTCATGCCATTATTTCCCTGCTGCCATGGTCCTCTTCAAAAATGAAGGACAAGCACAATCTTTTAGCCAAGAGTACTGATTGTGAGTACCTTCATAATACTTTGAAATTTCAAAGCCTTGGTAGGCATGACTATTGCCCAAACATTAGCAGACATAGTGTAAAACTTGTGGCCTTATTCCTTGTAGTGGTGTACATATGTATAAGAAACTACACATGTTGACTCAACTGAGATTTTTGTTTAGATCTCAATGTTTTAAATATGTTCAATGTGAAATTGGAATGATGAGGCAGTGGATCTCCTTGGGGATGGTAGGGTGTAATTCTATACTCTATAAAATTCATCTGTAGATGACAGTACCTGTCAACACTTGCATTTTTCTAAGTAATTTGCTCTCAAAGTTTCTACCTTTATCAGAATGGATCTTATCAAAGAACACATGAACTATGAAATACTTTCCCCAGGATATTTTAGAAGCCATGGTAAATTTTAGTTTTCTAGTTTCATAGGTCTGGTGAAATAATTAGTTGCTTCTAAAATATAACTCATATTATTACTAACTCATTCCAGATATTAAAAGTCAGTGCATGCAAGTTACAAAATTTGCTACTGCTTCTATTATCCAAATATGGAGCTTGAATTGTAGTATTTTTCTTTGAACATATAGATCATGCATCACACTTTTCTATGACATCTTCTGACATCTTAGGCCAGCAAAATTTTTTTCTTATGAGTTTTAAAGTTTTCTTTTGGCCATGTGTCCATAGTAAAACTTTCATGACTGTAGAGCTGTATGTTCTCGGCAGCACGAGCTGCTTCCTCACACCTAGTAGAATAATCAAATATTTAGTACAGTGTTCCATACTGTAATGACAACCTCCTATCATTGTCTCAAGAAGAAAGTGCCTTGGGGAGGAGTCAAGATGGCGGAGTAGTAACAGCACTTCTGCAGAACTCTCACCCACACCACTTCCAAATTTATGTAAAAAGGGACTCTAAACAAACTCTGAAGCTCCACACCCACAAAGCGACACACCGAAGCAGCTAACCTCCTGCTGAGGACAGCCCAGCAGCCCAGGGTTCGGCCAGCATAGTGATGGGGAGCTGACCCCAGACCCACGTGAGTCAGAGGTTTTAGCCCGGGGGTGGCTGCACCAGCAGCCCGCTGGAGGGAACCCAGAACACCATCAGTTGTAGCATTTCCAGAATTATCAACACATAGATGCCTAGGACAAAGTCAGAGGTCAGTGCGGTATGGAATTTGGACTGGCTGGGAGAGAGCATGTCGGCCGATTCCCCTGGGGGCAAGAAACCTATGAGACCCCTCGGTGCAGCTGCCATGTTGTGGCTTCACTTCCTGGTCTGCAGACTGTAGGGGTACCAAGAGACCAGTCTGGGGGTGTAATTGCTCTTGCTTTAACCTTCTTGGATCTGGATTGCTGTCTGGGGTGGAGGTCTTGAGGGATGTGACCAGCTTGCCAGAGTATGGGAGGCTTCAGATAGGGCACCCAACTAATAACTCCGGTGACTGAGAATACCCCAGCATTTGGTATGGAGGCTCCCCTGGCTGGTGGTGGAGTCCCACTGTGGCAACAAGCCCAAAAGTCAAGTAAGTGGCAACATGCCTAGGCAAAGGAAACAAAATAAACAGAAAAATGCAACATTAGACTCCTATTTTGCAGGCAAAGAGGATCAAAGCATGGAGGAGGACTGTGAGGTCAGAACTCCTGCTCCAAAAGCCCCAAATGAAAATACAAGCTGGTTACAGGCCATAGAGGACCTTAAGAAGCAGATAAGAGAAGTGGGGTGAAAATTGGGAAGAGAAATGAGAAAGATGCAAGAAAAGTATGAAATGAGAGTCAACAGATTGACTGAGGAAAATGATACCTTAAAAATGGACTAACTCAAATGGCAAAAGAAGCTCAAAAAGACAATGAAGAGAAGAATGCCTTAAAAAGTTGAATTTGCCAGATGGAAAAAGAATCTCAAAAGCTCACTGAAGAGAAAAATTCCTTCAGAATTATATTGGAGCAAATGGAAGCCAGTGACTTTATGAGAAATCAGGATGCTGTTAAGCAGATCCAAACAAATGAAAGAATAGAAGACAATGTGAAATATCTCATGGGGAAAAACCACTGACCTGGAAAATAGATCCAGGAGAGATAATTTAAAAATTATTGGACTACCTGAAAGCCATGATCAAAGAAAGAACCTAGAAACCATCTTCAAGAAATTCTGAAGGAAAATTGCCCTGAGGTTTTAGACCCAGAGGGGGAAATAGAGGTTGAAAGAATCCACCTATCACCTCCTGAAAAAGATCCCAAAAAGAAAACTCCTAGCAATATTGTAGCCAGGTTCCAGAATTCCTAGGTCAAGGAGAAAATACTACAAGCAGCCAGGAAGAAACAATTTGAATACTGTGGAAATGCAATCAGGATAACACAGCATCTGGCAGCTTCTACACTGAGGGATTGAAGGGCTTGGAATATAATATTCTGGAGGGCAAAGGAGCTGGGATTAAAACAAGAATCATCTACCCAGTAAAGCTGAGTATCGTGATACTCAGAGGATTTTCAGAGGAAAATATGGTCATTCAGTGGAATAAAGGAGTTTCAAGAGTTCTTGATGAAAAAACCAGAGTTGAATAGAACATTTGACATTCAGATACAAGAAGCAAGAGATGCTTGAGAAGGTAACCAGGGAAAAGAAATCATTATGAACTTATCAAAGTTGAACTATTTACATTCCTACATGGAAAAATGATAACTGTAACTGATGAAACTTTTCTCAGTATGAAAATAGTCGAAGAAGCGTATATGGGCATATGAATACATATAGATAGAGGGCACAGGACCAATTTAATAGGAAGGGATGATACTTAAAAGGTGAAATTAAGAGGTGAGAGAGGAACATAATGAGAGGATTTTGCATCAGGGAGAGAATGACATACATACTAAATAGAATATCTCACCCTCCAGGAGTCTAGGGCAGAAGGGGATAAGAGGGTATATGATATAAGGGAGGGCGGGAGGGAATGGGCTGAGGGAAATTGGAAGCACCCACTTTAGAAAAGGGACAGGATTAAAGTAGGGAATAGACCAAGTGCGAGGTGGGATAGGAGGGAGGGAAATACAGTCAGTCTTTTACAATATATCTGCTGTGGTAATGTTTTGCATAGCTACTCATGTACAACATATAATGAATTGTTTATCTTCCCAGTAAGGGTGGGTGACAAGGGAGGAAGGGAATGAACCAGCAATTCAAAGTTTTAAAATCAAATGTTTAAAATATATAAATACTATTATTAATACTATTTTACATATTATTCGGAAATAAGATACAGCCATTGGGGCACAGAGATTCACCTTACCCTACTGAAAAAGTTGAATATCTATGTTAGAAGATATGGGAGAGAGCCAATGTGGTGAGGGGATATCCTGTAAGACTGCTATTCTGAGTTTAGGGGTAGGGGAAAAATGGGGAAAAAGTGTAGCTCAAAATCTGATGGACATGAATGATGTAAACCAGAAGTGAATAAAGCATTTGGAAAAAAGAAGTAGAAGAAAGTGCCTTCCTAAGGAAAGGAAATTAAATTCTCTACCTTCAGTTTTTTACTTGAGTTATTTCTTTTTTCAATTAAATTTATTTCTTTTTAGTTTTCAACATTTACTACTTCAAGATTTTGATTTCCACATTTTCTCCCCTTCTCTCCCCTCCCCTCATCCCAATACAGCATGCAATCTGATATAGGCTCTACATATACATTCATATTAAACCTATTTTCACATTAATCATACTGTAAAGAAGAATTGGACACAATGGGAGAAATCATAAGAAAGAAAAATCAAGAGACAGAGAGAGCAAATAATATGCTTTGATCTGCATTCAGACTCCAAAGTTCTTTCTCTGGATGTGGATATCATTTTCCATCATGAAAATTTTGGAGTTGTCTTAGATCCTTGCATTGTTGAGAAGAAATATGTCTATCAAAGTTGGTCATCACACAATAAAGCTATTACTGTGTACCATGTTCTCCTGGTCTGTTCACTTCATTTACCATCAGTTAGTATAAGTCTTTATAGGTTTTTCTGAACTCTGTCTGCCCATCGTTTCTTGTAGCACAATAATGTTCTAATAGCTTCTTATACCACAACTTGTTCAACCATTTCCCAAATGGTGAGCTCAGTTTCCTAAGTTTGTAATTTTTTGCCACCACAAAGAGAACTCTTATGAATATTTTTGTACATGTGGATCCTTTTCCAATTTGTGTAATCTCTTTGGGATATAGACCTAGAAGTGGTAAAGCTGGGTCAAAGGGTATGCACATTTTTATAGCACTTTCGGCATAGTTCCAAATTGCTCTCCAGCATTGGATCAGTTCAGAAGCCCACCAACAATGCATTAGTGTTCCAATTTTCCCAATCTTCTCCAGCATTTATCATTATCCTGTTTTGTCATGTTAGTCAATCTGATATGTGTGATGTGGTACCTCAGATGTGTTTTAATTTGCATTTCTCTAATCAATAGTGATTCACAACATTTTTTCTTGTGACTATAGATGACTTTAATTTCTTCATCTGATAGCTGCCTATTCATATCCTTTGACCATTTATCCATTGGGGAACGACTTTTATTCTTATAAATTTTACTCAGTTCTCTATATATTGTAGAAAGGAGACCTTTATCAGAGACATGGTTTCCCAGCGTTCTGCTTCCCTCCTAACCTTGGTTTCATTGGCTTTGGCTGTGCAAAGCCTTTTCAATTTAATATAATTAAAATTATTCATTTTTCATTTTATGATGTTCTCTATATCTCTTATTTGTTCATAAGTTCTTCCATTCTTTTAAAATCTGGCGAGTAAACTATGCCTTGCTCTCTCAGTTTGCTTATAGTCTCAGTCTTTATATCTAAATTGGTACCTATTTTGACTTTATTTTGCTATATGGTGTAAGGTGTATGCCTAGTTTCTGCCATAGCTTTTTCCAATTTTTCCAGCAGGTGTGTCAAATAATGAATTCTTATACAAGAAGTTAGCCTTTGGATTGATCAAACAGTAGGTTACTATAGTCATTGACTATTGTGTCTTGTGTAGCTAATCTATTCCACTGATCCACCACACTATGTTTTAGCCAGTACCAAGTAGTTTTGATGATTCCTATTAATAATACATTTTAAGATCTAATACAGCTAGGCAACCTTCCCTTTCATTTCTTTTCATTAATTCCATTGATTTTCTGGACTTTTTGTCCTTCCATATGATTTTTTATTGTATTTTCTAGCTGTATAAAATAATTTTTGGTAGGTTTAGTTCAATGAAATAAGGTTCAACTATGCTTTAGGGATTCTGTGCAGTAGAAATCTCATTCTCTTAGCTGTATTTCTTTACTGTGGCACAAGTCTCTGGGTTTCACATATAGCCTTTACTCCTTCCTTAGGTATCACCATAACTTTAGTATCACATGACCCTTTGGAAAGGATATCTGCGTTCACATTAGTATTCCCTTGTTTACAGTATATGCTTAATGCATAGTTAACTATTGCTATTGTTCTTCTCAGTTAATCAGCCTCTCATTGGTCAAAATATGACAGGTCAATACTTTAAGCTTGGTTCCCTATATATGATCATTGAAACTTTCAGTGGTAGCTCCCTTGAAAGCTTAGAATTCTTCTGTATGTGAGATAGTGAGAATAACTGTCACTAAGTTCTTTGCAGATTAATACAATTGGTTTCTGGTGACCATCATGCTCTTTGAAAAGGTCTACCTCAACAGCTCCAGTATAGCATTTATATCGACTCTTTATCTTTCCTTAGTCAGGCTGCTGACCCTCATTTCATACTTTTCCTGCATCTTTCTCATTTCTCTTCCCAATTTTTCCTCCACTTCTCTTATTTGATTTTTGAAATCCTTCTTAAGGTTCTCTATGGCCTGTAACCTGCTCATATTTTCCTTTGGGGCTTTTGGAGAAGGATTTCTGACCTCACAGTCCTCCTCCTGGTCCATTCTTCCATCCTCTTTGCCCCCAAAATAGGAGTCTAATGTTGAATTTTTCTGATTATTTTGTTTCCTTTGACTAGGCATGTTGCCACTTAATTACTTGACTTTTGGGCTTGTTGCCACAGTAGGACTCTGCCACCAGATAGGGGAGCTTCCACCATGAACTTTGTGGTCTTCACAACTTCCAGTTCTGGCAAGTTGGATAACCATGACAGACCTCTCCCACAGATCACAATCCAGATCCAAGCAGGTTAAAACAAGAGTGATTGAACCCCCCCCCCCCCAAGACTGATTGCTGGATCTCCCTACAGTTCACATGCCAGGAGCTGATGCTGCCACTGGAGCTACAAAATGGCGAGTGTGCCTTGTCTCCTCAGCGGCTTCTAGCCCCTGGGGGAGGAAGCCAACATGTTCATCAAATACTGGTCCCAAAGTCCATAGGGCACTAACCTCTCACTTTGTCCTAAGCATATCTGTGTTGATAATTCTGGAATCGCCACAGTTGCTGGTGTTCTGGGCCCTCTGGCCAGCTGCTGGCCCAGTGGCCCTGGGGCTAAAACTGCTGTTCAAGTGGACCTGGGTTTGGCTCCCCGCTTGCTGTGCTGTTGGCTCCCAGAGCTCTGTGCTGGCTGCTCCCTGCAGGGCTGCTAGGCTGTCCTCAGCAGGAGGTTAGCTTCTCTGTGTAGTTCTGTGGGTGTGGCAGAAGTTGTTCAGAGTCTCCTTTTACATAGTTTGGAAGTGGTCTGGGGGGAGAGCACCTTGGAAGTGCTGTTTCTCTTCCCAATTTTCCCCCACTTCTCTTATCTGCTTCCGAAGGTCCTCTATGGCTTGTAGCCAGCTTGTATTTTCATTTGGGGCCTTTGGTGCAGGAGTTCTGACCTCACAGTCCTCCTCCATGCTTTGATCCTCTTTGTCCCTAAAATAGGAGTCCAATGTTGAATTTTTCTGTATATTTTGTTTCTTTTGCCTAGGCATGTTGCCATTTAATTACTTGATTTTTGACACCAACATCGTGTTTTTGCCACATTAGTAAACCAAAATTTCCACAGTTAACCCCAGAGATTTCATTTCATTATAAGACCAGACTCCCCTGTTGCAGGAGACCTAAGCTGAGCCTTGTCTATCTGTGAAGTTCCTTTTTCTGACTTATGCCTCTCAAGTTTTCTTACTCCTCAAAGAAAGATATGGAGATTGGTTTTGTGGTGATGTTTGCTGACTGTCAGTGCATCAGGAATATTATAATGGTTAAATGTTTCTTGTAAGTCATAAAACACCTCCTGAGTGATATCATCAGACTTAATTATATATTATTTTGTAATTCTTTAAATATTTTATAGCTCTTTTAAATGATTTTATGATTTCCTCATTTTTACATTTATGTCTGCTTCTAATATCAAGAGACATCTATTTACTTTTTAGAATTGAAAGAAAAATAAATTTCAATTATTGCTTTCTGTTTTTTTAAAAAAATTAATGCAAGATGATAGTATTTAGCAAATAAATAATGCTAAGCTATAGAGTTGAATTGTAGATTATACAGGACTAACACACTGAAAAATATCCATATACGATTAAGGTAGCAAATAAAATAATTAAAGCAGGTATGCATATTAGTGACAGTGCAAAATTACTTGTAAAGTATGTCACAATAACAATTACAACAACCTCACATAAATAGCAACAATCAGTCAATTCAAGTAATAAAATAAAGATTATACATATATACAAATGTATATGCACATGTATGTGTGTATGTGTATGTATATATTTTGTTTATGTGTGTTTGTTTATGTGTATCTGAGTTTATGTACATGCTTTAGGTTACCTCAGAGGCTGGCAAGGCTAGCAAAACTTGAGCAAACTTTGCCTACTTCAGGATCTAATCTCTATATTATATGACTTCTCAACACATCTTCCTCATAGTTTGTTCCTCCAAGTTCCAAAGGAAAAGGTTCAGGTCCATGATTTGAACATAAATATGCATATACATCCTGGAAAAATTATTATTAATAGCAAACTTGCTCTTTCTCCTTATCTCAAGTTGGATTTAAGGAGTTAATTTTCCTGTTATCAATCCCACTCTGATCATTCCTAGGCAAAATTAGATGGTCTTTTAGTTTTTTTTATTATTATTAAACAAATGCTTTATTAACTTCTGTTTTACATCATTCATTTTCGCCAGATTTTGAATTACAATCATTTTCCCCCCGTTATTCCCCTACCCAGCCTCCCAGAATAGCAGTCCCACAAGATATCGCTTCCTCCAATCTGCTCTCTCCCATAATTTCTCCCATAGCCCCTTCGACTTTTCCATTAGAGGAAGGTGAATCTTTGTGTCCCAATGCCTGCACATCTTATCTCCCAATTATAAGCAAAAGAGTATTAATAATAGTATTTATATATATTTGAAACATTTAATGTTAAGACCTTGAATTTCAGATCCATTTCTTTCTTCCTTTGTCACCCATTCCCTTTGGGGAGATAAGTAATTCAGTATATGTTGTACATGTCTAGCTATGCAAAACATTATCATAGTAGATATATTGTACAAGGCTGCTTATAATTCCCTCCCACTCATCCCACCCTCCACCTGGTCCATTCCCCACATGATCCTGTCCCTCTTCTATAGTGGGTACTTCCAACCACCCCTCCCCCCAAGGATGCCCTCCCATCCATTTTCCCTCCTCTCATCCCCCTTCCCCCTATTCTGCTGCAGGTTTAGATATCCCATTTAGCATGTATGTCATTCTCTCCCTGAACCAAATTCAATGAGAACGTGGTTTTGCCTTTTTGCCTTCCTATTCTTCCCCCCCCCTTACAACCACTTCCCCTTGCTTCTTCTACATGAGATAGTTTACCCTACCCTGTCTCTCCCCATCTCCTCTTGCCACTTTCCTATCTCACCTCATAATTTCATCCCTTGAGTATTCTCCCTTCCCAACAAATTCAACTTATGCCCTCTATCCATATATAACTGTAACCATCTACACACCCATTCACATATGTACTCATATGACCACACACCCTTCTTCCATTATTTTCATAGTGAGAAAGAAATCATCAGTCACCGTTATTGCTTTTCCATATAGAAATGTAAATAGTTCAACTTTGATAAGTTCCTTTTGATTGCTTTTCCCTGATTACCTTCTCAGGCATCTCTTGCTTCTTGTGTCTGGATGTCAAATTTTCTATTCAATTCTGGTTTTTTCCTCAGGAATGCTTGAAAGTCCTCTATTCCACCGAATGACCATATTTTCCCCTGAAACAAAATACTCAGTTTTGCTGGGTAGGTGACCCTTGGGTTCATTCCCGGTTCTTTTGCCCTCTGGAATATCATATTCCATGCCCTTCTATCCCTCAGTGTAGAAGCTGCCAGGTCCTGGGCTATTTGGATTGTGTTTCCACAATATTGAAATTTTTTCTTCCTGGCTGCTTGTAGTATTTTCTCCTTGATCTGGGGATTCTGGAACCTGGCTATAATATTCCTGGGAGTTTTCTTTTTGGGATCTTTTTCAGTAGGTGATCTGTGGATTCTTCCAACCTCTATTTTGCCCTCTGGATGTAAAACATCAGGGCAATTTTCCTTGAGAATTTCTTGAAGGGTGGTTTCTAGGTTCTTTCTTTGGTCATGGCTTTCAGGAAGTCCAATAATTTTTAAATTGTCTCTCCTGGATCTATTTTCCAGGTCAATGGTTTTTCTCCTGAGATATTTCACATTGCCTTCTAATCTTTCATTTGTTTGGATCTGCTTAACAGCATCTTGATTTCTCATAAAGTCATTAGCTTCCATTTACTCCAATCTAACTCTGAAGGAATGAATCTCCTCAGTGAACTTTTGAGATTCTTTTTCCATCTGGCAAATTCGACTTTTTAAGGCATTCTTCTCCTCACTGCCCTTTTGGGCCTCCTTTGCCATTTGAGTTAGTCCATTTTTTAAGGTGTTGTTTTCCTCAGTTAGGCAGTTGACGCTCATTTCATATTTTTCCTGCATCCTTCTCATTTCTCTTTCCAGTTTTTCCTCCACTTCTCTTATTTGATTTTTAAAGTCCTTCTTAAGGTCCTCTATGGCCTGCAACCCGCTCATGTTTTCCCCTGGGGCTTTTGGAGCAGGACTTCTGACCTCACAGTCCTTTTCCCGCTCTATGCCCCCAAAATAGGAGTCTAGGGTTGCATTTTTCTGTTTCCTTTGCCTTGGCATGTTGCTACTTAATTGCTTGACTTTTGGACTTGTTGCCACACTATGGCTTTAAGGCCAGATAGGGGAATTTTCGTCCCGAACGTGTGGGGGGCAACTTCTGTTTCTGGCAAGCTGTAAACCCACCCACGACTTCCACCCTAGATCACAATCCAGATCCAGGGATGTTAAAGCAAGAGTGATTACCCCCCAAGACTGATCGTTGGATCTCCCTACGGTTCAGCAGGCCAGGAGCTGGAGCTGCGTCTGAAAACTACAAAATGGCGTGTCTCCTCAGTGGCCTCTAGCCCCCAGGGGAGGGAGCTGATGCATTCCCCAAATACAGGTCCCAAAGTCGATAGGACACTAACCTCTTACTTTGTCCTAGGCATGTCTATGTTGATAATTCTGGAGTCGCCACAGCTACTGGTGTTCTGGCCTTCCTCCAGACGGCTGTTGGCCCTGGTGCCCTGGGGTTAAAACCTCGGCTCAAGGGGACCTCAGCTCCTGCTCGGCTTGGCTTCCCGAGCTCTGCGCACTGCCAGGTCCCAGACTGCTGTGCTGGTCCTTCCTGCAGGGCTGCTGGGCTGTCCTCAGTGGGAGGTTAGCTTCTCTGTGTCGTTCTGTGGGTGCTAGGGCTCCAGAAGTTGTTCAGAGTCCCCTTTTACATAGTTTGGGGGGAATCTGGGGGCAGAGTGGCTTGGATGAGCTGTTTCTACTCCAGGTCTTTTAGTTTTTAATAATTAATTTCAAATTAGTATAGAGATAAATGTAAATGATCAATTGAGTAAAGTTTCTAAAATGTCAGCTGCTTTGGCCAGCAATTAACAAAGTTGAGTCTCTCTCAGTCATCTGCCTATTTATGTATATGTAAATATCCATACATATGAATGCATATATTTTATAAACACATACACATATGTGTGTATATACATATATGTGTATATAGATAGATGGATAAATAGACAAATTAGATAGATAGATAGATAGATAGATAGATAGATAGATAGGTAGATGGATAGATAGATGATAAATAGATAATTTGTATTTCTTCCCAACCCCCATCTCTCACTGTGTCAGACAGAGAAAGGAAGCAAGTGATGGACAGGTAAATAGAAAACAGTTTCCCCCACTCTAAGGACAGAGGAAATAATAAAGGTATTGCAAATGAGTTCTTCATCAATTTAACTAGTTACTATCATCTGTTTTTTCCTGATATTCTTTTAACTTTTTTGGCTATTTCTAAACCATGCTAATTATACTCTGGCCATCCTTAGTATCCTTATCATGGAACCTTAGGATCTGTCCCTGGGATCCTGAGTCCTGATAAGCAAGTTTTTGCTTTATTTTCCTTACAATTAACCCATTACTTTATGATTATTTCCAAATCATTTCTCCAGGCATGTACCTTATTCTCTGCTCCCCTCCCCTCCACCCCTCTTTCCTGCATCTAGTTCTATTTTAGACATGTTGAGTTTAAGATGCCTACTAGACATCCAAGTCAAGATGCCTGAAAGGCAAATGGAAATATGAGATTGGAGGTCAGCAAAGAGGTAGGACAGGTAGATTTGAGAATTGTTAGTAAAATAGAGCTATTAATTAAATCCACGGGAACTCATGAGATCATGAAGTGGTACAGAGGGAAATTAGAAAAGATAATAGTACAATACTTTGTGGGATACCTAGGGCAAGAGGGCATGATCTATATGAAGATCCAGCAAAGGAGACTGAGAAAGAGTGGTTTAATACAGAGAAAAATTAAGAAATCGTTAATGACTTTGGAAAGAGTAGTTTTGGTAAAATGATAAGGTTGAAAAATGGAATGTAAGGGGTTAAGAAGAGAGTAAGGTAACATGGCAATATTTCTTGGAGAAGGGTAATCTAGCCCCAATGCAAGGTCCATACAATGTAGCAAATTACCACATTCTCAGTTGCGCAAGCAGTCCTCCGAAGCATCGAAGCTCCACACTAGACCATTGTTTTTTCTGGACAGTTTAATTATTTTCTGGACAGCCCCATAAATTTAAGATGAAGTAAACCCTATTCCAAATACTATAGCCTGGCTGTCTATAATTATTTTCTAATCACATTTCCTCACTTACCTTTCTTAGGATGTTATGTAGTAGAAAAACACAAAAGAATCTAGAAGTGATTGAGGGAAGTTGAAAGCTAAAATGCCAGATCCTCCTAAACATGCTATCTAAGCCTAGAAATGGAGTAATCAAGTAAGAAAAAATAAAATTTAAACCATCTCTAGAAGACCTTATATGTGGAAGTATATTGTATGACTGTGTGTGTATGTATGTGTATGTGTATGTCAAGTATTGGCCTTCTCTAATGTGAGATTGGGAGAGTGGGAGGGAGACAACTTGGAACTCAAATTGTAAAATAAACATAAAAAATTTAAAAATAAAAATTACCTCTAGATTTCCCTACCCAACTTGAGAATCTACAGAGTAGCCCCCAGAATCCTGAAAAGATCCTGTGATAGGTAAGTCTGGGTATATTGAGGGTAGAGTGCAGTTAGCTTCTGGAGGCTTTAGGCAGTTCCAGCATTCCCAGCATAAACCTGGAGCATATCCTGAGCCTCTTCAAAGTCAGGGGACCTGCAAGACAGAGAGAACAACTTCAGGACAGCCTCCCTCTTACCCTGAAACTAAAAGTACCCAAGCCTACCCCAGATTAACCTTAGCCTTCTATAAAACTTAGCCTGAAAGAATAATCTTATGGAATTTGTCAAATTATGGATTTGACAAAACACTGCTTACCCCAATCTGGCTGCAGGGTAAAAGCTCAAGCAGTCCCTGAAGTCTGTGGTGGGAACCCAACTCAGGAGAGTAAACACTGAGCTCATAAGAGTAGGAATGCATCCCAGGCATAGTCTACAGCAGATGAAAGTTCTGAAACCCTGTGGTAAGAATTACTTCCTAAACAGACATTGAATCCTTTGAAAAATTGGCTTAGATTGGACCATTGTTCTCAGAGTCAGGCAGGCCTTGCCACCATCATTCAGTTGCAGAGCCTGACCTAAGCATGCTCAGGTCCCCCATGTCCCTTCCTTCTGCCTAAAAAATGGATGAGATGATATGGTGAATGACTTGAGAAAACCAAAGAAAATTCCAAATAGAATAAGGAAATATCTTGGATTGAGAAATGCCTGGGGTACATCTCAAAGAAATAGCAGCCCTGGGTTGAGCCAAGATGGCAGAGTAGAAGCACTAACAGCATGAGCTCTTACTTCAACCATTTCCAATACCTGTAAAAATGACTCTAAACAAATATTAAAGGTACAGAACCCATGAAGTGACAGAGAGAAACAAATATCCTCCTGAATACAGCCTGGCAGGTCTACATGAAAGGTTTATTGCAGCATGCTGGGAGCTGAGCACAGTCCCACAGGAACCGTCATGGTTCCAGCCCCAGGGTGGCTATGACTAGCAGTGGCCAGAGCTGACTTCAGGAGATAGAATCACTAGCAACTGTGGTGGTTTCCAGACTTCTCAACCCATGAACACCAAAGACAAAATAAAAGGTCAGTGTGGAACTCTGTTGGAAAAGGGGGGACAGAAGAGGGCAGTCCAGCCCCTGTCCCCAGGGAGAGAAGCAGCTGAGTTATGGTGGCCTTCTAGCCCCCCTGCATGGATGCCTCAGGAGCTCCTGGCCTCAAGATCATAGGGGGATCAAGCAACCATTTAGAGGGTAATCACTCTTGCTTTGATCTGCTTGGATCTGGATCACAGTCTGGGGTGGTGGTACTGGGGTGTGTGGCCAGTGGGCCAGAGCCTGTGGAGGCTGTAGAGATAGCACCCTCCTAATAGCTCTGGTAGCTGCAAAAACCCCAGTGATTTTGGGACAAAGTTCTCTCTATTCTGGAAGCAGAGTTCTATCATGGTAAAGAGCTCAAAAATCAAGTAATCAGCTGGCAATATGAGAAAGCAGAGGAAGCACAAAAAGACACCACAATCCTTTTTGGGGGGCAAAAAGGATCAAGGCATGGAGTGGGAGAAAGAAAGTGAGGTCAGAACTCGGTCATCAAAAGCTTCCAAGAAAAATATGAATTGGTTACAGGCCATGGAGGAGCTCAAGAAGGATTTTGAAAATCAAGTAAGAGAAGTGGAGGAAAAATGGGGAAGAGAAATGAGAATGATGCAAGAAAATAATGACAAGCAAGTCAACAGCCTGCTAAAGGAGACCTCAAAATACAGTGAAGAAAATAACACCTTAAAAAATTCAAATGGCAAAAGAAGCAGGAAAAGCCAGGGAAAAGAAGAATGCCATAAAAAGCCTAATTTGCCAGATGGGAAAGGAATTTCAAAAACTCACTGTAGGGAATAACTTCTTCAAAATTAGATTGGAGCAATTGGAAGCTAATGACTTTATGAGAAATCAAGATACTATAAAACAGATCCAAACAAGTGAAAGAATAGAAGGAAATGTGGGATATCTCATTGGAAAAACTACTGACCTGGAAAATAGATCCAGAAGAGATAATTTAAAAATTATTGGACTACCTGAAAGCCATGATCAAGAAGAGAGTCTAGATGCCATTTTCAAGATAATTATCAAGCAAAATTGTCCCCATATTCTAGAACCAGAGGGCAAAATAGAAGTTGAAAGAATTCACTTATCACCTCTTGAAAAGGATCCGCCAAAGAAAACTACTAGGAATATTATAGCCAAATTCCAGAGTTTCCAGGTCGAGGAGAAAATTCTGCAAGCAGTCAGGAAGAAACAATTTGAGTATTGTGGAAACACAATCAGGGTAACTCAAGAACTAACAGTTTCTACATTAAGGGACTGAAGGGCTTTGAATATGCTATTCTGGAGGTCAAAGGAGCTAGGACTAAAACCAAGAATCACATACCCAGCAAAATACAAATTTGATGCTATAGGGAGAAATATGGTTATTCAATGAAATAGAGGATTTTCAATAGACTTGATGCAAAAAACAGAGCTGAACAGAAAATGTGACTTTCAAATAAAAGAAGAAAGAAAAGCATGAGCAGGTAAAGAGGAAAACGAAATCATAAGGAACTTATTAAAGTTGAAATATTTGCATTCCTACATGGAAAAATGATAATTGTAACTCATAAGACTTTTCTCAGTATGACGATAGTTGAAGGGAATATATGTGTATGTATATATATACATACATATATGTATATATAGGAGGGTGTATGTGTATATAAAGATATGTGTGATTATGGGCATATGTATGTTTATGTATACATTCACAGAGGGCAAAGGATGACTTGGATATGAAGGGGTAATATCTAAAAAATAAAACTAATAGGTGAGAGAGGAGTTTATTGGGAGAAGGAGAAAGGGAGAGATAGATTAGGATAAATTATTTGATATACAAGAGGCAAGAGAATGCTGTTAAATGGAGGGGAAGAACAGGAATGTGAAAGAGAATGGGACAACCTTATTCTCATTGAATCTGACTTAAGAAGGGAATAAGAGACACCCTCAACTGAATATTTTATCCTGTAGGAAAATAGTGGGGTAGGGGACAAGAAGGGGGATGATAGAAGTGAGGGCAGATTGGGGAAGAGGGTATTTAGAAGCAAACACTTTTGAAAAGGAATAGTGTCAAAGGAGAAAATAGAATAAGTGGGGGACAGGCTAGAATGGATGGACATATAGTTAGTCTCTCACAATATAACTACGATGGAAATGATTTGGGTAAATACACATGTACAACCTATATTGAATTTCTTATCTTCCTAGTGGGTGTGAGTGAGGAGGGAAGAAAGGAAAAAATCTGGAACTCAAGCAAAAATTTTAAAAAATTATTGTTTTACATGCAACTGGGAAATAAGTTATATAGCTGGTGGGGTATAGAAATCCATATTGCCCTACTAGAAAGTTAGGGAGATGGTTGGGGAGTATATAAGAAATAACAGATTGGGGGAAGGGGTATTCAGTAGGCTTGCTCTTTTGGGTGGGGGGTAGGAGTAAGACAGGGAGTAAAAGTTTAACTCAAAATCTTGTGGAAATGAATGCTGAAAACTAAAAATACACTTATTTATTTATTAAATTTATTTATTTAAAACAAAACAAAACAACAAAAAAAGAAAGGGCAACTCCACAGTAAGTTCAGGTAAAGCATTGGAGAAAAAGATGCCCTGCCCACAGAGACTATAGTCGTACTTGGAAAAAAAAGGAAATGAGATAAAAAGAATTGGGAAAAACCAGGAAGGAAAGTATAGCAAGGAAAATTGAAATCTTAGAATGAGAAGTGGAAAACTTTGCTGAAGATCTGAATGCCCTGAAAATTAGCATGGGCCAGGGAGAAAACAATGGCCATAAGAAATGTCAAAAACAAAGCCAAAATATTGAAACAAATAGGAAAATGCAAGAAACATTTTCAGGACTGACCTGAAAAATGTCAAAGAATTATCAGACAATTTGAAAAGTATGATCAGAAAAAGAAGTCCAGATGCCATGCTTCAAGGAATTATAAATCAAAACTACCCAGATCTTGTAGATCTAGAGTACATTGTCAAAATAGAGTGATTCCACTGGTCACTTCTAAAAAAATCTCCAAATACAAATTCTCAGGAATGCTATAACTAAAATACAGAGTTCTCAGGTCAAATGAAAAGTACTAAAAGTAACCAAAATGAGTTAGGTAGCAAAGGGTGACTATCATATTCTCATAAGTTTTACCACCTGCCAAATAAAGAACAGGAAAGCTGTAATATAATATTTCAAGGGTAAGAGATAAAGGATTACAATCAAATATAACCTGTCTGGCAATATTAGGCATAAAACTGAAGAAGAAAAAATGGACCCATAATGGGTAGAGGATTTCCAAGCATTTCTGATTAAAAATTAAAATGTCAAAACTGAATAGACATTTGGAAATGGAAGTGCAGGTGCCAAGAGAAATATAAAAAGGCATATATACTTGTTTAATTGAAAGGGATCATATGACTATGGATTGCTTACATGTTAACAAATAAGAAACCTATTCTCACCTCAGAACCCTAACATCACCAAAGGTCATAGAGAAATGTAAAAGTATCTTAAGGTCTGTGAGTGGTTTTCTGTTTTAATTATTTTAGGAAAAGGTGGAAGAATAGGGCATGGTACTCTAGAAGAAAGGAGGAAGAAGGGGAGGGAAATAAATTGCTTAATAAAGAAGCATAAGATGAAGAATATATAGTCATGGAGGAAGAGGGAAAGGAACGGGAATCTTGTGAACATCACTTTGTTATGAATCAAATAAAGAAAGGTGTTTTGTATAGAAATATATTTCATTCAGAAAGAAAGTAGGAGAGGAAAAGACAAGGAAAGGATAGAGAAGGTTTATGAGGGAAGACAGGATTAGAGAGAAGAATGTGAATGAGGTTTTAAAGGAAAGGGAGAAATAATAGAAAGCTCAAATCAGTGTTGGGGTAAGAGTAAGAGAAGATTTGTAACAGCAACAATCATAGTTAAATATCAATTGTGATTCCTAAATACTTGTTCATAATGACAATAGTGAGGAAAAATGGTATTTTTTAGATTATTTCACTAGCTGTGATCTCGGTTTTTTAAAAGGTAGGTTGTAGTGCCCGAATTATTTTCCCCCCTTTCCTTAAATATTTTAGAATGATTTAATTCTTTTTACTTCTTGATTTGTTTTGGTATTTATTCTTCTTTTGAATTTTTTCAAATTTTTCCCTGACTTTAAGAGCTAACTTTTTTTTGTCTTTCATTCTATTTTTTAAGTTCATAGTAAAACTTTATGAAAAAGATTTCAGAAAATTTGGAAATAGGAGTTCTGTGGCACTAATTTGCTTTTCTTGGCATTTGTTTCCTTAATGAAGTCCAAAAATTAGTGAAGCATGACTTTTCATTCCTGAGATTACATTGGCTATCCTTAATCAAGCTGTGCTTTTCTCAGTGTTTCCCATTTAATCTCCTAAACTACTTTCTAAAACTTACCCCCACCTCACACACACAATGGAATCAAAACTAAATGGTCTGTAATTTCCTGAAGTGTTCCCAGATCCTGTCTTAAATAATGACATTGTGTTGGCCACTTTCCAGCCTGAATGAAGTGACCTTGTAAAAATGTCTGCAGATTCATCTATAATGTATTTCTCTACTTTTTGCAGAGCTCTTGGATACAGCTTATCAACAATACCTATTCTAAGAAACACCATTCCTTATTGTGGTAATGTTCTTATTTCCTTCTTGCAGGCATGACTGAAGTAAGAGGTAAAGACCTTATTTTTAAAAATCTAATTATTAATTTAATGTAAAGAATTAGATATGCACATGTGACAGGATAGACTAGGTAATGCATCTATGAATGTATACAAATGAAAAGAAAAGGTAGTGTTTTTGTAAACTGTGAAAAAATTCAATTTTTACTGCAATAATTCTTAATGATTTAAAAAAAAGTATTTTAATTCTTTGTTATATGAAACATTTTAATTAATTCTAGTTTATAGATGGCAAGGACAAATCATCTTATGCTATAAGTCTGATAACTGGTAACAAAAATAATCAAATAAAAAAAAACAACTTGTTAAATCTTATCCCAGACCCCTAGGCTTTAGCAAAAAAAAACCAAAAAACAAAAAAAACAAAAACAAAAAAACACAACACAGAACATTAGAAAGTGTAAGAAATTTGGAGGCAGAGGAAGATGGTTCAAATTTAACTTCTGTCACTACCTGTGTAATCTTAGGCAAGTCCCAATTAACTAATCTGGATCTCAAAGATTAACTGTAAGCAATAATGTACTTCTTTCATTCTTAACTATTTTTTTTTATTATGACAACCATTAAAAATGAACTCTCCAAATAAACTGAACCTAAAATTAAATCTTTGATAAATTATTAAATTAAGATTTAAAAAATATAATGAAGTATATTATGTGATCTTACTGTCATTAACAAATATTATTTTTTCTAAATTATGATTCTCCAAATATTGTTAATGACTATTATTAGAAATATTTAATTCAAAGCAAAATTTTTTGTACCATTAAGAAATAAAGTTATTTTAGAATAGTGTTTATCTTAATTTCATCTTTTTATTTCATTGCACAATTTTGTAATGTATGTAATATATAGAGCAGTAGCTGTTCAGTTGTGTCTGATTCTTCATTATCCATTTGGGGTTTTCTTGGGAAAAATACTGGAGTGATTTACTATTTCCTTCTTCAGCTCATTTTACAGATGAGGAACTGAGGCAAACAGAGCTAAGTGACATACCCAGGGTCACTAATAAGAGTCAGAGGTCAGATTTGAATTGAGGAATCTGAGTCTTCCTGACTCCGAGCTTGGTACTATGCCTACTGTGCCACCTAACTTCCCATATATGTGATAGTATACATATATACTTTTTTGAATAAATATATGTTTTGGGGTGATGCTCAGTTGATTTTTTTACTATGAGGAATATTTAAAGCACAAAACTTGGAGACTTGAACTAGAGAGTACTGGCTCTAGCTGTGTTCACCATTTTCCATGGCAATGGCCACCTATAAGTATTGTATGTTCACCTATGTAATACCACTAGCTAGCTTGGTTTCCTCTATACCAGAAAACATAATTAGTGTTTTTAAAGGTTTGGGGAAGAGCAGGTAATCTGCTTATAATGAAGAATGGTTTCAATATGAGATTGATATTTAATTAAAAGAAACAGAAAAACATAACTGAAAACTAAAATAATAAAGTCTTTCAGTAGGGTGACTACAAATATACTCAACAGATCCCAGTAAATTAAAATTAAGGGGCACCCTCGTAAAGGTGAATGTCAGTGCTTATAGAATGAATAAAGAAGTACATAACTGGTAATAAATATTATGGAACATCGAGGCAGCACAGTAGCAAGGTCTAAAGTCAGTAAGACTTCCTGAGTTCAAATATTACCTCAGACACTTACTGGTAATGAGACCCTGGGCAAGTCACTTTACCCCTTTTTGCCTCGTTTTCCTCACCTGCAAAATGATTGGGAGGAAGAAATGTCAACTACTCCAGGATCTTTGCCAACCCCAAATAGTACTGCATAGAGTCAGATATGACTGAAACAACTGAACAGCAATAAATATTGAAGACTTCATTGCCTCAAGATGTTGCATAGGCTCAAATTATATATTGTTCAGATTCTACTCTAAAGAAATTCTTCATGTAATGAATTTATACTAAACAAAATGGTTTGTAAGGAGGACATGGAACACCCGAAGCATCACTGTAATTATCAACAGCAAACATTTATTGAATTCCCATTATGTGCAAATTTCTAGGAATTAAAAAAACAACATAGGAAAGATATTGTGCCTACCCTTAAGGCGTTTACATAATCCCACAAAAAGTTTTATTAGTTCCATCATCAATGCAGAATTTAAGCAGGTGGTCTAACACAATGGGGCATTTCTTTTGTTCTTATTCAGTCAGTCACTCAGTCAGTCAACATTTATTAAGTATGCCATTCACTCTGCTAAACAGTGGGAATATAAAGTAAGCAAACAACAACAACAAAAACAAAACCCATGATCTTCAATTCAAGTGGGAGAGATGTCTTGCTATTTTACAAACTCTCTTTTACAAATAAGATATATACAGTATAATTAGAAGATAATCTTAGAGAGAGGCACAAGAGGCGGATCAAGAAAGTCCTCTCACAGAAGGTAGAACTTGGGTTGAGTCTTGAATGTGCCTCAAGAGAAAAGGAGAAGTTTGAAAATAAAGTTGGATTTTGGGGTAGAAATAAGATCAGTTTTAGAAATGTTGAATTTTAGATTTCTCTAAGAAATAAATTACTGCTTAAAATATTCAATAAGTAGTTGGAGATCTATGGCTGGAGGTCAGGAAAGATATCATGGCTTAACACTTAGCTTTTGGGATAATATTTGTAGAGATTATAATTAAACCAGTTGAGGTCTTTTGCTATTGTCTATTTTTCTTATGATTAGTTTATCTTTTCCTTTAAGTCTTTAGGTGCTGTATTGTTTCGTTCATATGTATTATGTATTGTTCACTCCTACATTCAAGTTCCCTCATCCTTTCACATTAAGTCTGTATCCCAACTTTAGGCAATGATGGTGATAGAGCTAATAATTTGTTCCCTTTCTTGTTCACTGCACAGTCTCAGACTTTTTCTTGCTGGTTCTTCAACAATTTCCTCCTCTAGTATACAGTGACAAGTTTCAGTTGAGCCCTACTGTTGAATATATAGTCTCTTCTTCATAGATGCTTACCCAAATGTCTGCAAACCTCTGTCAGTCTTCCTATACTGATCTGACCTGAAAAAATGATTCTCTGTGATTTTTCCTTTTTTTTTCCCCCAGTAACAACTTAGTCTGACATGACTTTTAGGCCTTAATTGAAATCACTGTAGAAGAAGAGCTGGGCTCTACTGCTTCTTCTTATTCCACCATCTTTTCTGTTCTCACTAGAAACTGGCAACAGAAAATCTAGTCTGATTTCAAGGAGAGAGTCACCTAAAGTGTCAAGGGTAGCCACAGATTCTACTATGCTTCCACCCTTGACAGTGTAGGGTGTGGCACCATTCTAGACATAACTTTGTACTTTTCTTAGGAAAACAATCACGTTCCTGTGGGAAAGAAACATGAGATATACAAGTCAAAAGCATGATTGAATCACTAGTATATTGGCAGATATCAGAAGTAGATTAAAGAGATAGACACTAGAGAACTTTAAGGGCACAGCTTTTGGAACCATACAGAGTCTGATGACTTGAAGTCATATTGTAAGGATATTTGTAGAGACTAGAACAATAATAGCTATAGTAATAGTGGGACACCACAAGAAGCATATGTTCCTTTTTATTGGCTTATCATTTGTCTTGAAGGGGAACTACCCTTTGCATGTGTAACTTAAGTGATCAGTCAATTATAGAGAAAAGCAGAAGTAAAGTCTGTTAGAAGAGAATTCATTTAGAGTAAAGCAAGTATATTGGGGCAGAGTATACCCTAAGAGCTATATTAAGAAATGAAAGCAGGGGCGGCTAGCTAGCGAAGTGAGTAGAGCGCCGGCCCTGGAGTCAGAAGGACCTGAGTTCGGATCCGGCCTCAGACACAACCCACACAAACAAAAACCTAGCCGTGTGACCTTGGGCAAGTTACTTAACCCCAATTGCCCTAAAAAAAATGGGGGGGGGCGGCTAGGTGGCGCAGTGTGTAAGAGCGCCGGCCTCGGAGTTGGGATGACCCGAGATCGAATCCGGTCTCAGAAAATGAGCACCCACACACAAATAATGACTAGCCGTGTAACTTTGAGCAAGTTACTTAACCCCAATTGCTTAAAAAAAAAAGAAAAGAAAAGAAAAGAAAAGAAAAGAAAAGAAAAGAAAAGAAAAGAAAAGAAAAGAAAAGAAATGAAAGCAGCAAAGCATGATCAGTTGCTGGATAAAGAAAACCAAGTTTTCCGATCTATAAAGAATAAATTGAGAAGGTTTAGTGCAGGCTAGCTAACTTCAGCATATAGAACAATACATGGGTTGCAAAAATCAGCCAACTTTCTTCTGTTCATCCAGATTCAAGGGCAAGTAACTAAAGAAGACCCACTGAGAGACATAATAGAAGACAAGATAATTATTGGGAGAAGTCAGGGGTCACCAGATTCTATTGCAACTTATAAAAGAGTTGGAATTATATGAACTAAATGAAAAAGAATGAGCCTGGAGTTTTCTAAAGAAATTATTGGTGTTGACAAGACAGTGGATATTGGTATGGTCAGACCCAGAGAACATCTCTTTGTCAGCACCAACCGGGACCAGCTCCAGATTATTCAAGTTGCTAGCAAAACACTGTAAAACAGCAAACTGGTACTAGAATATTTTAACCATCCATAGAGCTTTTATGGAAGTATGTAGAAAAACAAGTAGGTGATGGCGGAAGATGACACAAGAGACCTTATTTCTCCTACTCTGGAATGTACCCAGAGAAATTTGACTCTGTTGAGTCCTCATTGTGTAAAGAATGAAAGGAGTGGTTGAAAGAGCAGTTAAATAAGGGAGAGTGTTATTACTACATGATCAGGATGTGAGAGGAGTGTCAGGAACAACTAACAGAACCCACCTCAGGAACAGCAAATCTTTTTGAGAAAGATCATGGGAGAGTCACCTGTCATGAAAGATCCTAAAATAATCTGAAAGAATTGCTTATTAAAGGTATCATCACTGAGTCTAGGAATCAGTATGCACCACTTATAGCAAAGACCCAAGATTGGAAAGGTCTAGATGTGTATGGTTTTTGGCATCACTTTCCAGAAGCCATCCAAAGTATGGTACCAGAAATTCAATTTCCAAGATATCACCCACTGGTGAATTCTTTTTTTTTTTCAAATGCTTTATTAACTTCTGTTTTACTTCATTCATTTCCACCAGATTTTGTGTTACAAATTTTCTCCCTGTTTTTCCCCTGCCCACTTCCCCAAAATAGCAGTCCCCCTAGATATCCCCTCCACTTATTTCCCAATTACATGTAAATAGTATTAATAATAGTACTTTATTAATAATAATTATACATTTGTAGCTAATGCAAAACATCACCATAGTAGATATATTGTAGAAGACTGATTATATTTCCCTCCCTCCTATCCCACCTACCACTTGTTCTATTCTCTCCTTTGGTCCTGCCCCTTTTCAAAATCGTATGCTTCCTACTTCCCTCCCACCCAGCCTGCCCTCCCTTCCATCATCCCACCCTCTCATCCCCTTCTCATCCCCTACTCTCCTGTGGGGTAAGATACCCTATTTTGTGTGTATGACATTCCCTCCCTGAGCCAATTCAATGATTATAAGGTTAACCCATTCCCTTATGCCTTTCTGTTCTTCCCCCCCCCCCATTGTACCCATTTTCCCTTGCCTCTTCTATATGAGATAAGTTTGCCCCATGCTGTCTCTCCCCATCTCCTCTCATTATATTCTTCTCTCACCTCTTGATTTCACCTTTCAGTTATCATTCCTTCTTATTAAATTGGTCCTGTGCCCTCTATCTATATATGCCTGTAAACATATATACACATTCACATATTTATTCTTTCATCTATATACCCTCTGATGAAGTATACACACACATACATATGTATATAAATATACACACACGCATATATATTTCTATTCCCTTCAACTATTTTCATGCTGAGAAAAGTTTCATCAGTTACAACTATCATTTTTCCATGTAGCAATGTAAATAATTCAACTTTGATAAGCTCCTTATCATTTCTTTATCCTGTTTACCTTCTCATGCTTCTCTTGTTTCTTGTGTCTGAATGTCAAATTTCTACTCAAGTCTGGTTTTTCTTCAAGAATGCTTGAATGTCCTCTAATCCACTGAATGACCATAATTTCCCTTGGAACATGATACTCAGTTTTTCTGGGTAGGTGATTCTTGGTTTTAATCCCAGGTCCTTTGACCTACAGAATATCATATTCCAGGCCCTTTGATCCCTCAGTGTAGAAGCTGCCAGATGCTGTGTTATGCTGATTGTGTTTCCACAATACTCAAATTGTTTCTTCCTGGCTGCTTGTAATATTCTCTCCTTGATCTGGGAATTTTGGAACCTGGCTATAATATTCCTAGGAGTTTTCTTTCGGGATCTTTTTCATGAGTTGATGGGTGGATTCTTTCAACCCCTATTTTGCCTTCTGGTTCTAAAACATCAGGGCAATTTTCCTTGAGAATTTATTGGAAGATGATTTCTAGGTTCTTTCTTTGATCATTGTTTTCAGGTAGTCCAATAATTTTTAAATTATCTCTCCTGGACCTATTTTCGAGGTCAGTGGTTTTTCCAATAAGATATTTCACATTGCCTTCTATTTTTTTATTTGTTTAGATCTGTTTAACAGCATCTTGATTTCTCACAAAGGCACTAGCTTCCCTTTGGTCCATTCTAAATCCAAAGGAAAGATGCTCCTCAGTGAGCCTTTGAGATGCTTTTCCATCTGGCAAATTTGGCTTTTTAAGGCATTCCTCTCCTCATTGCCTTTTTCGGCCTCTTTTGTCATTTGAGTTAGTCTATTTTTTATGGCATTATTTTTCTCAGTCAAGCTGTTGACTCTCCTTTCATAATTTTCCTGCATCATTTTCATTTCTCTTCCCAATTTTTCCTCCACTTCTCTTACCTGCTTCTTAAGGTCCTCTATGCCCTGTAACCAGCTCATATTTTCTTTTGAAGCTTTTTGTGCAGGAGTTCTGACCTCCCAGTCATCCTCCTGTTCCATGCTTCAATCCTCTTTGCCCCCAAAATAGGAGTCTAATGTTGAACTTTTCTATTTATTTTGTTTCCTTTTCCTAGGCTGTTGCCACTCAATTTCTTGACTTTTTGGGCTTGTTGCCACAATAGGACTCTGCCAACAGCCAAGGCAGCTTCTCTCTGAAACTCTAGGGTTTTCTCAGGTGCTGGAGGTATTAGCTGGGTGCCCTCTCTGAAGCCTCCACCAACTCTGGCAAGGTGGTCACACCCCAGGACCTCCACCCCAGACTGCAATACAGATCCAAGAAGGTTAAAGCAAGAGGGATTACACCCCCCACCCCAGACTTGTAGCCTGGTCCCCCTACAGTCTGCAGGCCAGGACCTGAAGTGTTAATGTGGTACAGGCTGTGCTGAGTTGTCTCAGTGGCTTCTTGCCCTGGGGGGAAGAGGCTGATGCACTCTCCCAACTAGTGGGTCCAAATTCCACCAGACACAGACCTCTAACTTTGTCCTAGGCATCTATGTATTGATAACTCTGGAAATGCTACAGCTGCTGGTGTTCTGGAGTCCCTCCAACAGGCTGCAGGTCAGGCTGCTCTGGGATAAAATCTCTGGCTCACGCAGGGCTGGGGTCGGCTCCCTATCTCTGTGCTGGACTCTTCTTACCGGACTGCTGGGCTGTCCTCATGGGAGGTTAGCTACTCTGTGTCATTTTGTGGGTTCTGCAGCTTCAAAGCTTGTTCAGAGTCCTGTTTTACATGGAGCTGGAGTTGCATGGAAGTCCTGTTTCTACTCCACCATCTTGACTCTCCCCCCCACTCTTCCCCCGCACTGGTGAATTCTGGTGTAGTGTCTACTGTAATCTCTTGTCTCCATAGCAGCATATACAATAAAATTCTACATGCAAATGAACATACTAAAGCCCCAAGAAGTTAAGTTGCTTGCCAAGGTCATACAGGTAGGAAATGATAAGAGATGAGATTGAATTCCTGCCTTCTGACTCTATATCCAAAGGTCTTTAGAAGAAGTGACATACAATGAGGATGTCGAAATATTGCATCCCACAAATAATATGCTCACTTTTGACCAGGTGAACTTTTAAGATAACAATCTTCCTGTATCTAGGACTGAATTTCTGATGCAAATAAATGATATTGTTAGTAAGATTTCTGTTTCATGGTCTGTAATCAGCTTAATGGATATTTATGTCATAGCTTGTCTTTTGTTCCTATGCAATAAAATTAAAGGGAAAATTTTTAAAAAGAAGAAATGATAGACATTGACTATAATAATTTCACACTATAGTTTAACTGAAGCAAATCAATTACAAGAACAAAAATACTAAAAGTGTCTAAAAATCACTTTAGTCAGTAAACATTTGACATATTTATTGAATAGTGAAAGACAGCAGTCAAAGGCAATATCAATTTAAAATGATGGAAAATTATGCTATCATCTCATAAGTTATAAAGGAGTAAGGAAAAACCTGACAATAGATCTAAAACAGTAAATTCATTCTGAGGGCAATTAAGGATAAAAATGGAAAAGATATTTATAATAATTTTTTCACCATTGTGTACAGTAGAATCACTTTATTTACAAAAGTTAGAGATCGCATTAAAGAAATTTTCTGGCGGAGCCAAGATGGCTGAAAGGAAGCAGTAACCTCGATGAGCTCCTCTGTCACTAAGTCCCAAAGGGTAAATCTGAGCAGATTCCGGAGTGACGGAGCCCAGTGAAAGACAGAGTGTGGCAGAATCCAGCCCAGGAGGTTGCCCAGAGTGTCCGCACAGGTAGAGCAAAGAGTGCGTGGGGTCTGCACAGCTCAGACATAAGAGCAGGCAAGCAGACTACACCAGAGAGAGAAAAAGCCCCAGCCGCAGACTTACCAAGGACGAATTGCAGTCATCTCGCAGAGGGAATGGATCATTGGAGCCAGGTAGGAGAGTCCGGCCTCCAGTGGAGAGAGTGGCTTCTCAGGCTGCATTCAGCCCCCAGCCTGGAAGTTTAGAAACTGCCTGCCTGTATAATACAGGGGCTGGAATGGCAAAGTAAATTCTAGCTGCTCAGATCCTCCCATCCCTCCTTCATGAAGCAGAAAACCCAAAGATAAGTCTCCCACCCAGATTGAAATCCCAAGTTAATGGACATAGCCTCAGGCTTGAGAATCTCCAAGAAGGGGTGTAACTGAGACAGCCAGGAATCTGAAGAGAAGAGAGGGAGGGGACCCAACAAGCCCCACCTCACCTCACCAACAAAAGCCTACTTATAACCCAGGGGTATAGAGGCAGAAATCTGAAGTGGTCAGACTCATCCCCACCTACACATCTACATTCCTCACTGATTTCCCTGACTTAGCCATAAACTAGCCACCCAGAGGTATTCAAAGTCAAGGATCAGGCCCTAAACTCATAGCCTGAGACACTAAGAAACAGGAAGTCACAATGGGAAGGAAGGAAGCTGAAAAGGAGAAGGGGAAGTCAAGAAAGTCTATTCGAGCATACTATGCAGGGCAAGAACAACAAAACACACAGGACAATATAGACTCTCTGCCCACACCAGAGACCACAGAAGGAAACATGATCTGGTCTCAAGCCCAAATAGCATTCCTGGAGGAGCTTAAGAAAAATTTTAAAGACCAAATCAGGGAGGCAATGACCAACTTGGAAAAAGAAAATACCTCCCTAAAAAAGGAACTTCAAAAACTAACTGAAGACCATAATTCACTAAAAATTAGATACAATCAAACTGAACCTCAGAACTCTATGATGCAGCAGGAGTCAATAAAAAAAAAACAAGATGATCGAAAAACTGCAAGAAAATGTAAAATATCTCACTGGAAAAATAACTGACCTAGAGAACAGATCCAGGAGAGACAACCTAAGAATTATTGTTCTACCAGAAAGCCATGATGAGAAAAGCAGTCTAGACAACATCCTCCAAGAGATTGTCAAAGAAAACTGTCCTGAGGTCCTGGAATCAAAAGATAATATAGCTATTGATAGAATTCACCGGACTCCTCCTGAAAGAGATCCCAAACTGAAAACTCCAAGAAATATAGTAGCCAAATTCCAGAATTATAAGATTAAAGAAAAAATTCTACAAGCAGCCAAAAAGAAACAATTCAAATATCGAGGAGCTACAGTTAGGATCACACAGGACCTAGCAGCTTCTACATTAAAAGAGCGGAGGGACTGGAATTTGATATTTCGTAGGGCAAGAGAGCTAGGACTACAACCAAGGATTAACTACCCGGCAAAACTGAGCATAATCTTTCAGGCAAGGAGATGGACATTTAATGAAGTAAGGGACTTCCAGACTTTCTTAATGAAAAAGCCAGAGCTCAATGGAAAATTTGATCTCCAATTACAAGACTCCAGAAGGACATAAAAAGGTAAACAAGGGTAACATAGACTCACACATGCAGAAGTGCACACACCCACACCCACAAACACAAGCTTATTACCTGGGATGCAACAAGAGCAAAATGTTCACATCCCTATATGTGGAGCTGATAACTGTCAATATTTGAAATCTTTATGATTATCATGACCTGCAAAAGGGTTATACTTAGAGGGTGTGGGTATGAATGCACTAACATGGAGTCTAAAAAAAAAAAAGACTATTAAGGGGATCAATGGTACTGTAATGGGAAAAAGGAAAGGATGAGCTAGGAAAAGGTAAAATATGCCATCTGAAGAGGCATCAAAACACACTATAGAAGAAGGGATAGTAAGAGGGAGAGGAACATCATTTAAACACTATTCTCACTGGTTCTGGTTCAAAGAAGGATCAAATTAATCAGTGAAGTTTAAGAATCTAACGTGAATAGACACATAAATTCATTAAATAGAGGAATTGGAGGGAGGGAGAGGAGCACTGTTTGAAATTTACTCTCATTGGTTTGGAATCAAACGGGGAGTAATTTACTCTGATAAGTATAAAAATTTATTGTGTCCTATAGATAGTGGGAGGGTAAGGGGGGTGAAAAGGAGGAGACTAAAGGGAGGGATTAGAAGGGAGGGAAATAGTAGTAAGGGGAGAGGGTAGGTTAAGAAGGGGGGTCACTGGGTGGGAACACTGAGGGAGGGGTCAGTCAAAAGGGAAAACTTCAAGGAGGGGAAGGGAGAAGGAATAAACAAAAACATAAACAGGGGAGGGAATAGGATGGAAGGGAAGAGACAGATAGTCATCATTACTGTGAATGTGAATGGGATGAACTCTCCCATAAAACAGAGGTGGATAGCAGAATGGATTAAAAACCATAATCCTACAATATGCTGTCTTCAAGAAACACATTTGAAACAAAGGGATACCCACAGGGTAAAGGTAAAAGGTTGGAGTAAAATTTATTATGCCTCAGGTAAAGTAAAAAAAGCAGGGGTAGCAATACTTATCTCAGATAAAGCAAAAGCAAAAATAGATCTAATTAAAAGAGATAAGGAAGGAAACTATATCCTACTAAAAGGCACCATTGAGAATGAAGCAATATCACTACTTAATATATATGCACCAAGTGGTATAGCATCCAAATTCCTAGAGGAGAAGTTAAAGGAATTAGAGGAAGAAATAGATAGCCAAACTATACTAGTGGGGAAATTTAATCTCCCCCTCTCTGAACTCGATAACTCTAACCTCAAAATAAACAAGAAAGAAGTTAAGGAGGTGAATAGAATCTTAGAGAGACTAGATATGATGGATCTCTGGAGAAAACTGAATGGGGATAAAAAGGAATTTACTTTCTTCTCAGCAGTGCATGGTACATACTCAAAAATAGACCATGTACTAGGGCATAAAAACCTTACAATCCAGTGCAGAAAGGCAGCAATATTAAGGGCATCATTCTCAGGTCATGATGCAACAAAAATTATATGCAATAAAGGGCCATGGAAAGAAAGACTAAAAACTAATTGGAAACTAAACAATTTAATCCTAAAAAATTGGTGGGTCAAAGAAGAAATTATAGAAACAATCAATAATTTCATTCAAGAGAATGATAATAATGAAACAACATACCAAAATTTGTGGGATGCACTAAAGGCAGTTCTCAGGGGAAGTTTTATATCCCTGAGTGCATACTTAATTAAAGCAGAGAGAAGGGAGGTCAATGAATTGGACATGCAATTGAAAAAGCTAGAAAAAGAACAAATTGAAAATCCCCAATTTAGTACTAAGTTAGAAATATTGAAAACCAAAGGTGAGATTAACAAAATTGAAATTAAGAAAACTATTGAATTAATAAATAAAACTAAGAGCTGGTTTCATGAAAAAATCAACAAAATTGATAGACCCTTAGTCAATATGATAAAAAAAAAGAAAGAAGAAAACCAAATTATGAGTATCAAAAATAAAAAGGGTGAATCTACCTCCAATGAAGAAGAAATCAAAAAAATAATGAGGAATTATTTTTCCCAATTGTATGCACATAAATATGACAATCTTAGTGAAATGGATGAACATTTACAAAATCACAAATTGCCCAGATTAACTGAAGAGGAAGTGAATTACCTAAATAACCCCATCTCAGAAAAAGAAATCAAACAAGCCATCAATGAACTCCCTAGGAAAAAATCTCCAGGGTCAGATGGGTTCACTAGTGAATTCTATCAAACATTTAAAGAACAATTGATTCCAATACTCTACAAACTATTTGGAAAAATTAGTGAAGAAGGAGTCCTACCAAACTCTTTCTATGACACAAATATGGTACTGATTCCTAAATCAGGAAGAGATAAAACAGAGAAAGAAAATTATAGACCAATCTCCCTCATGAATTTAGACGCAAAAATTCTAAATAAAATATTAGCCAAAAGACTCCAACAACTTATCACAAAAATAAAACACCCTGATCAGGTAAGATTCATTCCAGAAATGCAAGGATGGTTTAATATTAGGAAAACCATCAGTATAATTGAGCATATCAACAACAAAACTAGCAAAAACCACATGATCATCTCAATAGATGCAGAAAAGGCTTTTGACAAAGTACAACATCCATTCCTATTAAAAACCCTGGAAAGTATAGGAATAAATGGAGCCTTCCTTAAAATAGTTGCTAGCATCTATCTAAAACCATCAGCAAGTATTATATGCAATGAGGATAAACTAGAAGCCTTTCCAATAACATCAGGAGTGAAACAAGGGTGTCCACTATCACCCCTCTTATTCAATCTGGTACTAGAAACGTTAGCAGTAGCAATTAGAGAAGAAAAAGAAATCAAAGGAATCAAATTAGGCAAAGAAGTGACCAAGCTGTCACTCTTTGCAGATGATATGATGATATATTTAGAGAATCCTAGAGAATCAAGTAAAAAATTACTTGAGACAATAAATAAATTTGGCAAAGTTGCAGGATATAAAATAAACCCACATAAGTCCTCAGCATTCCTGTACATCTCTAATAAAACTCAACAGCAAGAGATAGAAAGAGAAATCCCATTTAAAGTCACTGTAGACATTATAAAATATTTGGGAATCTACTTGCCAAAACAAACCCAGAATCTATATGATCACAACTACAAAACACTTCTCACACAAATGAAAACAGATCTAAATAGTTGGAAAAATATCAATTGCTCGTGGCTGGGTCGAGCTAATATAATAAAAATGACAATTTTACCCAAACTAAAATATATATTTAGTGCCATTCCAATCAATTTACCAAAAAACTACTTTGTAGAGTTAGACAAAATAATAACAAAATTTATTTGGAAAAACAAACGGTCTAGAATATCAAGGGAATTAATGAAATGAAATGCTAGGGAAGGTGAACTAGCTATGCCAGATCTTAATCTGTATTATACAGCAGCAGTCATCAAAACTGCTTGGTACTGGCAGAGATGTAGAGTAGTGGATCAATGGAATAGATTAGGTGCAGGAGACTCAGCAGTTAATGAATATAGCAATCTATTGTTCGATAAACCCAAAGAACCCAGTTTTTGGGATAAAAATGCACTATTTGACAAAAACTGCTGGGAAAACTGGAATACAGTATGGCAGAAACTGGGCATAGATCACTATCTAACACCATATACCAAAATAAAGTCTAAATGGGTGCAGGATCTAGGTGTAAAGGATGATACTGTAAGCAATTTGGGAAAGCAAGGAATAGTTTACCTGACAGATCTGTGGAGAGGGGAAGATTTTAGGACCAAATAAGAATTAGAGAGCATTATAAAATGCAAAATGGATAATTTTGATTACATTAAATTGAAAAGCTTCTGCACAAACAAAGCCAATGTAACCAAGATCAAGAGGGAGGTGGGAAATTGCGAAAGAATTTTTACAACTTGTGTCTCTCATAAAGGACTCATTTCTAAAATTTATAGAGAATTGAGACAAATCTATATGAATACAAGTCATTCCCAATTGAGAAATGGTCAAAGGATATGAATAGGAAGTTTTCAGAGAAAGAAATTAAAGATATCTATAAGCATATGAAGAAATGCTCTAAATCAATATTAATTAGAGAAATGGAAATCAAAACAACTCTGAGATACCACATCTCTCCAGTCAGATTGGCTAAGATGACAAAACAAGAAAGTGACAAATGCTGGAGAAGATGTGGGCAAATTGGAACACTAATACATTGCTGGTGGAGTTGTGAACTTATCCAACCATTCTGGAGAGCAATCTGGAGTTATGCCCAAAGGATTATAAATAATTTCATACCCTTTGACCCAGCCATACCACTTCTAGGGTTATATCCCAAAGAGATCATAGAAGTGGGAGGAAGACCCATATGTACAAAAATATTTTTAGCAGCCCTTTTTGTGGTTGCAAAGAATTGGAAACTAAAGGGGTGCCCATCAATTGGGGAATGGCTAAACAAGTTTTGGTATATGAATGTAATGGAATTTTATTGTGCTATAAGAAACGAGGAAGTGACGGATTTCATAATTACCTGGAGAGACTTATACAAACTGATGCTGAGCGAGAAGAGTAGAATCAGAAGAAATTTGTATACAATCACAGACATACCATATCTGTGATGACCAACTATGACAGACTGGACTCTTTTCAGCAATGCAGTGATATAAGTTAATCCCAAATGACTCAAGAAAGTGAGAAATGCGCCATCCAGAGATATAACTAGAAAGAACTGAGCCTGAATCCTGATGGAAGCAAACTAAATGATCTTGTTCTTCTCGTTGTTTGGTTTTACTTCTTCCTTACCATCTTTCATCCCACCTAGTACAATATGCCTTTGTAATTGGAATAATGTTTAATATGAATGCATTTGCAGACCCTATATACTGTACTATATGCTGTCATGAGGGGAGGGGGGAGGGTAGTATAGGAAATTTGCAAATCAAGGAAGTATGGAATTGAATCTTGTTAACTGAAACTAAACTAATAAATTAATAAAAAAAATTAAAAAAATTTTTTCTAAAAATGGGAAAACAGATGTATTAGACCAAATATATATCAGGAGATTTCTGCTGGAGGTAACACTACTGTGATGGCATTGAAGGATTAATTTCACAAAGTATCTGAAAGAGGGGAAGATACAAAAGCATGGGGGAAAAATCCCATGATGTTTAAAAAATCAACAGAAAATATGTCAGCAACCACTGGCCTATATTCCTACTTTCTTGTCAGCATACCATGTTATGAGAAACATCAAAATATGCTTCAAGGGCATTCTTAATGAGGGTATTAATTAGAAACATGGTGCAAAAAGCATTATTTAACAATATATTACAATCACCATTTCAGAGAATGATATAGGGAATGCATGATTGCCCTGTGCTTATTATTATTTTTTCTTTACCATGATTTTTCATTTAAGTTCCTTTGCTATGATCTAATTATGTCTTCCACCTGACAAGGAAAAAATAACAGTTAGTGACAATTTGTAAAGATTTTTAAAAATGTAAAACAGAGCACCCTGAAGCTGGGCACAAACTTTGTGTGAGGGACCTATCATGAATTGGGGAGAAGTGTTATATCTCTAGTGATGTAGAGATATCATGGTATAGTGAGAACACGTTTCAATCTCAAGTAAGGAAACTTAATGTTTAATCCTCTTTCTTAACACCTGTAATGGCAGACAAAGGAGTTCTTAGCACCTTGTTTCAGCTACTTAAATACTTAACACTTGGTTTGAGTCCAAGTATCTTTGAGCCTTGCCCTTAGTATATCAAGTCTTTGTTAAGAAACAGAATTTGTGAACCCCATAGTGGATGAAACAGGGAGGAACTTAATGATTATATATAAACAGAAGCCCAAGATGGGAAAGAGAACTGAGAAGAGAACTCTTGTGGTGGCAGAGTTGAGAAGGAGAAAACTTGTAGTATCCTGGTACTCTGTCTGTTCTATCTGTGTTGATTTGTGTTTGTAATACTTTGTACAGAAGCTCTGGGACCTTACTGGAAACGCTGAAAGAGGATTTTCTTGTCTGTTTATAGAAGCCCTGGAGGAGGGATTTGGAGGCTCTGGGACTATACTGATGATTTGTGTTGAATTCTCAGACCTTGTTTGTGGGTGTGTAGTGGTTTCACAGGCAGACAGTGAATTGATGATGGTGTGAACAATGAGTAGGAATGTTATTGTGCTTCTGTTAAGCTTTGTCTTCCCAGGAACAGAAACTGTGAAAGATTTGAGGTGGACTGGATGCTGTGAGCTTCAATATGGAATGGGAACTGGATGAGGAACAGGACGAGGAGCTGAGAGCTGCCTAACTTTGTGTAGGTTGCAGTTGGGTAAATTCAGGCAGAAGTTGGGACCATGGAAGACAAACCATGGAATCTGAGAGCCTGTGTCGAGTCAAGATGAAAAGTCCTCTCTTTGGGTACTTATTTATGACTGAGAAGATCATGAGACAATGTGATCTAGGGGTGGAGAAATTTGACTTTTTTACTTTGTGTCCCTAAAGGAGGCTTTGTACTTTATGTTCCTAAAGGGAGCTTGCTCCTTAAGGATTATTGAGTTAAGGACTTACTGAATGATATCATTTGTTTAAAACTACGTGGCCACTTTAGTGATAAGTTGTTAAGTTATAACATGATGTAGTCTGGTTTCTGTGAATGTTTTGCTTTAATTTACTGCTGAACAAATAGAGAGTTCACTATACTATGTGATCAGAAGCTTAGAGCTATCTGCAGCAACAGTCCTCTGGAAAGTTGCTTGTGCTTTGCTTTACATCACCTACCATGGAATATTGAGTAAATTCATTTTACCTCTCTAACAGTTTCCTCATCCACAGAATATGTATAAAACTCTAAAACTCCTATTTCACAAAAAATCAGATAAAATGTCTCTAAATTTTTTTTGTGAGTATAGGGTAGTATATAATTTTAAGCTAATATAATTATGATAACTCACATGCATGTATATATGTACACACATCACACACACATATACATTGCTTTAAGGATTGAAATACATTTCTTCATCACCATCCTATGTGTTAGAGACAAGAATATTTTTTAGACATCAAGTGGTGCTATTAACCATTCACTAAAAAAAAAAGACTTCCCCAACCAAAATGAGTTCTTAGCCTCAACCTTGCTGGTTGATAACTCCACCTGCTTCTTTTGCACTATTTCAATTTCAGTGAACATTACTTACGTGATATTGGCATAAAGATATTGGTTTTATAAAGAAACAAAATCTTGGCTTGCAGAGAAACATTACATGCAGCGTTTACTCAGCATAGATTTTTAAAAAAACAAATAAGCATAATGTAGTAATCAGAGAACATAATGCAAAACCCAAGTAAAATATCTAGCAAGGATCTAAGTCCTCTATTTTAAAAAATCTGGAACCACACCCTGCAGATATATGAACCATCTGAACCGAGTAGTTCTAGAACATAGACAGTTTGAGGGTTTGAGTTTTGATTTGTTTTGCTTTTCTCAGTTTTTCTTTTTAAATTCTCCACTGCCACTCACCTTCTAGTGATTAAAGGAATGCATATTGGAATCAAGGCTCATTAACTGAAGAAGAAAAAAATCTGGAGGAACCTCAAACTGAGACTTAGGGTACAGGGATATGAATTCAGGCTCCATATGGACTTGGAACCTAGCCCAGGGTGTACCACTCAGACTCCAATAAGAACCAGGATTCAGAAGGGTTTATACTTTGTCCATTCTCAGGTGTCTCTTTGATGGCAGGGACTTTTGAACCTTGCTGCTTCCAGAAAAACTGTTATGAAGTAGCACAAGTGAGCTCAGTAACGAGCCCAGTGAAAAGTGGTACTGCTATAGCAGGTCCTAGTGTCTTTCTTTTGAGCTTAAATTTGACACATCACTGTTATATCTGTGTTTTTTCCTAATTTCCAGATCCATCCTTAACTAAATTCCCACCAACCTGAAAAGCATAATTGGGGATAGAGAGATAGAGTGAGAGGGACACTACACCTATTTTTCCAGGTTGCTAGTAGATAGAAGACTGAAACAGGATTTGTTTCCATTTCAATACTCTTTCCACTAGTCCATACTGTATCCAAAATAACATATATGTATGTTCTTTGTCACCCTGAGACAATTCCTTAGATCCACATCCTGAGTTAATCTGTTTTTTCTTACATATGAAAATGGGTTGTTTTTATTTCATAAACAAAACCACACTAATGTTATTTTTAGATTATCTATTATTTAAAAGGTACCTTTTAATAATGGCAAGAAAGCCTTATTTTCTAGCAAGAGCAAATGACATTTTATGCCTCAATCTAAACAATCACAGAAAACCAAATGCAGAACTATACGGTTTGGTCAACCACGTTTACCACAAGGTATCTTAAGGTGATCAAGAAGAAATCAGTGCTTCTGAGTCCCAGACATTTGGATCTATCAACTAGATAAACTACAAAAACAATGTTGAAATGAAAATCCAGTTCTAGGTGTCTAGATATAAAGATTACCTACATCAATTAGACATAAGTCACTGTCACTAGACAAAGCTAAATATATGGAAGCATCAGCAATTAAATGGTAGCATTTTTTAGGTTGTCACTGTTGACAAATGTGTGAAGGCATTTTGATCTTCAGAAATCAGATCAAAATTTCAAAGCATCTTCTAATTTTACGATTTTAAAGTTATTAGATAATTTTAAATACCATTTTATGAAATGAGAACATGATGAGAATATTGAATATTTGATGATCATATACTGACTTTGACTATGTAGTTTTGTTTTTTGCATTTTCCATTAAATTAAGGAATATCATAATGTAGGGATTAATCTATATTAATCTCCTTTTATTCAGCACTCTTCAGTATTATCAAATGCATACTATACTCAATAAAAAGGACTGTTTCAATTAACTAATTAGATGACTCATCCTAAACATAAATTAGCATTACTGGGTCCTTTGTAATGATAGTTGAAACATGATAAGTTAATTTTCTTACTGGACATGACTATCATATGCTGCCATCAGAATATTAAGAGAGTCTGTAATGCATAGTAGGAAATCTCTGAAGGCATAAAATGAACACGGCCATCCTTGGAATTGCCAATTAGGGAACATATTGTTTAGCAAAAACATAATTTCTTGGTAGCAATAGAATCATAGTACTGATAATCACATTTACTAGTTAGAATTATATTTTTTCTTTAAATATAACATTCCACACTGTAGTTCAGAAATGTCAGTAGATAAAGGACACATCATAATTTTTTTTTGTAAATTTTATTTCGTTTTAAATTTAAGTACAAAATGAGAAAAAGGAAAAAAAATCATTTCCATGGACATGGAAGAACGTATGAGAGGATTTAATATAAAACAATAAATTTCCATTTCAGGAAAACCCATGTAATAAATACTACACATCATTTTCCAAAATGCTAGCTTTTCTTTGCTTCCTTCTAGGTTTTGTTTTGTTCTCTGCTGTGCATTTTTATCTTTAGTTTTCCTCCTCCCTTCCCTGATCCCTTCCTAAAGAAGGCTGCAATTAAATGGAGATAAATATGCAAATATATAGATATCTATAAACATACACATATATGCACTCTTACACATACACATATATACATACATACATATACACACAGTACATAACTGTTCTATGCATATTTCCACTTGTCATCTCTTTCTCTGGAGGTGGAAAGTATTGGTCCAAGTCTTTGCATGTTTTTCTAAAACAACCAAATCATAATTTCCTACACCACAGCAGTATTCCAACATAATCACATTGTACCTGATTTTTTTTCAAGAGAAAAGAATGAGATTTATTGAAATATAGAGTATTTATGAGTAACATGCAAAAATCATAAGAATTATGGATTTGTAAAGCACAATAAAGACTAGTACATTTTACAAATTAACAGAAAGAGAAGAAATTTAAAACTTTTTGTTAGAATATAATTTTCAATAATGTAAACAAAAGCATGATAATGCTCTCATTGCAAATGAGATGCAGACTGATGGTATAATTTAATAAGTGGGTCTATCATTTGCATATCAAATTTATTTTTCAGAAAAGCATAGGCACACACATGCAAAAAGTCCCAAACTTCATGATGACAAGATAATCAGTTAAAAGTAAAACAATTAATTCTTTTCAAAAATGCCATTTACTGAAGACGTTTTTAAAATACATATCTGCAAAGCTGTTGCGTTCTAATAGTTGCTATAACAAAAAATTCTCTCCTAAGAATCTTTATGATTACATCAAAGCACATTATCTTAAAGGGCATTCAAAGGGGAAAACTTAATGTCATTTTTTTTCCTTTAAAAGGTGCCCAATGTAGGGAGCCAAGATGGCGGAGTAGAAACAGCACGTCCAAGGCTCTCTCCCCCCAGATTACCTCCAAACTATGTAAAAGGGGACTCTGAACAACTTCTGGAGCCCCAGCACCCAAAGAACTACACAGAGAAGCTGACCTCCTGCTAAGGACAGCCCAGCAGCCCTGCAGGAAGGGCCAGTGCAGAGAAATGAGAAGGATGCAGGAAAAGTATGAAATGAGGGTCAACAGCCTGACTGAGGAAAACAACACCTTAAAAATAGACTAATTCAAATGGCAAAGGAGGCCCAAGAGGGCAATGAGAAGAAGAATGCCTTAAAAATTCGAATTTGCCAGATGGAAAAAGAATCTCAAAAGCTCACTGAGGAGTTTCATTCCTTCAGAGTTAGACTGGAGCAAATGGAAGCTAGTGACTTTATGAGAAATCAAGATGCTGTTAAGTAGATCCAAACAAATGAAAGAATAGAAGGCAAGGTGAAATATCTCATGGGAAAAACCACTGACCTGGAAAATAGTTCCAGGAGAGATAATTTAGAAATGATTGGACTACCTGAAAGCCATGATCAAAGAAAGAATCTAGAAATCATTCTTCAAGAAATTCTCAAGGAAATTTGCCCTGATATTTTAGACCCAGAGGGCAAAATAGAGGTTGAAAGAATCCACTGATCACCTCCTGAAAAATATCCCAAAAAGAAAACTCCTAGGAATATTATAGCCAGGTTCCAGAATCCCCAGATCAAGGAGAAAAAACTACAAGCAGCCAGGAAGAAACAATTTCAATATTGTGGAAACACAATCAGAATAGCCCAGGACCTGGCAGCTTCTACACTGAGGGATAGAAGGGCATGGAATATGATATTCCAGAGGTCAAAAGAGCTGGGACTGAACCCAAGGGTCACCTACCCCGCAAAACTGAGTATTTTGTTTCAGGGGAAAATATGGTCATTCAGTGGAATAGAGGACTATCAAGCATTCTTGAGGAAAAAAACCAGAGTTGAATAAAAAATTTGACATCCAGATGCAAGAAGCAAGAGATACCTGAGAAGGTAATCAGGGAAAAGAAATCAAAAGGAACTTATCAAAGTTGACCTATTTACATTCCTACATGGAAAAACAATAACTGTGACTGATGAAACTTTTCTCAGTATGAAAATAATGGAAGAAGGGTATATGGCCACATGAATACATATGTGAATGTGTGTATATATGTTGACAGTTATACATGGATAGAGGGCATAGCTTGAATTTGTTGGGAAGGTATGATACCTAAGGGGTGAAATTATGAGGTGAGAGAGGAAAGTGACAAGAGGAGATGGAGAGAGACAGGGTAGGGTAAATTATCTCATGTAGAAGAAGCAAGGGGAATTGGCTGCAGAGGAGGGAAAGAATAGGAAGGCAAAAAGGCAAGACTTTCTTCTCATTGAATTTGGCTCAGGGAGAGAATGACATACATAGTAAATGGGATGTCTCAACCTGCAGCAGCATAGGGGGAAGGGGGATGAGAAGAGGGATGATGGATGGGAGGGCATTCTTGGGGGGAGAGGAGGTTGGAAGTACCCACTATAGAAGAGTGACAGGATCAAGTAGGGAATGGACCAGGTTGGGGGTGGGATGGGTGGGAGGGAATTATAAGCAGCCTTGTACAAAATATCTACTATGGTAATATTTTGCATAGCTATACATGTACAACACATACTGAATTACTTATCTTCCCAGAGGGAATGGGTGACACGGGAGGAAGGGAATGGATCTATAATTCGAGGTCTTAAAATTAAATGTTTCAAATACATATAAGTACTATTATTAATACTCTTTTGCATGTAATTGGGAGATGGGATGTTCAGGCATTGGAGAACAGAGATTCACCTTGCTCTAATGGAAACGTCGAAGGTGGTGGGGGAGAGGATATGGGAGAGAGCAGGATGGAGGAAGCGACATCTTGTGGGACTGCTATTCTGGGAGGGTGGGTAGGGGAAAAACAGGGAAAATAAATTGTAACTCAAAATCTGACAGAAATGAATGATGCAAAACAGGAGTTAATAAAACATTTGTTTAAAAAAAGGTGGCCAATGTGGAATAATAGTCTTTTGTCCAGCCTGGATTGTTATAATCTTACTTATCAATATTAGTTGTAGTGTCTGGGGCTATTAAATAAATCTCAACAGCATTGTTTTGTATTATTATCCCAATGGCATTTAGCCTACTTTAAAATAAAAAGACGCTCTACAAATGAGTCATTAATTAAGGCTGTAAATCAACTCGGAGATATGTAAGTTGCAAATCTGAGAAGACTTTTAAATTTTCAATATTGTTTTAAAGAGAACAGTACTACAGGAACACTTATACAAATAACTGATTAGATCAAATCAGAGTTGACCGTAATGAAGCACCAGGAAGAATATCAAATCAAATTAAGCCAATTTCTTTGGGATGTCAATGTGACATCATATACTATAATCTCTCACCTTTTCATCATTAAAAGTGTTAGTATAGTGCTTCCTATGTTGGAAGCAACAACATAAAACTTTTCTTTCTGAGTTTTTCCTCAACTAAAATTTAGAAAGCTTCTTTCAAGCTGAATCTCTTCTTATATCTATACTCCATCCAAAAAAAAAACCCTCCAAATACCATTTATGATTTAGTGAGGGTATGGGGACAGAGAGCATGGAAGAGGGCAGGAGGAAGACTATATTATATTAAATGCATTTGTCCAAGTTCCTATAATGAAAGTGCTAGGTGAAAACCTGGTATAATGATGGCTTCTGACAGTAGGACTTTATTGTCACTATGATTTTCTCTGTAGTGACATAGGTATATTTTGAGATCCAATTTTCATTATGAAAAACTCTATGCTTTGGACTAAGCTGGGTCCAGATGCTGAGTCTTATTTTGTTTATGACAGCTAAACAAATACCTTAAAACTCACCAGTCCTGGCAAAATCTGAGAGATTTTCTATGAAATTTCTTGTCAATTTTCTGAGTTCCTTTTATTCTTGGATACATTGGCTTTATTTATAAAAGAAAATTTTAATTTAAAATAATCAAAATAATCCATTTTATAATTCAACAATGTACTCACTTTATAATTTAAGGTCTGATACTGCTGAATCTCCTTTCTTTACATCTTTTTCCCTTGGTTTCTTTGAAATTCCTGACCTTTTGTTCTTCCAAATGAATTTTGTTATTTTTTTCTAATTTGGTAGAATAATTTTTGTACTTTAATTGAGATGTCATTGTCTGAGATGATGATTGCTATCCCTGTCCTTTTTACGCAACAAATTACGCTATAGCCCTTTATTTTCTTTGTGTGTATCTCTCATTTTATTGTATTTCCCAAAACCAACATATTGTTGGATTCAAATTTTTAATGTCTTCTCCCTTTCTGTTTTATACATAAATTCATCCCATTCACATTCTAAGCTATAATTACTTGTTGTGTTATTTCCCTCCTTCCTGTTTTATTCTCACTATCCTCAGCTTATTTACCCTATCCCTCCTCAATTCCCTAACTTACTTCTACCTGGCTGCCTTGCCATCCTATTCCTTAAGCTACCCACCACCCCTCTAATAGTCCCTTCCTTATCCTCACTCCCCACATTCTCTATTCCTCTTATTTCTTTCTGAATTTGGAAGACTTTTATACCCGTCTAGATGTACATGCTGTTTCCTCTTTAACTCATTCCCAATGAAAGAGAGGTTCTAGCACTACTCACCTTCCCTCCCACTTGTTTCTTCTGTATCAGCTCTTCCTTTTATGCCTCATTTACATAAAATAATTACTCCTACTTATCTCTCCATCGCATTTTTATTTTTTTGAATCATCTAATCATACACAGATCAGCCCAAGCTTTTCTTCGAAACCCAATAATGACCACAGTCATAAGAAATTGACATTTTCACATAGAAGAAGTAAACAATTTGGTCTTATTGAATCCCTTATAATTGACCTTTAATGTTTACCTTATATTTCTCCATAATCTGATATGTCAAATTTTCCATGAAGTTCTGCGGTGTTTGTTACAAATATCTAAAAAGTTTTTCAGTTTGTTAAATGTCCCCCCATCCCCACATTTTTTTTTCCATTTAGGAGTACATGTAACTCTGGTAGATGTTACCCTTGGTCATAACTCCAAGTTTTCTTAGGACAACTGCTTTTCCCCAACTTCTGTTTATTTGTGTTGCTTTATGTTCTCTCTGAAGTAATGTTCTATCTTTTCTGTGGAGGAAATTTGGGGAGCTTAAAATTTTCTGACCTACTCTGCCATTTTCCCAGAGTCCTCTCCTCCATAAAAAGAAATTAGATATGAACTAGATTAGGCATCTTTCTGTGCCATGAATGAAGAAAAAATTCTTTGCCAAGAAAGGTACAAAAGAAAAAAATGGATAGTTTTGATCTCATGAAATTGAACAGTTTTGAACAAACAAAATTAATCCAATGAGTATAAGAAAAGAAGTAGCTCACTAGGTAAAAAAACAAACCAAAACTTTGTTTCAAATACTTCTTTTTTTTTTTTAAATTTATTTTAAAGCAATTGGGGTTAAGTAACTTGCTCAAGATTACACGGCTAGTCATTATTTATGCGTGGGTGCTCATTTTCTGAGGCCGGATCTGATCTCGAGTCATCCCAACTCCGAGGCCGACGCTCTTACTCACTGCGCCACCTAGCCGCCCCTTTAGGGCAATCGGGGTTAAGTAACTTGCCCAAGGTTACACGGCTAGGTTTTTTTTTGTGCGGATTAAGTGTCTGAGCCCGGCTCCGAACTCAGGTCCTTCTGATTCCAGGGCCGGCGCTCTATTCACTGCGCCACCTAGCCGCCCCTGTTTCAAATACTTCTGATAAAAGTCTGACATCTTAATAAGTGACTAACAAATAAATAAGAACAAAGACTATTTTCTGATAAAGAACTGGTCTAAAGATATGAAATTTTTTTCCAAAAGAATTACAAAATATCAAAAATATGAAAATTGTTTTAAATGACTAATAATAAGAAAAATGCAAATCAAGACAATGCTGATGTTCCATCTCATACTCAAGAAATGGGCAATAATGTCAATACATGGAAATGATCACTATTGGAAGGACAGCACAGGAGTATGATATTGGTGGAGTTATGAATTGTTCTATTTTGGAATACAAATTGGAATTCACAAAGAAAATGATGAAAATATCTGTACTTTCTCACCCAGAAATTCCATTGCTAAGTCTGTGCTTCAAGTTGATCAACAATAAAAAAGAAACACCCCCTATACACCAAAATATTTATAGCAACAATTTTATAGTAGCGAAGACCTAGAAATAAAGTGAATTCCCACTGACTGAGGAATATTTAAACAAGTTGAAGTACATGAACATTTTGTTGTTGTTCAATCATTTTGGTCCTAACTCTGTGACACCACTTGGGGTTTGCTTGGCAAAGATACTGGAGTACTTTGCCTTCTTTGCTTGGCAAAGATACTGGAGTACTTTGCTCATTTCACAGATAAAGAAATTGAAGTAAACAGGTATAAGTGACTAGCCCAGCATCATATAGCTAGTAAATGTCTGAGGCCAGATTTGAACTCAGGTCTTCCTGACTCCAGATCTGGCTCTCTATCCAAATAGCTGCCTGTATTGGGATGTTATTGTGTTGTTAGAAATCATGAATATAAAGATTACAGAGAAGCATGGGAAGACATAGTATATAATGTAAGATAGAGCAATGGGGCAGTTAGGTGGTACAGTGCATAGAGTATTGGGCCTGGAGTCAGGAAGACTCATCTTCTTGAATTCATATCTGGTTTCAGATACCAGCTTGTGACCCTGGGCAAGTCACTTAACCCTGTTTGCCTCAGTTTCTTCATGTGTAAAATGAGCTGGAGAAGAAATGGCAAACCACTACAGTATCTTTGCCAAGAAAACCCTAAATGGGGCCAAAAGATTCAGACATGTCTGCAAAATGACTTAACATATGGGTTGAGGAAAAGGAAGAAAAATACAAATATATTGGTAACTGTAAGTGATATAATAACAAAAGTTATCCAAAGATTTTTATTTTAAAATGTCAGTAGAAGTCAGGAACAAAAAATGATTTATATAAATAATACATAAAATATTGCCAGGATAGAATATTATATTTAATTGATATTAGATATGAAAAGTTTATATATTTAATATATTTATTTATTTATTTAATAATATATTTAATTAACATTATTTTGGTTATAACAATATGAATATATTTCCTTATTCTTTTGGTGTATCATGCTCACACAACTATAAAAATGATATTAAATAAAATAGTGAATAGCACTGTTTAATCTCTGGAGGGCTAAATATGAAATACTAATCTGCAACTTAAATAAACTGATGCAAAGTGAAATGAGCAGAACTAGGAGAACATTGTACACAGTAATGGAATTTTTGTAATGATACTCAACTGTGAAAGATGGTTATTTTGATCAGTATAATTATCTACAACAATTCTAAAGGGCACATGATGAACAGCATTATCCACATCCAGAGAAAGAACTGATCAAACTGAGGCATGAAGTAGAAATTGAAGCATTTTTTTCCATTTTATTTTTCTTACTTTCTTTGAAAGATGAGTAATGTGGAAATGTTTTACATTTCTTCACATGTATAATGTATTATATGTCGTTTGCCTTCTCAGTGGATAAGGAGGGGATAAAGAGAGACAATTTGGAACTGAACATAAGATTACTCAGTACAGGTTTCTGGTGATCGAAAGCTAGATTCTTTAGCCAGTGTTGAAAGAAGGCTTAGGTAAACCCATGTTAGAATTGAAAGAAGACTCGTTCTCACCTGTAGCTCACTTTTGTACACAGTGCCATTATGTGAAAAAAAAAAACTGCATATCAATCATATATGGTATCATAATCTTATTTATTGATGGGATAAAATTAATGCCTTTAATTTGTCACCATGCCTGCTACCGCAGATTATGAGAAATTTGGAGAATGCTTTTGAACCTGGATTATCCAGTGAAAACAGGGGTCTCTATCTAACTAAATAGTAGAAGCATAAGTTCACTTCAAACCAGCAATGTTGGGAAGACTGCAAAAAAAAATACTTCACAGTATGATTTTAAATGACATGCAATTTCACACTTTGAGGGATTAATTGGAAAGATGCTTATTATTATGTTGTACTTTTCCTTGAAAAATATATACCTGCTTGTGAAGAGATAAAAATTATACAAGTGAACATAGCAACTATAATTTCCATAATTTCATAATAACGTAATTCATGGTATGGAATTATTAAATAGGATTCACAAAGCAATATATTAGCAACATTAGCAAGAGGACACTGGCTTAATTTATTATTTCTCATGTTATATATAGGTTGGAAGATAAATTAGGTTTCTTTCTTTGGACATCAATTTCCTTATTGTAAAAGGAAGGGGTTGGACTAGATTAATACCAGATTTCTCTCCAACTCTAATATTCTCTGCTTCTATGACTCCTGTATGTTATAGAAATTCACTTATTAAATACAATTCTAGTAAAATTTCAATGTTGCTAGTAATAATGAAAGAAATCTAAAAATGATTTAGAGTAAAGTTGGGGAGAACTGTCAAAACAGAATTTTAAATAGCTCACAGTTGAAATTCATAATTGTTCTCTTTGATTGCAGAATCTAGCAACATAGATTTTCTAAACTGTTTCCGTGTTATATGCTTAAGTTACTATGTATCACTGAAAGTACCAAGATAATGGTGAAGAGATGTATTTGCTCAACATTTTCCAGTTCATCCTTTTTAACATAATATTACTGGTATTAGGATATGACATAGTTTGAAATTGGACTAAATAAATTGGACTAAATAAAATTTTTCACTTTATTCTAATCTGTCCTTGAAAACAGTTATATACGAAATTAAAATTAACAATTCTTTCCTTTATTTCTCATGAAGCATGGTAGACCTCCCTCCAGTCTAGAAAAAAGTACACATTAAAAAAATAGTTGTATATGTAAAAGTGAGGTTGAAACCATTTCACCCCAGTTTAGTCTAATAATTTAATATTGGTGAGAATGTCTCGCTTCATTCATTCATTCAATCAATAAAGTAGGCTTAAATTCACTATGAAAAGTTTTTGAAAGTCACTGTGAAAATGAAATGATGTTAGACAGGAAGCTTGTGGTAACATACTAGGAAACCTTGGAACATATGAAGACCCTTCGGCTATGGAGTGTCTGAGGAGGTTAGACTTTGCATCTTCCTTTCCACTCACAGCTCTACAAAGAGCCTGGAAAGTTACTACAGTATTCCATGAATGGGAAAAAAAGAATATTTAGCAACTAGGAACTGTGATTTATGCCTTGATCTCAAGCCCTTTCTAAAACTGAGATTATTTTTTCCCAGTTTATTTATGTATTTGTGGTTGGATTGTGGAATTAATCAATCAATCAACCCCATTTTATTTCAGGATAAATCCTTGCTTAATGATCTAGGCCTTGCTGGGCTATGAAATCCTTTGATTTAAGAGAAGTACTTGCTGAAGGCAATAGGGAAACAGGAGAAATTGGTGTGAGAGACTTCCCCAGAGTTCTCCTTTTGCAAACTCTCTGCTTCTGCCTGATGCTGTTACTAACCTTGCTGATATAAAATATTGTATCAGTCAAGAACTATATCACAACCAATCTTCAAGGATTATTTTTTCCTTAGGGACAGTACCAATTTTCCAATACATCTTTTCAACTGTTTCTAACCAGCCTCCTTGCATGACTATAATGGAAATGCAAATTTAAAGATCCTCTCTGCCCCTAGGCCCTTTGATAGGCTTAAGAGACTCTGAGAACTTTCTTAATTTGAAAATATACTCTGCCTCCTAATAGGCTGAATGTGGACACATAGAGCCTGTGGCAGGAGGCTTGGTTTACAGGAATGCTCACACCTTAATGTTGTGTGATTGGGCAGTGGGTCAAGAGGGTTGTTCTTGGACCCAGGAGAAGGCTATATAATCCCTGATATGAGGCTTTGCTTTGGGGCTCACTTCGAAAAGTGTTGTGTGATTTGAACAGATGAGACTCTGGGCAGCCATTGAGAGCTTCCTGGCTTTGAAAACCCAGATGGTGATGCTTCCCTCTCTGGTAACTGTGATTTGGTATGGATGTAATGGTTGGACAGTTTGGACGCCTGTCTGCTTGATCTGTTTCTCTGTCTTATAACTTCTGTCTGTATACTCTGAAGTTTGGGGTGCTGACCTTTTTCCCCTGAACTAGGTAAACAATATATGTTTGATTGATTAAAGTAAGCTTGTTAGCCCATTTTGGGATGCTTTCCCTTAGAAAAGCAAATCTAAGCACCTGCGTTGGCAGCCGCCTTGGGGATGCTGGACTGCTTGCTGCTACAATGACCCAGAATTCCATGATGTCAGTTATCCCACTTGTCGTGTCTTTTTATGTCATATCTATTTATGCTATAGTCAATCAGATAGAAAGTATAATTGCAGTTCGATGATAAACATGTGCCAGACATGCCCAGTAGCTCAATATTGCCAACTGACCTATTTCCCTATGCTTATTATATTTCTCTATTCTTATAAATCCTATGAATATGCATAAATATTGTGAATATTTATTAATTTAATGAATTCATTTGTGTATGTGTATACATTTACACATTATATATATACACATACATATATATAAATGATTCCTCTTTAAGAAATATACATATTTTGCCATGAATATCCCTGGCTATTAACGGGCCTTGGCTTCCATTTATTGACAATTGCTAGCCTTGCTAATAAATTGATCATGCTCAAAACTTTGTGTCTCAATTTCTCATTATCACAGATCTTTACTGCAACATATATATTACAGATTTGAGGGGACATATTTTCTACCAACTTCTTTTATAACACTATCTCAGTAAATATCCCTTTATAATAGCTTTAAGGTTGGCTGACTAAAGATCCTCAACTGATAATCTTGAGAGCAAACGTTCTTTTTTTTTCTTGGTAAGATTAATAATTTTTATATGTAATTTGGAAAAGTAATTGTCACCTCATAGTTTATATTATTTTTGTGTTTCTACACTATATATTGTAAAACCTGAGTGATCATTATGAGTTATAAATGGTGTTAGATAAAGCAATTTTTATGCTATAAAATCTGATAATTTAAAGCTGTTATATTTGGGTTTCAAACAGATAGTAACAATACTGCTGCATTCAAAATTTTGGCCATAATAAAAATATATAGTGATTTATATATTTTCCACCTTATTAATGATGAGATGAACGATTCTCTGCAAGGTGCATTGGAAGTGACAAAGCAACTTTTGGTCTGAATTTAGTTGGAACTAAGACAGTGGAAAATTTTGTTTGAAACCAGTTAAAACAAGTTGGCTCTCAAATATAAAATTGTAAGATTGTGAAATAAGTTATTTGGGATTATTGTTATAATGTTAAAACCTAAAGCTGATCCCCCAGCAGCTCACACATAATATATGTGGTTTTCATCAGTCCGGAAGAAGAATATCATAGGGTGGACAAACAGATCAGCCCTCTCTTTGGGGTCCCTATTGATTTCTTCTTATTTTAAACTTGCCAGATCCCCTAGAAACCATCTGGTGGGTAAGGTCATCGGCCCCAGGAGAAAACTAAAAGTTTGTTTGAGTTATGGAGTTCCTTTGATAAGTTCCTTTTGATTTCTTTTCCCTGTTTACCTTCTCAAGTATCTCTTGCTGTTTGTGTCTGAATGTCAAATTTTCTATTAAACTCTGGTTTTTTCCTCAATAATGCTTGAAAGTCCTCTATTCCATTGAATAACCATATTTTCCCCTGAAACAAGATGCTTAGTTTTACTGGGTAGGTGATTCTTGGTTTAAATCCCAGCTCTTTTGACCTCTGGAATATCATATTCCATGCCCTTCAATCCCTCAGTGTAGAAGCTGCCAGGTCCTGTGCTATTCTGATTGTGTTTCCACAATATTGAAATTGTTCCTTCCTGGCTCCTTGTAGTAATTTCTCCTTGATCTGGGAATTCTGGAACCTGGCTATAATATTCCTAGGAGTTTTCTTTTTGTGTTCTTTTTCAGGAGGTGATCTCTGGATTTTTTCAACCTCTATTTCCCCTTCTGGGTCTAAAACATCAGCGCAATTTTCCTTCAGAATTTCTTGAAGGATGGTTTCTAGGTTCTTTCTTTGATCATGGCTTTCAGGTAGTCCAATCATTTCTAAATTATCTCTCCTGGAACTATTTTCCAGGTTAGTGGTTTTTCCCATGATATATTTCATATTGCCTTCTATTCTTTCACTTGTTTGGATCTGTTTAATAGCATCTTGATTTTTCATAAAGTCACTAGCATCCATTTGCTCCAGTCTAACTCTGAAGGAATCAAACTCCTCAGTGAGCTTTTGAGATTCTTTTACCAACTGGCAAATTCAGCTTTTTGAGGCATTCTTCTCCTCATTGCCCTTTTGAGCCTCCTTTGCCATTTGAGTTAGTCTATTTTTAAGGTGCTTTTTCCTCAGTCAGGCTGTTGACCCTCATTTCATACTTTTCCTGCATCCTTCTCATTTCTCTTCCCAATTTTTCCTCCACTTCTCTTATTTGGTTTTTAAAATCCTTCTTAAGGTCCTCTATGGCCTGTAACCCGCTCATATTTTCCTTTGGGGCTTTTGGTGCAGGATTTTTGACCTCAAAGTCCTCCTCCTGTTCCATGCTTCTATTCTCTTTGCCCCCAAAATAGGAGTCTAATGTTGCATTTTTCTGTTTATTTTGTTTCCTTTGCCTAGGCATGTTGCCACTCACTTACTTGACTTCTGGGCTTGTTGCCACAGTAGGACTTTGCCACCAGACAGGAGAGCTTCTGTCCCAAATGTTGGGGTCTTCACAACTTCTGGAGGTATTAGTTGGGTGGCCTCTGTGAAACCTCCCATGCTCTGGCAAGCTGGATACCCACCCCACGACCTCCCCTCACAGACTGCAATCCAGATCCAGGGAGGTTAAAGCAAGAGCGATTACCCCCCAAGACTGATTGCTGGATCTCCCTACAATTCGCAGGCCAGGACCTGAAGCTGCCACTGAAGCTGCAAAATGGCATCTTTTCTGTGTCTCCTCAGTTGCTTTTCACCACCAGGGGAAGAAGCCAACATGTTCCCCAAATACTGGTCCCAACGTCCAAAGGGCACTAACCTCTCATTTTGTCCTAGGCATATCTGTGTTGATAATTCTGGAATCACCGCAGCTGCTGCAGTTCTGGGGTCCCTCCAGCCAGCTGCTGGCCTGGCCACCCTGGGCCTAAAAGCACGGATCATGTGGGCCTGGGTTCAGCTCCCAGAGCTCTGCGCTGTGCTGTGCTGGCCACTCCCAGTGTGCTGTGCTGACCGCTCCCTGCAGGGATCCTGGGCTGTCCTCAGTGGGAGGTTAGTCCCTCTGTGTTGTTCTGTGGGTGCTGGAGCTCCAGAAGTTGTTCAGAGTCCACCTTTTACATGATTTGGAAGTGGTGTGGGGGAGAGTGCCTTGGAAGTGCTGTTTCTACTCTGCCATCTTGCCTCTGCCCCCCGAGAGTAAACATTCTAATTGGGAATAATGACATTGACATTAGCGATAGCCACCCCATTGTCCCTCAGAGGTACCCCTGGAACTCTCTCTCTCTCTCTCTCTCTCTCTCTCTCTCTCTCTCTCTCTCTCTCTCTCTCTATATATATATATATATATATATATATATATACATGTTAAACTCAAATAGAAATAGGAACCACTAATCCATATATATGGACTTCAGGCTACATGTTGACGTAGTTTTCTTTTCTTAATATTATGAAAAGCTTTTTTTTTTTAATTTCAAATTGATTATTTATTTAACATTTTTTTTTCTTTTAAATTTTTGAGTTCCAAATTCTTCCCTTCTCTCTTATCACCTCTCCCACTCATCGAGAAGGCAAGCAATATGATATCCATTATACATGTAAAATCATGCAAAACATTTCTATATTAGCCATATTAAAAATAAAGTGAGAAAATTACACTGAAATTTGCTCTTAGAGTTTATCAATTCTCTCTCTGGAGGTTGATAGCATTTTTTCATTGTCAGTCCTTCAGAATTGTCTGGGATCACTGTATTGATCATAATAGTCAACTCTTTCACTGTTGATCATTATTATAGCATTGCTGTTACCATGCAAAATGATCTTCCAGTTCTCATTTCACTTTGCAGTAGTTCATATGTTTTTCTGAAGCTATCTCCTAATCACCTCCCATACCACAATCATATGCCACAACTTGTTTAGCCATTTCCCAAATGGTAAGCATTCCTTCAATTTCCAATTCTTTGTCACCACAAGAAGAGCTCCATAAATATTTTGTACACGTATTTTTATACCTTTTCCTTTTAATTTGATCTCTTTGAGATACAGACCTAGTCATGGTAATTCTGGATCAAAGGACATATATATATATATATATACATATACATATATATATATATACATATATATATATATGTGTGTGTGTGTGTGTGTGTGTGTGTGTGTGTGTGTGTGTGTGTGCGCGTGTGTGTAGTTTTATAACCCTTGGGACAAAGTTCCAAATTATTTGCCAAAATGGTTAGACCAGTTCACTACCCTGCCAACAGAATTGTTGAATGAATATTAGTGTACCTATTTCCTCCTTGTCCCTTCTGGCATTTGTCATTTCTTCAGAGTTATTTTAATTTGCCTTTTTCTAGTCAACAGTAATTTAGACCATTTTTTATATGACTACAGAGAACTTTGATTTCTTCTTCTGAAACCTACCTGTTATATTCTTTTACCATTTGTCAAGTAGGAAATGTTTCTTGCTTTCATAAATTTGACTCAGTTCTGTACTTAGTATATATTTGAGAAAGAGGCCTTTATCAGAGGAACTTGTATTAATTTTTTTATGTTACTTCATCATCTATGGAACCTTTAAGCAGTTTAAGTTGTTTCCTTATTATCCCTTTTAATTAGATCTAGTTTTGCTTCTGTTTTGAGATTATGATTCTTCTTGCTATCTTTTTTTCTAGTTCAACTGCAACGTATTAGATTCTGCTCCACTTCTTCACTTTATCTCTATGTGGATCTTTTTGTTTCATGTGTGTGTCTTGTAAACAACATATTATTGGATTCTAGTTTCTTATCTATTCTGCTATCTTCTTCTATTTTATGGGTGAGCTTTTCTTATTCACATTCACAATTATGATTGCTGACTATGTATTTCCCTCCATCCTATTTTCTTCTGTTTCTTCTTCTTTCTCTGTTTTTATTCCACCTCTCCGTAAAAACTTATTTAGTTATTAACAATTGCCTTTCTTATCTGTTCTCCTTTTTATCATCCTCTCCCTTCTTTTATTGCTTTCCCCTCCTATTTCCCTGTTGGGTAAATTACATCTCTACACAATTGAAACATATCTCTACACAATTGAAACATTTCTCTACATTTCTCTAACTGTCTAATATGTGCATGTTTTTACCTCTTTAAACAAATTCTGATGAGAGTAAAATTCAAGCTTTGCCTGGCATGCTCTCCATATTCCTCTCTGCTACAAAAGCTTTTCTTCATGGGCCTCTTTTATATAAGAAAATGTTCCCCCTTCTCACCCCCTTCTCCCACTACCTCCTTCTTTCTCATCACTCATTTTTTTAAATTATCTCAATATAATCAACTAATATTCGTGTACTCTGTCTTTGTAAACCCCTTTTATCTGCCCTAATAATGATAAAGTTCTTAGCAGTTTCATAAATCATATCCCCCACAGAGGAATGTAAATATTTTAATTTTATTTGTTTATCTTTTATGCTTCTCTTGAGTTTTGTGTTTGAATGTCGATTTTTCTATTCAGCTTTAGTCTTTTCCTCAGGAATGCTTGAAAATACTATATTTCATTAAATATTCATTTTTCTCTAGAATGATTATCCTCAGTTTTTCTGGGTAGGTTATTTTTGGTTGTAATCCTTGCTCCTTTGGCTTCTGGAATATACTCCATTTATATGGAAGTCACCAAATCTTATGTGATCCTGACTGTGGTTCCACAATATTTGAATTGTTTTTTTTTTTTTTTTTGAGTCCTTGAAGTATTTTCTCTTTTACTTAGGAGTTCTAGAATTTTATTACAATATTGTGAAGAGTTTTCATTTTGAAATCTCTTTCAGGAGGTGATTGGTGGATTCTTTCAATTTTTATTTTGTCCTCTGGATCTAAGATATTGGGACAGTTTTTTTTTATTAATTTTTGGAAATATGATGTCTAGGCTCTTTCTTTGATCATGGCTTTCAGATAATCTAATACTTCTTAAACTGACTCCCCTTGATCTATTTCCCATTTCAGTCATTTTTCTAATGAGATATTTCACGTTTTGTTCTATTTTTTCCCTTTTCATTTGACTTTGGGTAATTGTTTTTTGATGCCTCATGGAGTCATTATACTTGCACAATTCTGACGTTTATTTTTTTGGGGGTTAACAATCTTGCTTTAATCAAACATATGTTATTTACCTAGTTCAGGGGGAAAAGGTCAGCACCCTGAACTTCAGAGAATACAAACAAAATACAAACAACTTACAAGCAGAAGTTACAAGCAGACAGAGAAACAGATCAGCAGACAGGCTTCCAACTGTCTGACCATTATATCCAATACATAGTCAGTTACCAGAGAGGGGACCACCAACATCTGGGTTTTCAAAGCTGGGGGCTCAATGGCTGCACAGAATCTCATCTGGTCAAATCACATAATTCTTCTCAAAGTGAGCACCAAAGCAAATTCTCACATCAGGGTATATATATATATATATATATATATATATATATATATATATATATATATATATTCTTCTCCTGGCTCAGAGAAAGTCACAAATCTCTTGACCCACTGCCCAATCACAAAGCAACAAAATATGGGCACCCCACCCACCATAGACACACATCCATCCTCCCCCTTGTAATGGAAATGCAGATTTAAAGATCTTCCCTGCCCCTAGGCCCTTTGATTGGCTTAAGAGACTTTGATTGGCTTTAAGAGACTCTGAAAACCTTCCTTGATTTGAAAATATACTCTGCCTCCTAATAGGTTGAATGTGGTCACATGGAGCCTGTGGTAGGAGGCTTGGTTTTCAGGAATGACCACACCTTGATGTTGTGTGATTGGGCAGTGGATCAAGAGGGTGGTTACATTCTCTGAGCCAGGAGAAGACTATATAATCCCTGATTTGAGGCTTTGCTTTGGGGCTCAATTTGAGAAGTGTTGTGTGATTTGAACAGATGAGACTCTGGGAAGCCATTGTTGAGAGCCCCCCGGATTTGAAAACCCAAATGTTGATGCTTCCCTCTCTGGTAACTGTGATTTGGTATTGATATAATGGTTGGACATTTTGGAAGCCTGTCTGTTTGAACTGTCTGTATACTTTGAAGTTCGGGGTGCTGACCTTTTCCCCCTGAACTAAGTAATATATCTTTGATTAAAGTGAGCTTGTTAACCCATTTTGAGTTGCTTTCCTTTACAAAAGCAGATCTAAGAACCTGTGTTGGCAGTCACTCTGGGGATGCTGGGGTGCTTGCTGCTATATCCCTGGGTACCCAACTGTGGGATGCAGCAAGAAAACACTGTGCCTTGCTGCACAGTGCTTATCTTGTCTTGTGGCTGAATTCTGAACTCCTGGGTTTCTTCTCCTCTCACAGGAGGCAGCCACTCCTGGCTGCAGGCAGCTCACCATTCCTGCTCTCAGCTCAGTGAAGTCAGAGCACTGTAGCATACCCAGGGTGGCTGCCAACACAGGTTCTTAGATGTTCTTTTCAAGAGGAACACAACTCAAATGGGTTAATAATCTTGCTTTAATCAAACATATATTGTTTACCTAGTTCAGGGGGAAAAGATCAGTACCCCGAGGTTGAGAAAATACAAAAAAGTTACAAGAAGAAGTTACAAGCAGACAGAGAAACAGATCAGCAGACAGGCTTCCAAATGTCTGACCACTGCAAAAATACTTAGTCAATTACCAGAGAGGGAAGCACCAACATCTGGATTTTCAAAGCCAGGGGCTCAATGGCTGCCCAGAATCACATTTGATCAAATCACAGAAGTCTACTCAAAGTGAGCCTCCATGATTCTAACTTTAAAGAATTCATTTTCTTCAGTTCTTTTGTCCCTCTCTTTTTCCATTAGGCCAATTCTCCTTTCTTTTTTTTATTTGTTTAACAAATGCTTTATTAGCTTCTGGTTTACATCATTCATTTCCACCAGATTTTGAGTTACAATTTTTCCCCATTTTTCCCTACCCACCACCCCAGAATAGCAGTCCCACTAGATATCTCCTCATCCAATGTGCTCTCTCCTATATCTTCTCCCATACCTACTTTGACTTTGCCATGAGGGCAAGGTGTATCTCTGAGCCCCAATGCCTGAACATCTTATCTCCCAATTACATGCAGAATAGTATTAATAATAGGATTTATATACATTTGAAACATTTAATTTTAAGACTTCGACAATCAGATCCATTCCCTTCTTCCCTTGCACCCACTCCCTCTGGGAAGATAAGCAAATCAGTATGTGTTGGACATCTATAGCTATGCAAAACCATAGTACATATATTGTAAAAGACTGCTTATATTTCCCTCCCCTCCATCCCACCCCCCACCTGGTCCATACCCTATTTTGATCCTGTCCCTATTCAAAAGTGGGTACTTCCAACCTCCCCTCCCCCTAGAATGCCCTCCCATCCATCATCCCTGCTCTCATCCCCCTTCCATCTACTCTCCTGCAGGGTGAGATATCCCATTTAGTATGTATGTGATTCTCTCCCTGAGCCAAATTCAATGAGAATAGGGTTTTGCCTTTTTAGCCTTCCTATTCTTCCCCTCCCCTGCAACTACTTCCACTTGCCTCTTCTACATGAGATAGTTTACCTTACCCTGTCACTCCCCATATCCTCTTGTCACTTTCCTTTCTCACCTCTTTACTTCACCCTTTAAGTATCATCCCTTACCACCGAATTCAACCAGTTGACCTCTATCCATGTATACCTGTAAACATATATACACACATTCACATATGTATTCATATGTCCATATACCCTCCTTCAATTATTTTCATAACGAGAAAGGTTTCATCAGACACAGTTATTGTTTTTCCATGTAGGAATATTAATAGTTCAACTTTGATAAGTTCCTTTTGATTTCTTTTCCTTGATTACATTCTCAGACATCTCTTGCTTCTTGTATCTGAATGTCAAATTTTCTATTCAACTCTGGTTTTTTTTCTCAAGAATGCTTGAAAGTCCTCTATTCCACTGAATGACCATATTTTCCCCTGAAACAAGATACTCATTCTTGCTGGGTAGGTGACCCTTGGCTTCAATCCCAGCTCTTTTGCCCTCTGGAATATCATATTCCATGCCCTTCGATCCCTCACTGTAGAAGCTGCTAGGTCCTGGGCTATCCTGATTGTGTTTCCACAATATTGGAATTGTTTCTTCCTGGTTGCTTGTAATATTTTCTCCTTGATCTCGGAGTTCTGGAACCTGGCTATTATATTCCTAGGAGTTTTCTTTTTCGGATCCTTTTCAGGAGGTGATCAGTGGATTTTTCAACCTCTATTTACCCCTGTGGGTCTAAAACATCAGGGCAATTTTCCTTGAGAATTTCTTGAAGGATGATTTCTAGGTTCTTTCTTTGATCGTGATTTTCAGATAGTCCAATAATTTTTAAATTATCTCTCCTGGATCTATTTTCCAGGTCAGTGATTTTTCCCATGAGATATTTCACATTGTCTTCTATTCTTTCATTTTTTTGGATCTGCTTAACAGCATCTTGATTTCTCATAAAGTCACTAGCTTCCATTTGCTCCAGTCTAACTCTGAAGGAATGAATATCCTCAGTGAGCTTTTGAGATTCTTTTTCCATCTGGTAAATTCAGCTTTTTAAGGTATTCTTCTCCTCGCCTTTCTGGGCCTCTTTTGCCATTTGAGTTCGTCTATTTTTTAAGGTGTTGTTTTCCTCAGTCAGGCTGTTGACTGTCATTTCATACTTTTCTTTCATCTTTCTTATTTCTCTTCCCAATTTTTCCCCTACTTCCCTTATCTGCTTCATAAGGTCCTCTGTGGCCTGTAGCCAGCTTGTATTTTCATTTGGGGTGTTTGGTGCAGGAATTCTGACCTCACAGTCCTCTTCCTGTCCCATGTTTTGATCCTCTTTGCCCCCAAAACCGGAGTCTAAAGTTGCATTTTCCTGTTTATTTTGTTTCCTTTGCCTTGGCATATTGCCACTTAATTACTTGATTTTTGGGTTTGTTGCCACTGTAGGACTCTGCCACCTGACAGGAGAGCATCTGTCCCGAGCATCGGGGTCTTCACAACTTCCGGAGGTTGGGTGGCCTCTGTAAAGCCTCCACATGCTCTGTCAAGCTGGATACCCTCCCCAACCCTCCACCCCAGACCACAAACCAGATCCAAGCAGATTAAAGCAAGAGCTATTAACCCGAAGACTGATTGCTGGATCTCTCTACATTTCACAGACCAGGAGCTGGAGCTGCCACTGACACTGCAAAATGGCCTCTGTGCAACATTTCCTCAGCAGCTTTTCACCCCCAGGGGAGGAAGCCGACACCTTCCACAAATACTGATCTCAAAGTCCATAGGGCACTAATCTCTCACTTTGTCCTAGGCATATCTGTGCTGATAGTTCTGGAAGCGCTACAGCTGCTGGTATTCTGGGGTCTCTCCAGCCGGTTGCTGGCCCAGCCACCCTGGGGCTAAACCTCGGCCCACACAGGCCTGGGCTTGGCTCCCAGAGCTCTGAGTTGTCGGTTCTCATCTCACTGTGCTGCCTGCACTCAGAGCGCTGCACTTGCCGCTCCCTGCAGGGCTGCTGGGCTGTCCTCAGCAGGATGTTAGCTTCTCTGTGTCTTTCTGTGGGTGCTTGGCCTCCAGAAGTTGTTCAGATTCCCCTTTCCCATTGTTTGGAGGTGGTGTGGGACAGAGCACCTTGGAACTGCTGTTTCTACTCCACCATCTTGGCTCTGCCCCCTTTTTTTTAATTGTTGTTTTGTTTAGTATTTGTTGTACTTCTTTTACCAAGTGGCTAATTCTCTTTTCATAATTTTCTTGCATCACTCTCACTTTTCTCCCATTTTTTCCTCTACTTCTGTTGTTTCATTAACTCTTCCAGGAATTTTTTTTTGGTCTTGGATCCAGTTGTTTTTCTTTGAACCTCTTTTTTGTAGCTGTTTTCACATTGTTGTCTTTTTCTGAGTTTATTTCTTGGTCTTTCTTGTCATTATAGTAGCTTTTTGTGGTCAAATTCCTTTCTTTCTTTGTTATTTTTTTCAAACTGTTTCGAGACTTTGAATTTTATGTTAAAGTTGGGATCTGCTTCCTAGTGTTTGGGAGGCACTATCAAGGTCACAAATTTTTAATGTGCTGTTTTCAGAGCTACTTTTGGAGGTCTGCAAGTTTTTGATGTCTCCAAGGTGATGTCATCCCAGGAGAGATTTGTTCACAACTCTACTTGTCTGCATTATGGTATTTACCCAGACAGGCCCTTGTTTCCCTGAAACCATAAGTACTAACATTCATTATCTTTAAACTGTGACCAGGGCCCTTGCTACATTGTAACTGATCAGCAGTGCTCCTCTCTATCCTGGAAGTGCAACCCAGAATGGGCAATAGAGTTACCAATCAGTGTTAGCTATACCCATTGTCAGCAAAGGGTCTTCTATGATCTTTTTCTGGCCAATTGTCTGATACCCTTATGGTCTTTGGGCTGACAGATCTCAAAGCTGCAGCTACTGCCGGAGCCACTGTTGCTGCCACTGTTGCTGCTGTATATGGTGTTCTTATAGGATTCCACTCCTGTGTCACAAACTTCTCCCACCCAATCTCCCGAATTTTCTTAGACTGGAAAAATGTTTTACCATGGTCTTTTATTGGTTCTGTCACTCCAAAATTTGAGACATTTTTTATAAATTTGTTTGGAGAGGAATGTTGAGAGCGTTCAGAGGGTTGCCTTTAATCCATCATCTTGGCTCTTTTGACAATTTTTAAAATGTAACATTCATGTTTTATTGTATTTTTATTTTGCTAAAAATTTCCTAATTATATTTTAATCTGATATGGCCTCATGAGGGACTGCTGTGTGCCCTGTGTTTGTTACTTTTATTGTAGAGTGTTAAAAATACAATGTACTTCAGAGGCAGTGAATAAATAATTTACCTCTTCAGTTTTATTGGGTTTATTTGACTTTTATTGGCAAAGTGATTCGCAACATTTTCCTGAGCCAGGGGAAACTAAGAGCCCTTGTGATTCTCCAAAGAACACTAGCTCATTTGATCCTGGGTCATCATGTATGTTACTAGTGGCAAAAGTGGATAAAATCATATAGAGAATTGCATTATATGTAATAAATAGATGTAAAATTTCACTTTAGTGTCAGACATTTGAGTTACTATGGGTACTGAATGTGCACTGGAGACATACAGAAAATAATTTTCACTAATGCTTCCCTAATTTATAGGGGCTGCTGTTTTACCAGTCACCATGATCCTTAATCAGTGAAGTTGTATAGCATGTAGATATTCTCTAAAAGTGCTTAATAAAAATTATTTAATTCTAAATTACAAGAGTGCACTTAACCCTAAAGATATTCAAACAGATTGTTTGATGTATTTCAGTGAGTAGGTAGAAATTTTAAAAAATAAAAGCTTCCTGTACTTAAATCAAAGAGCACTGAGCTCATATCCACGAGATATTAATCCAGGCATCAGTGTCATGATGCGGGTGCTATGATAAACTAATCCATTTTAGGCTTTTAAAGTATAAATATGAAGTACTTGTGGCTGATCAGTGAATAAGGTCTATAAGTGAGATGCTCTTTTCCCCTAACAAAATACTCTATGTGCCCTGATAGTCTGCTAAATGTCTGTTGGAGCTCCTCCATCATTTATTTTATAGATTTGGTAAGTGTAGAGTTGACTAGATGATGACATTCACAGTACTAAATATACTTTCTTCATCTAGAAGGAGAACAACTATACAAGTGGGAAAGGAAGAGTTTTTATCATATTACTCTCTCCGTTTTAAGTTTTAGTTTTAATCTCAGCTTTCATTGGACTGGAGTCTTGAATGTCACTCAAGAAAGTAATTCTGTTCTCCTTGAAACATCAGTGCTATACTGAATTCAAAACATTTCCTGAAATACCATATCCTAAAATGCCTTTTGGAACCAAACATTCTAAGATATTGAGGCACCCCTGAAAACTTTCAAAACCTAGAGAATAGCAGAGGCTCCATTCTTTCCCCTGGAATGGAACAGAAAAAATGTTGAGGATAAGGAATAAGGTTCAATTCATAGGGCTACATGGCCACAGAAATATAAAGGCTCAAAGCCTCTTCCTTTACATCATTATCTTTAACAGGATGCCATGAGTGATAAAGTACAACAGATCTGCCAAGAGTATAGCCAATGAGAGAATGACCCAAAGGGTCTAAGATAATGATAACAAGGCTTCATTAATTCATCTGTAACTAAAGTACCTCTTCTTTAATACACGGTTTACCAAACATATCTAGCTACAGAATGTTTATGTATGCTATAAAGCCCTCCAGGGCACTTCTAATGCTATCCCAACTTTTCCAGAGCAGGTTACTCAGTATCTTCACATGTAGAGATGCCATCTTAGACACTCTGAGTGTGCCAGACTTTCTTTTTTTTTTTTTTTTGGAGGGCTGTTGGGGTTAAGTAACTTGCCCAAGGTCACACTGCTAGATTTTTTGTTTGTGTGTGCGTTAAGTGTCTGAGGCCGGATCTGAACTCAGGTCCTTCTGACTCCAGGGCCGACGCTCTACTCACTGCGCCACCTAGCTGCCCCCAATCTTTCAATAAATAAAAAACCCTATTCAGTGTTTGAACACATAGGGGTGAAAATTGTGCCTACTAGTGTTAAATGGGGGCTGCTAGGTGGTACAGTCTGTAGAGCACTGGGCCTGGAGTCAGAAAGACTAGAATTAAAATTTGACCTCAGATACTTGTTAGCTGTGTAATCCTAGACAAGTCACTTAACTCTTGCCTGCGCAAAACTGGAGAAAGAAATGGCAAATAACTCTAGTATCTTTGCTGAAAAAAATCTCCATGGGATCATGAAAGTCAGACAAAACTGAATGACTGAAGATCAACAACAACAATAGTTAAATGACAACTCTGCATGATTTTTTGTCCCAAATTCAGATTGCACACAAACACATGATAAGTTTACTTTCTTCCATGCCCAAATTAGAAAAAAACTACAACAAATTTATGGTTAAATTAAGAATATTGCTGACATTTATTAGTCTAAGGATTGTAAAGCAGTTTACATACATAACGGGGGTTTGTTCTCCATGGAGTATGCACAAAACTGTCCAGTTTAACAAACTAGGCTCACAGACAGAGGACTTCAACACTTTGGGAAAATAAGGAAATACCCATATTAGTCCCTTAATCCCATGATAATGGTGGATGAGGAAGACTTTATCAGCTTAAAAAGGAGAGTTTTGGGGGGGAGAGCCAAGATGGCAGAGTAGAAACAGCATTTCCAATGTGCTCTGCCCCACACAAATTTCAAATAATGTGAAAGCGTACTCCAAACAACTTCTGGAGCCACAGAACCCACAGAACGGCACAGAGAAGCTAACCTCCTGCAGAGGACAGCCCAGCAGCCCTGCAGGGAGCGGCCAGTGCAGTGTTCTGAGAGCAGGCAGCACAGCGCGCTGGAAACCAACAGCACAGCACGAAGAGACCAGCCCAGGTCCGTGGTTTTAGCCCCAGGGTGGCCGGGCCTTCAGCCGGCTGGAGGGACCCCAGAACACCAGCAATTGTGGCAATCCCAGAATTATCAACACAGATATGCCTAGGACAAAGTGAGAGGTTAATGCCCTATGGACTTTGGGACCAGTATTTGGGGAACTCGAGGCTGCCTCCCCTGGGGGTGAAAAGCTGCTGAAGAAACTGCAGCACAGAAGCCATTTTGCAGTGTCAGTAGTGGCTCTAGCTCCTGGTCTGTGAACTATAGGGAGATCCAGCAATCAGTCTGGGGATTAATCGCTTTTGCTTTAAACTGCCTGGATCCTGATTGTGGTCTGGGGGGAGGGAGGAAGTTTGGGGTGGGTATCCAACTTGCCAGAGCGGGTGGAGGCTTTACAGAGGCCACACAACTGGCGGAAGTTGTGAAGACCCCACATTTGGGCGGAAGCTCCCCTATCTGGTGGCAGAGTCCTACTGTGGCAACAAGCCCCCGAAATTGAGTAATTAAGTGGCAACATGCCTAGGCAAATGAAACAAAATAAACAGAAAAGTTCAACATTGGACTCCTATTTTAGGGGCAAAGAGGCTCAAAGCATGGAGGAGGACTGTGAGGTCAGAACTCCTGCACCAAAAGCCCCAAATGAAAATACAAGCTGGCTACAGGCTATAGAGGACCTCACAAAGCAGATAAGAGAAGTGGGGGAAAATTTGGGAAGAGAAATGAAAAAGATGCAAGAAAAGTATGAAATGACATTCAACAGCCTGACTGAGGAAAATAACATCTTAAAAAATAGACTAACTCAAATGGCAAAAGAGGCTCAGAAAGGCAATGAGAAGAAGAATGCCTTAAAAAGTCAAATTTTCCAGATGGAAAAAAGAATCTCAAAAGCTCGCTGAGGAGATTCATTCCTTCAGAGTTAGACTGGAGCAGATGGAAGCTAGTGACTTTATGAGAAATCAAGATACTATTAAACAGATTGAAACAAATGAAAGAATAGAAGGCAATGTGAAATATCTCATGGGAAAAACCACTGACCTGGAAAATAGATCCAGGAGAGATAATTTAAAAATTATTGGACTACCTGAAAGCCATGATCAAAGAAAGAACCTAGAAATCATCCTTAAAGAAATTCTGAAGGAAAATTGCCCTGATGTTTTAGACCCAGTGGGGGAAATAGAGGTCGAAAGAATCCTCTGATCACCTCCTAAAAATGATCCCAAAAAGAAAACTCCCAAGAATATTATAGCCAGGTTCCAGAATTGCCAGATCAAGGAGAAAATACTACAAGCAGCCAGGAAGAAACAATTTCAATATTGTGGAAACACAATCAGAATAGCACAGGACCTGGCAGCTTCTACATTGAGGGATCGAAGAGCATGGAATATGATATTCCAGAGGGCCAAAGAGCTGGGATTGAAGCCAAGGGTCACCTACCCAGCAAAACTGAGTATCTTGTTTCAGGGGAAAATATGGTCATTCAGTGGAATAGAGGACTTTCAAGCATTCCTGAGGAAAAAACCAGAAATGAATAGAAAATTTGACATCCAGACACAAGAAGCAAGAGATGCCTGAGAAGGTAATCAGGGAAAAGAAATCAAAAGGAACTTATCAAAGTTGGACTATTTACATTCCTTCATGGAAAAACAATAACTGTGTTTGATGAAGCCTCTCTCATTATGAAAATAATTGAAGAAGGGTACATGGCATATGTTCACAGGCATGCATGGATAGAGGGCAAAGGTTGAATTTGATGGGAAGGGATGATTCTTTTTGGTTTTTTTTTTGGAGGGCAATTGGGGTTGGGTGGCTTGCCCGGGGTCACACGGCTGGGTTTTTGTTTGTGTGCTGGGTGTCTGGGGCCGGATCCGAGCTTGGGTCCTTCTGACTCCAGGCCCAGCACTCTGCTCCTGAGCCACCTAGCCGCTCCAAGGAAGGGATGATTCTTAAGGGGTGAAGTCAAGAGGTGAGAGGGGAAAGTGGCAAGAGGAGATGGAGAGAGACAGGGTAGGGCAAACTATCTCTTGTAGAAGAGGCAAGGGGAAGTAGTTGCAGGGGAAGGGAAGAACAGGAAGGCAAAAAGGCAAAAGCATATTCTCATTGAAGTTGGCTCAAGGAGAGAACCACATACATACTAAATGGAATATCTTACCCTCACTCACTCTCCTGAGTAGGGGAAAGGAGGATGAGAGGGGGGGATGATGAATGGGAGGGCATTCTGGGGGGAGGGGAAATTGGAAGTACCCACTATCAAAGAGGGACAGGATTAAAGTAGGGAATAGCCCAGGTGGGAGGTGAGTCGGGTGGGAGGGAAATTAAAAAAAAAGGGGGGGGAGTTTCTATATTGCACTCTTCATTCTTTTTTCTGGGATACGTGGCAAATAGTACTGTATCATTGACTCATTGCTCTTCATATAAATGATGGGAGAATGGTCATTCATTCTTTCCCCCCACATGGTTGCTATGAGCACATTACAACTAAATCATAATCCTTACCTAAGTAACCTCCAACTGGATCTTAACCCTAGCTGTATGTTCTAAATTGTGCTTAGATCACCTGATCTTGATGCAGATATATCATGCCATACCTTGCTCATCTCCATATCATGCCACCTGAATCTTGAAGTTCTCCCTCTAGCTGGAAGTAAAAAATCTGTTCTTTTGACCCAGGGATTTAATTGATAAAGACTTCAGCTTATCTTCCATGGTGTTCTCCATACCCTGTAGTCTTCATCCCCACTGTCCACTTCCTTTGAGAACTGAAGGCCCCACACCTCTGAATCTAGGCTCTGACTGATGAAAATTTTATCTTATCTTGCCCACTATTGGATGACTATGTCACTTCTTGAGCATCTACCCACCTTGATGCCTTCAGCTCAAACCTCTGCATCCATATAGACATATATGCATATAGACATAGCCTTGTGATCCTAGAAACCAAGAGTTTGTTGTTGTTGTTGTTGTTGTTGTTTTTTACTTTGTCTGGCTTAATTTCAGGTCATTTGGTCATTTCCATGACATGCCATGTGCAACTCCATCTGAAATTTAAGGACCCTCACTTAGGATCTGATTAGTGATCAAGTCACTTTATCTTGATCAGCATTAAGTCATCAGACCATTTGTTGGCAGTTTTCTGACATTGTTACCTGCAAATTCAGTCTTCATTTCTTTCCTAATCCAAAGGTCCCATTCTGGACTCTGACTGATCAGAATTTCATGTTATCTTGCCTGTTCTCAGGTCAACATTGATACTTTCCAAGACCCTTTTTTCCATGACATCTTGCCACTTGCAACTACATACCCCATCTCTGTCCTTATGTAAAGGTCCCTGGGCTCTGAATGATGAACACTTTAATCTTTCATGGGTTCAGTTTACCGGGCTACTTCCCACCTATCTCCATACCTTGTGACTTCCTGCTCTAGACTGCAACTTGGTCCTTTTTTCAAGGTCCTTCTCTGGACTCTGCGTTCTTAGTGGTGAATTTCATGATACTTTACCCAGTCTTTGGCTACCTATGCCATTTTTCTGGTCATGACTACTCCAATTCTAATTTCTGCATGCCTGCAACATAAGGATGCAGGCCTATGACTCTGTGTCCTGACTGGCAAGCATTTTACCTTATCTTGCCCTGTCTCAGGATTCTGCAGTGAGGGTCTGATGAATTTCCAGATTGCCTCTAACAGTATCTTCTCATACTTAGGTGTTTGGGAGACTATTCCTGCTTCCAGAAAAGTCATAGTAATTTGGAATGTAAGAGTGTTAGAGAGATTAGAAAGTGTTAGGTTATTCATGTGATGAATAGAAACTTTGATAAGTTGTGAAGACATTTTTTAAAATAGTATCTTTGCTTCATCACTCTTAGGAGAACTTATTAACTCATTTACTCATGTTTCCCAGTAAAGAGTGTAGAACCTAAAGTTTTGCAAGTTTGAAAAATTTGAAGGGTGACTCAGCATCCTGGGCATTCCCAGAGTTTGAGTTTGCAGCCCCAAGGAATAAGGAATAATGTTCAGGACCCCAGCCTAGCAGTAGCTGAGAAAAAAACATCAGAGAGTGATGCTATCTTTAGATATGAATTCATCTGTGATTTCTTGAGTATGTATGAACTGAACTAAGTTGAGTTTACTCTCCCTAGAGACTGAGGTAGCATAGGGGAGAGTATGCCCCCATGATATCAGGGGAATTGTTTGCACTTTGCTCTTGTATCTTCAGAGTAAATATCTATTTTTGAAAGTTCCAAGCTTCTCTGGCAAAGACCCCATGTCTTATATAGCAAATGAAGTCAAAGTTATAGAAATTAGAGCCATGGCCAATTAAAGTGGTCAAAGGATATGAACAGGTGGTTTTTGGAAGAAGAAATCAAAGCTATCAATAGTTGCATGAAAAAAATTCCCTAAATCACTATTGATTAAAGAATGAAAAATAAAACAACTCTGAGATACCATCTCATATATTGACTTACATGTCAGAAATGGAATATGACAAGTGCTGGAAGGGATGTGGAAAAATAGGCACATGCACTTTTGGTGAACTTGATAACTGATCCAACCACTCTGGAGGACAACTTGGAAATATATTCAAAGTACTATAAACCTGTGCATACCCTTTGACCCAGCAATACCACTACTAGATCTGTATCCCAAGGATATCAAAGAAAAGAGAAAAGGACCTATTTATATAAAATATTTATAGTAGCTCCTTTTGTGGTGGCCACAAATTGCAACTTAAGGAAATGCCCACCAATTAGGGAATGGCTAAACAAGTTGTGGTATATGATTATGATATAACACTATTGTGGTATAAAAAATGACAAGCAAAATGGTTTCAAAAATACCTGGAAAAACCTATATGAACTGCTGCAAAGTGAAGTGAGCAGAACCAGAAGAACATTGCACATGATGATAGCAATACTGTAATGATGATCATCTGTGATGGAGTTAGCTATTCTGATCAATATTAATTCCAAAGGACTCATGAAGGAAAATGCTACTCTGTGAGGAGTTTGGAGTGTACTTTTTTACTTTTTTATTTTTTTTATTTTCTTTTTTGCAGCATGGCTAATAGGAAATGTCTTTCAGATTTCACATGAATATTTGATATAATATTGCTTGTCTTCTTCATGGGTAGGGGAGGGGCTGGAGTGAAAGAGATAATTTGCAATTCGAAATTTAAAAAATGTTAAAAATAAATAAATGTTGATGCTGTTTGTCCTTCATTTTTGAAGAGCACCAATGACATCAGGAGGGTGCCTTGACTTGCAGGTGAATATGATTTAAGTGAGGCAGAGCTGTGCAAAGTCATCAGCATCCCTCTCTCCTCAGTCATCTAAGTCCAGTAGCAAGACATAGGTCAGGGCTACTGGAGATGATCTTAGAATAAATAAACAAGGGGCAGGGGAAAGAATGCCCCTAGACCAAAAATATTGCAGGTCTAATTCCTCAGCCTTGTTACAATGTCCATAGTTTTTTTCAGCTGGCTTTAGTTATTCAGCATTTTCCCCATTTTTGAAATATAAATAACATAAAAAATGAAGTAAATATTCTTTTTAAAAAGTTACTTGGTTTTAAGTGGTCAAATGGAACTTATGGTCTAGTGACCCCTAACAATGTTTGTGTGTGTGTGTGGGGGGGAACACATCCAATGGGAACTTGAGCTAACAGTAATAAAGCAGAGAGAACTCCCAAACTCTTCAGAGTACCCTAGAGACCAGAGAAAAAGCCTCCTGGACTCTGGGAGTAGGAAGCAGAGCAATCTTATTATATCAGCATGTGTAGCAGTAAGCACCCCAATATCCCCAGGGTGACTGCCAACACAGGTTCTTAGATCTGCTTTTCAAAAGGAAAGCAACTCAAATTGGGTTAAGCTTACTTTTATCAAACAAACATAGATTACTTAGTTCAGGGGGAAAAGGTCAGCACCCCGAACTTCAGAGTATACATACAGATCAAACAGACAGGCTTCCAAACTGTCCAACCATTATCAATATCAAATCACAGTTACCAGAGAGGGAAGCATCAACACCTGGGTTTTCAAAGCCGGGGGGCTCTCAAGGCTGTCCAGAGCCTCATCTGGTCAAATCACACAACACTTCTCAAAGTGAGCCCCAAAGGAAAACCTCAAATCAAGGATTATATAGTCTCCTCCTGGCTCAGAGAATGTAACCACCCTCTTGATCCACTGCCCAATCACACAGCATCAAGGTATGGTCATTCCTGAAAACCAAGCCTCCTACCACAGGCTCCATGTGACCACATTCAGCCTATTAGGGGGCAGAGTATACTTTCAAATTAAAGAAGGTTCTCAGAGTCACTTAAGTCAATCAAAGTCTCTTAAGCCAATCAAAGGGCCTAGGGGCAGGGAAGATCTTCAAATCTGCATTTCCATTACAGCATATGACTTTCTGACCATGTCCCTCACATTGAGTTTTCAGATATAATTTTCACTGCCATTTGAAACTGCAGGTCCCACCCCTGGATCCTTGGGATTTGACTGGAGAGCATTTCACTTTATCTTGCATGGTTTCAGAACACCAGTTCACTTTCTGACTATCTCCATGCTATAGTATCTTTACATCTCTAGCTCCAGGTTCTACTTTCATCTATATCTGAGTTACTTCCCTATTGTCCTAGACCAGGTATGTTTTAACCTGGGGTTCATGAATTAAAAAAAAAAATCTTTGGACAACTGCATCTTAGTATAATTGGTTTCCTTTGTAATCCAATTTACTTTATTTTTTAATTTAAAACATTATTCCAAGAAAGGAATCCATAGACTACCATACTGCCACCACACACATACACACACACACAAAAAAAAAACAGAGAGAGAGAGAGAGAGAGAGAGAGAGAGAGAGACATGAACCCTTATTCTAGATTCTGATTGATTAGTTATTTAAAAAGTTATTTAAAGGTATTTAAACTTTGCCTTTTCTAATGTCAGGCTACCACTTGCCAGCCCTACCGGTTCCTGGACAATTCATAGTCATCTCTATGTTTTGTTTCCTTGTCCATAACTCCTGCCTCCACTTCTTTCTGAAATTCTGTTACCCACATGACTCTGTGCTTAAAATAGTGAGTAACTCAATTTATCTTACCATTTTTCTGACCCACACACCACACCACTTTCTGGCTAGATCTATGGCCACTGTTTGTTCCTGTAGGAATGGAATTCCATGGACCAAGTTTGAAATATCCATCCCTGTTGCACAGGACTCTGAAAAGTGAGAAGTTCCACTTATATTAGTTAGACAGTCTGATGCTACCCCATGAAACAGTTGTTTCCAAATGATCCTCCTTTTCTGATAATTATTGCTTCCCACCCTCTCCTCCCCAGGCTCTTTTTGGTGAAAGTTTTTTTTTTTTTTTTGACTGGTCCCTTTCCATGCCTTGTGGCCTATAGCTCTATCTTCTACCTCTATATGTGATCCTGGGCTCTGATTGGTGAACATTCTCCCTTAGCTTTCCTGGTATGTACCATTTCTCAGTTATCTCTATGCCATGTTGCCTGCAGCTTCAGCCTCAACCTCATTCTTTGAGTGAAGGTGCCCTACCTGTAACCCTGGGCTCTCATTGGTGAGCATTTATTGCTTTTCCTCCTATGTCTTTTTGATATGCTAGCCTACATTATTACACTATCCTCCTCTTCCTTCCACCTCTTTCCTTTTCTAACTTTGAAGATATTAATTAAATCACCACTACCATTTCTGAGAAGGACATTTTAATCAATAACACTAATTTCTCCAACCATGATATTTTTGGCTTCTCTCTCCAAATTAGTACTCCCTGGCCAACATATTCTCATATGTTTTGTTTCCTCCTGTTAGAATATAAGCTTCTTGAGGATGGCAAATGTCTAGCATATAAGTATGCCTAGAACTTGGGCTGACTTCCCAGTGCACATTATAGAGGGAATCTTCTCTCCACCTCTCACTTTAAAGCAGGCACAGATATCTTCTGACTTCTTTCTGTCAGCTATCATGACTCACAGATTTGTTTTAAGTAGTAGCTGGTTAATTGACTGCTGAGCCAATTGTGATTATACTAAAAAGGTGGTTCCCTCTCCCTCAGATGTCTTCATCTTGTAGCATAAGGATGCCTTTTAAAAGTTCCAATTTGTTGGGAAGGGAGGATACCTAAGGGGTGAAATTATGAGGTGAGAGAGGAAAGTGGCAAGGAGAGACTGGGAGAGACAGGGTAGGGTAAACTATCTCATGTAGAAGAAGCAAGGGGAAGTGGCTGCAGAGGAGGGGAAGAATAGGAAGGCAAAAAGGCAAAACCACATTTTCATTGAATTTGGTTCAGGGAGAGAATGACATACATACTAAATGGGATATCTCAACCTGCAGCAGAATAGGGAGAAGGGGGAAGAGAGGAGGGATGATGGATGGGAGGGCATTCTTGGGGGGAGGGGAGGTTGGAAGTACCCACTATAGAAGAGGGGCAGGATCAAGTAGGGATTGGACCAGGTGGGGGGTGGGATGGGTGGGAGGGAATTATAAGCAGCCTTGTACAATTTATCTACTATGGTAATATTTTGCATAGCTATACATGTACAACACATACTGAATTACTTATCTTCCCAGAGGGAATGGGTGACTAGGGAGGAAGGGAATGGATCTGAAATTCGAGGTCTTAAAATTCAATGTTTCAAATATATATATAAATACTATTATTAATACTCTTTTGCATGTAATTGGGAGATAAGATGTGCAGGCATTGGGGCACAGCGATTCACCTTGCTCTAATGGAAAAGTCAAAGGGGTAAGGGAGAAGATATGGGAGAGAGAGCAGATTGGAGGAAGGGATATCTTGTGGGACTGCTATTCTGGGATGGTGGGTAGGGGAAAAACAGGGGAAAAATTGTAATTCAAAATCTGGCGGAAATGAATGATGTAAAACAGAAGTTAATAAAGCATTTGTTTAAATATAACAAAAAAGTTCCCGAAGATTTGGTAGGGAATGCACTCCCCACTACCAGCCTGGAGTTGTAAGATCACAGCCTCCTAAGCAAGTCTCTGTCTTAGATGGGACCACCTCCCACTTGTGTCTTTTTTTTCCTTTGGCAGGAGACCTTGCATGATCTCCAGAGGCCCTTTCTGGGACCCCAAATGTTAGGGAGTGGCTAATAGAATAGTTATGGCAATAACAGCAGGAGAAGCAGACCAGCTAGAAAGAAAAAAGTCACCACAGAGAGACTATTGCATGAAAATAAAATTTAATTCACAAAAAACACTGGAAAGAAATAGATTACTTACTGTTAATCAGGGTGTGTTCAGGAGAGGTGAAATGTAAACCATCTAAGTAGAAGCCCTTGTAAAGAAACCATTTGAAAATGCCCCAATGAGGTACAAATGGTTAATGTTACTGGATTCCCTTCTAATCATTATATTATTGTTAATTTCTTAGCATTCCTTTTTCTGCATGGGGAAAAAAAAACCCATTCTTTATACCTGTTCCACATTTGTATCAGGATAACTTTTTATTTCTCACATTTGCTGGGGAAGACACAGACTAAAATATAAAATATAATTTTTCATTGATCTCCAAGGTGGAAAATAGAACTGAAGCAATGGGGCAACTGAGGGACCCTTATTGAGAAGACAGGCCTCAAAGAAATAGGCCCAGGGCAAACCATGATGGCAGGTAAAGAACAGGGACTGGCACAGGATGTCAACTTTTTGGCCTCCCCCAAACTCTGTATTCATGTGATAAAATACTATCATCTCTGTAGAAATAGAAGGCACTTAAGAGATCATCCAGTCTAGTAGTCTGGAGTCCACAATCTGGAGTCCACAGGTTCTATAAATAGATGTCAGGGAGATCTGTGAATTGTGAAAAAAAAATTACATGTTTGTTTTCACTAGCCTCTAATTGAAATATGAAATATTGAAATATTTCCTCTACTTATGAATATAAGCTAAAACCCACAGTACCCCCAGCAGAATCTATGACTTGGTCACAAATAGAAATCAAAGGTATTTTCATATCACATTATAGTTGTTGCAGATACTTTAACTTTCATTAATAACTCCTCTGATTTTATTGTAATTTTAGACCCATAACTAGATATCACATGATCAAAGTCTTTTTCCCTGCAAAGGATACATGTGGGATATAACTGACTGTCTTTACACCTAGTCGTTTTTCAGGCCATAAACTATGAAATTTCATAGTCTTACATTGAAGAACCAGATTGTTGGGTCTACATTGCTGATAATATTGTCTATCTGTAACTGTTGATCAATATATGGAATGAGGGAAATAATTTTCTTTGTGTGTTAAAGCTTTGCAAAACTGAGCAATTTTGTAAAGGAACTTTTCAAGGAAAAATTTCTAACTCTCTATAAAATAATGCAGTACTTTGTGCTATTGTGATCAACTGGGTTGAATTGAAGCATGTCTGATGGTTGAGATAACTGTGAAATGTTTTATTTAAAGTAACATTTGAAATTATTTCTAACAGATTGCAGAGACCATTTACAGTGTTCTAAGTTCTATGCATAGAGAATTTCCTTTATTTTTTCTTAGTAATGTTGTTTTGTACACTGTATTATAAAGTAGAGGCATGTAAAGGAAATATTATCATTCTAAGAAATTTTATTCATATGACCATTCTGAGAAACTCTCACATGTTTAAAAAATAACTTAGAGAGAAAACTGACAATGATAACAAAAATTAGAACCATTATTTCTAGGAAGTTTACATGATTCCACAAGCACCAAGAGCTGTATTCCAGGAAGCAAATAACTCCTGAGCTACTGTTGGGATTGGAAGCCTATTGGAGAACTAAACATCCTTAAAAATGTTGAAACTTTGGAAAAATTGTAAAATTTTGTTTTATTTTACTTACATAAATTTCTTGATTGCTTTAACATTTCTATGACTATCAAGCAAATAACTTTGAAGTCATAAAATATTATTTCCAAGTATAAGTTAAATCAACATTTTATTTACTTCACATGTTTGTAGACCTAAATTAAGTTGAAATGTCAAAGAAAAAGAAGTGTGATTAAAGTCGTTGTCAGAAAATGTCTAAATCCAGTTAAGTACTCTTAAATCAGGTTTCTAAGTCCAGGTTATTCTTTGGTCAGGTCCATTTTAAGGATGAAATGATGTCAATGAACATTTTACAAAGGTGATTTACTTTGCCCAAACACAGCAGGGATACAGTGGCCTCCCTTGCCCCCTGACAGAAACCATTGTGATTTATAGGATATGGTGACTCATGTGGTGTTAGGCACATGTCAAGGATGTGGAGAGATCAAAAGAATAAGGATTGAGAAAAGGCCATTTGATCTGGCAATTAAGAGGTCAATGGTTACTTTGGAAAGAGCAGTTTCAACTGAATGATGAAATCAGAAGCTAGACTGCTGCTGTTGAGGTTTTAGAGTGCCACCCCTCCCCCACCCCAGACATACACACAAACACACAAAGAGTTTTGGTTTTCTTTTTTTTTCTTTTGGAGGAGCTGAGTGACCCTAATGAAAGATATAGAAGTTATGATAATCAAAGGTCTTGACAGATTCCTTTGATATTATTTCAGAACACTTTAAATTGTAAGGTCGTTTCATTTCATCTCGCTACAGTTTTCAGTCAATAGGGTTTAAAAGTTACACTCAGAACATCTTATTTTGGTATCTTGTTAATCTTATTTCTATATTGGGATTTTCTTAAATCATGGCATACCTTTTCAAAAATGTATATTACTTAGTGAATAATATAGTAAAATAAATGAACTTTTGATAGTCATCGCAAGAACTCACCATATGACAAAATTTGCTAGGAAAACTGGAAAACAGTTTGACAGAAACTAGGCACATGGTAAGCAGTAAATCACTGTAGCTCTCCCACATTCATTTCTTTCTTTTTCTTTTTGGAGGGCAATTGGGGTTAAGTGACTTGCCCAAGGTCACACAGCTAGTTTTTGTGTTAAGTGTTTTAATTCATTTCCATCAGATTTGAGTTGCAATTTTCCCCCCATTTTTCCCCTACCGACCACCCCAGAATAGCAGTCCCACAAATCCCCTCATCCAATCTGCTCTCTCATATCTTCTCCCATACCCCCTTCAATTTTGCCATTAGGGCAAGGCGAATCTCTGTGCCCCAATGCCTGCATATCTTATCTCCCAATTACATGCAAAATAGTATTAATAATAGTCTTTATATATATTTCAAACATTTAATTTCAAAATTTCTGATTTCAAATCCATTCCCTTCCTCCATTGTCACCCACTCCCTCTGGGAAGATAAATAATTCACTATGTGCTGTACATGTATAGCTATGCAAAACATTACCATAGGAGATATATTGTAAAAGACTGCTTATATTTCCCTCCCACCCATCCCACCCCCACCTGGTCCATTCCCTACTTTGATCCTGTCCCTCTTCGAAAGGGAGTACTTCCAAACAACCTCCCCTTCCCCCAGAATGCCCCCCCCCCATCATGCCTGCTCTCATCCTCCTGCCCCCTACTCTCTTGCAGGGTGAGATATCCCATTTAGTATGTATGTCATTCTCTCCCTGAGCCAAATTCGATGAGAATGTGGTTTTGCCTTTTTGCTTCCTGTTCTTCCCCTCCTCTGCAACCACTTCCCCTTGCTTCTACTACTTGAGATAGTTTACCCTACCCTGTCTCTCCCCATCTCCTCTTGCCACACTCCTCTCCCAGCTCTTAACTTCACCCCTTAAATATCATCCCTTCCCACCAAATTCAACCTGTGCCCTCTAGCCATGTATACCTGTAAAGATATATACACACATTCACATATGTATTCACATGCCCATATACCCTTCTTCAATTATTTTCACACTAAGAAATGTTTCATCAGTCACAGTTATTGTTTTTCCATGTAGGAATGTAAATAGTTCAACTTTGATAAGTTCCTTTTGATTGCTTTTCCCTGATTACCTTCTCAAGCATCTCTTGCTTCTTGTGTCTGAATGTCAAACTTTCAATTCAAGTCTATTTTTTTCCTCAAGAATGCTTGAAAGTCCTCTATTCCACTGAATGACCATATTTTCCCCTGAAACAAAATACTCAGTTTTGCTGGGTAGGTGATTTTTGGTTTTAATCCCAGCTCCTTTGCTGTCTGGCATATCATATTCCATGCTCTTCAATCCCTCAGTTTAGAAGCTGCCAGGTCCTGTGCTATTCTGATTGTGTTTCCACAATACTGAAATTGTTTCTTCCTGGCTAATTGTAGTGATTTCTCCTTGATCTGGGAATTCTGGAACCTGGCTATAATATTATTAGGAGTTTTCATTTTGGGATTTTTTTCAGGAGGTGATCTGTGGATTCTTTCAACCTCTATTTTGCCCTCTGTTTTTAAAACCTCAGGGCAATTTCCCCTGAGAATTTCTTGAAGGATGATTTTTAGATTCTTTATTTGATCATGGCTTTCAGGTAGTCCAATAATTTGTAAATTGTCTCTCCTGGATCTATTTTCCAGGTCAGTGGTTTTTCCCATGAGATGTTTCACATTGCCTTTATTTTTTCATTTGTTTGTACCTGTTTAATAGTATCTTGATTTCTCATAAAGTCACTAGCTTCCATTTGCTCCAATCTAATTCTGAAGGAATGGTTCTCTTCAGTGAACTTTTGAGATTCTTTTTCCATCTGGCAAATTTGACTTTTTAAGGCATTCTTCTCCTCATTGCCCTTTTGAGCCTCCTTTGCCATTTGAGTTAGTCGATTTTTTAAGGTGTTATTTTCTTCAGTCAGGCTGTTGACTCTCATTTCATACTTTTCCTGCATCCTTCTCATTTCTCTTCCCAATTTCCCCTCCACTTCTCTTATTTGGTTTTTAAAATCCCTTTTAAGGTCCTCTATGACCTGTAACCAGCTCATATTTTCCTTTGGGGCTTTTGGAGCAGGATTTCTGACCTCACAGTCCTCCTCCTCTTCCATGCTTCGTTTCTCTTTGCCCCCAAAATAGGAGACTAATGTTGCATTTTTCTCTTTATTTTGTTTTCTTTGCCTAGGCATGTTGCCACTCACTTACTTGACTTTTGGGCTTGTTGCCACAGTAGGACTGTGCCACCAGACAGGGGTTCTTCCATCCCAAACATTGGGGTCTTCACAACTTCTGGAGTGTTGGGTGTCCTCTGTGAAGCCGCTGGCAAGCTGCATACCCACCCCAAGACCTCCAAACCAGACAGCAATCCAGATCCGGGGAGGTTAAAGCAAGAGCAATTATCCCCCAAGACTGATTGCTGGACTCCCCTACAATTTGCAGGCCAGGAGCTGAAGGTGCAACTGAAGCTGCAATATGGCGTTTGTGCTGACTCCCCTCAGCTACTTCTCACCCCCAGGGGAAGAAGCCAACATACTCCCCAAATACTGGTCCCAAAGTCCATAGGGCACTAACCTCTCACTTTGTCCTAGGCATATATGTGTTGATAATTCTGGAATCACCACAGCTGCTGGTGTTCTGGGGTCCCTCCAGACAGCTGCTGGCCCAGCTTCCCTGGGGCTGAAACTGCGACTCACCTGAGCCTGGGCTTGGCTCCCAGATCACTCTGCTGTTCGTTCCCAGTGGGCTGAGCTGGCCGTCCCCTGCCAGCTTGTCAGGCTGTCCTCAGTGGGAGGTTAACTTCTCTGTGTCATTCTTTGGGTGCTAGAGCTCCAGACGTTGTTCAGATTCCACCTTTTACATGGTTTGGAAGTGGTGTGCGCTGGAATGTTGTGGACATGCTGTTTCCACTCTGCCATCTTGGCTCCACCCCCTATAACTCTGAATGTAACGGGATGGATTCTTCTATAAAATGGAAGTGGATAGCAGAATGGGTCAAAAACCAGAATTTGTTGCTTCCAACAAATACACCTGAAGCAGAGAGAGAGACACACAGAGTAAAGGTAAGGGCTGGAGCAGAATCTATTATGCTTCAGCTGAGGTAATAAACAATTCAGGGGTAGCAAGATCAAAGTAAGAGAATCGGTATACTCCTTGTTCCCCACTACTACTTCCAGGTACCCCATTAACCACCATCACTCTGTAACCTCTCTTTCTTTGAGATTCATGATATCCACATATACTACCCAATCAAAATCTTGGTAGCCAATGTCTACAGATCTCCAAGAATGGACCTCCAGGAAGAATCTTCTTGCTCTTTGAGTTCAGTACATGGTTAACATTTCTTCTCTACTCCCCAATGTCTGCCATGTATATTGTTAATCCCCTTAACACCCTAACCACCCAGTTACTCAATGTACTCCCTTCCAATGATCTAGTTCTCCACTCCACTTAGTCCACAGGCAGAAATTGTCATACTCTAAACCTTCTCATCAACCCCCAAAATGTGCCATAACCAAATCCAACTGTATGTATTCTCTTTAGCCTTAGCCTTTTTATCCTTTTACTTTGGCAAGCCTCAGCCTTGAATTACTCCCACCATCCATTGTCGTTGCCTCTACACTAGTCCTACAGAACCAAGGTAGAGAAAACCATGCAACCATTATGACTGGGTTCACTACAGTTTTACATTACACAACCTCAATTGGGTTCTCAAATACTGCTGGGCAATCTCCTTCTATGCCTCCATTATTCACTATTTCACTCTCCATAGCAGCTTTTCCAAACCTCTTTATTCCTTCTCAAATCTCCCATGGTCTTTCTTCCTCCACCACATCAAGTAAGAATTTTGCTTCATGTTTATAGAAAAATATTGAGGCCATTTACCATGATCTCCTTTTTCTTTCATCTTCCTCACCTCATATCACTCCAATGCCTTCTGCTTTTATCTCCTTCACTTCTGCTCCACATGATGAGATGGCCTTACTCCTTACCAAGAATAACCCCTCTTCCTGCTCAAGTGATCCTATTCCTTTCCATTGCCTTCAAAAGAGTTCTTCTGTCATCCACATTCTATATTTTTTCAATCTATACCAGTCTATTGACTCATTTCATATTGCTTACAAATATGCCCATTTCTCCCCATCCCTGAAAAAGCCCCACTTAATTCTTCCATTCCTGCTATCATCCTCTATGTCTTCTGCCATTTGTTGTTATACCTCCACTTTTTCCTTGTTACTTTTTTGTTTTATTTTCAATTTATTGATCTATGTTTAGTTTTCAACTTTCATTTCCACAAGATTTCAAGTTACAAATTTTCTCCCCAACTTTTCCCTACCCCACATCCCAAAATAGAAAACCTACTGAATACCCCTTCTCCCAAGTTGTTCTCTCATATATCCTTTCCCCTTCCCCTTTAACTTTCTAGTAGTGCAAGATGAATTTCTATACCTGTAAAGCCATGTGTAAGCAGCTTTCCAGAGTACTGCTGCTGTGAACACTTTTTAAGATTCTGATTACATAGTATAGTGAACTCTCTATTCATTCAATAACAAATCAGAGCAAAACATTCACAGAAAATCAAGGCACAACATTCAGAATGTTACAACTTATCACAGAAAATCAAAATACAGCATTCACCAAGTCACAACTCAACAACTTATCACCAAAATGGCCACATAGTTTTCACCAAAGTGGTCACATAGTTTTCAACAAAGTACAATCATTTAGTAACTCATTTTTTCAATCATCCTTAAGGAGACTTGCCTGATCCAGAGTCACAAAGCATAAAAGTCAAAGTTCTCTGACCATGGGTTGCAATTAATTGACAACTCAGTTTCTACTCAGTACCCTCTTAAGGGGTTAGTGGAAAGTAAAAAAGCAATCCACCCCTAGGTCACAAGAAAATTATAATTTCATCAGTCACTATTCTATTTCATCAGTCACTACTCAGTACCCACAAAGAGGCCTTTTCATTTTGACTCAGGGCAGGCTTTCAGCTCCCATGGTTCCTCTTCCATGGTCCCAGCTCCTGGCCAAATCTAACCTGAGTTCAAAAGAAGACAGCTCCCAGCTCCTTGTCCAGGTCTCTGTGAAGTTCCTGCTCCACACTGGAGCTCACAGGGTCCAGTCCATCTCAAATCCTTCAAAGTCTCTGTTCCTGGAAAGACAAGGCTCAACAAAGCCACAAGAACATTCATACACATTAACAAAGTCACAACAACCTTTGTACAAAGTCACAACAACATTTGTACAAAGGCACCACAGTCAGGCTTCCTCAGTCTTCTGTAGCTCTGGCTTTCCTCAGAAATCTTCAGAAGCTCCACCTGGCTCTCAGAAGTCTTCAACACTATAAGCTCCATTCTCAAAATCAAAATCACTTTATCCATACTCCACCTGGCTTGCTCCAAATTTTTTTTTCTCAGTTCTCAATTCTCATTCCTCTTTACAATTCTTCTCAATTCTCAGTTCAGTCTTTAGTCCAGCAGCAGCTGCCCTGCCTCCACTGTGTTTGCCCCCAGGAAATTCTCCCTCCCCAGCTTGTGCTCTTCCTTAAATATGGTATAGCTCTTCCCTGTTCAGTCCCTTCCTATTATGTCAGCAACAGAGGTTACCTGTTCAGCCCCTTCCTGTTATGTCAGGACCAGGGGTTCATACCTCCTGTTTCTTTATAGGGGCTTAATTTGAAACTGGGTGTTAAGTACCTCTCAGCTTTCCAATACAAAAGGATCTTCAAATTTCATTACCATTACAATATCCCAATGCCTGTATATCTTATTCCCCATCTGCATGTAAAAGAAATAATTTTTTTACATTTGTTTTTAAAATTTCAATTTCCAGATTTTTTCCCTTTTTCCCTCCTCACATACTTCCACTGGGAAGCAAGCAATTCAATATACATTGTATACACACAATACATGTGTAGTTACACAAAAACATTTCCGTAGTAGTTAATTTGTGAAAGACTAACTATATTTCCCTCCATCCTATCCCACTTCCCACTTATTCTATTTTCTACTTTGACTCTGTCCCTTTTCAAAATGGTTGGCTTCTAACTACCCTGTCTCCCAATCTGCCTTCCCTTGCATCATTGTCCCTCATATCCCCTCCCCCCGCTACTTTCCTGTAGGATAAAATACCCAGTTGAGTATGTATGTTATTCACTCTTTGAGCCAAATTCAATTAGAATAATTTTGACCCATCCCCTTTCACTTTCCTCCTCTTCCCCTCCATTGTAATAGTTTTCTCTTGCCTCTTTTATATGAGATAATTTACCTCATTTTATATCTCCCTTTCTTCTCCCAATATATTCCTCTTTCACCTCTTAATTTTATTTTTTATGTATTATCCCTTCCTATTCAACTGATCCTGTGCCCTCTGTCTATGTATACATGTATACTTATATACACACATCAACATATGTATTTATACACACATACACACATTTATATGTACTTATACATATATACACATATATATTCCCTTCAACTATCTTCATACTGTGAAAAGTCTCATGAGTTACAATTAAAATTTTTCCATGTAAGAATGTAAATAGTCAAATTTTAATAAGTTTCTTATTATTTATTTTTTCCTTTTTACCTTCTCTTGCTTCTTGTATTTGAAAGTCAAATTTTCTGTTCAGCTCTGGTTTTTTCATCAAGCATGCTTGAAAATCCTCTATTTCATTGAATGATCATATTTTTCCCTAAAACTTTATACTCAGTTTACCTGAGTAGGTGATTGTATTTTCTACAAAGGTGAATAATCTTCCATATAAGAATCATTGACTGTACTATTAAAAGCTAGAAATAATTTATTCTAATCTTTGTATTTTAAGATTTTGCAACCTGTTTATTTAAATTTTCACTAAAAAAAATTAGATCTTAAAATTTTAGGTATAAAATGAAAAAAATAAGGGAAAAGAGGGGTAGGGGAAAGTGATAGAATAAGTACAGACTGGGAGAAAAGGTAGCCAGAATGCATGCTATCTTATGGTAAGGGGAGAGGAGAAATGCGGAGAAAATTTTGGACTCAAAATCTTATGGAAATTAATTTTGGAAACCAAAAATAATTAAATTAATGAATGAAAATACTAAGACAAAATACCAAAATTTATGAGATGGAAGCAAAGCAGTACTTAATGGGAAAATTTATATCTTTAAATTTCTATTTTAACCAAATCGAGAAAAGAAAGATTAATGAATTGAGCATGCAACTACAAAAAGATAGAAAAAATAAAAAAATAAAAAATCCCCAATTAAACACCAATTTGGAAATCCTGAAAATCAAAAAAAGAAATTAATAAAATCAAAAGTATGAAAAACCATTGAATATAAAACTAACAGTTGACTTTTTGGAAAAACCCACAAAGAAATAGATAAAATATTGCTTAAGTTGATTTTAAAGAAGAAAGAAAACCAAGTTACCAGTGTAAAAATTGAAGAGGGTGAATTTACAACCAATGAACAGTAAACTAAAGCAATAATTAGGGAATAATTTACCCATGTATGTGCCAATAAATTTGAAAATCTAAATGAAGTGGATGAATAGCCACAAAAATATAAATTACACCGATTAACAAAAATAATACAATACTTAACCCAAACTTAGAAAAAGAAACTGAACAAAGTATCAATGAATTTCCTAAGAAAAAATTCCTAGGGTCAGATAGAGAGTTCTACCAAACATTTAAGGAACAATTAGTTGCAGAACTATACAAATGATTTGGAAAAATAGACAATAAAAGAGTCCTACCAGATTCCTTTTAGGACAAAAATATGGTGATGATTCCCAAACCAGAAAAAGGCAAAACAGAAAAAGAAAATTATAGACCAGTTTCTCTAATACATCCTGATGCAAAATTTTAAAATAAAATAGTAGAGTACTTGACCTCCAGGAGTCAAGATGGCAGAATAAGCAGCAAGTCACTCACCCTTTCCCTTAATGACTCCAAAAAAGCAAGAAAATATTACATCAAGAAAAATCCTGTAACATTTAAGCCAGCAGAAAGACCAGATGTAGCAGTCTTTTAACTCAGGAGGATTGGAAACATACCTCTTGCTCTGGTGGGAGGGGAGCAGTACAGGACAGAAGGCACCCAGGCAAGTCAGTGAGAGGTTAGTGCAGTATGGACTTTGGGACTCATTAGTTGGGAGAGTGTGTGGCCTCTTTCTCTGGGGGTGAGAAGCCGCTGAGAAGATTCAGTGCAACTGCAGTCACATGGCAGCTCCAGCTCCTGGCCTGCAGTCTGTAGTGGGACCAGGCGACTCAAAAGGCAAGACTAACTGCTCTCAAGACCAAAAAAACTTCTTGGGAGAGCTCAAGAAGGATTTTGAAAGTCAAATAAAAGAGAGAGAAGACAAATTGGGAAAAGAAATGAGAGGTATGTAAGAGAGAGTCAACAGCTTGGAAAAGGAAGGACAAAAATAACTAGATAACAATTTGTGAAAAAGTACAATTGGCACAATGAAAGAAAGTACAGCAAAGAAAACAACTTCTTAAAAATAAAATTGGTCAAATGGAAAAGGAGGTACAAAAGCTAACTGAAGAAAACAATTCATTATAAATTAGAATTGGGCAAGGTAACGACTGTATAAGACATCAAGAATCAATCAAACACAGTTAAAAGAGTGAAAAATAGAATAAAATGTGAAAAACCTCATTAGAAAAGCAATTGAGGGGAGGTTAGGTGGCACAGTGAAGAGTGCACCTACCCTGGAGTCAGGAGAATCTGAGTTCAAATCTGGCCTCAGATACTTATAACAAAAACTGGCAGTGTTACCTTGGGCAAATCACTTAACTTCAATTGCCCTCCCCCTCCCCTCCAAAAACAAACAAACAAACAAAAAACCCAATTGAGCTGGAAAATATATTCAGTAGAAATAGTTTAAGAATTATTTGTGTACTTAAAGGCTATGATCAAAAAAGAGCCCAGATTGTGTCTTTCAAGAAATTATTAAGGAAAACTCCCCTGAGGTCCTAGAACCAGAGGGTAAATTAGTCTTTGAAAGAATCCATGGATCACATCCTCAAAGATACCCCAAAATGAAAATAACAAGGAATATTTAAGCCAAATGCCAGGATTATCACCTCCCAAAAAAGATCCCCAAAAGAAAACTCCTAGGAATATTATAACCAGGTTCTGAAATTCTCTGATCAAGGAGCAAATATTACAAGTAGCCAGGAAGAACCATTTTGAATATTGTGGAAACACAATCAGGATAATACAAGATCTGGCAGCTTCTACAGAGGGCAAAGAAGCTGGGATTAAAATGAAGAATCACCTACCCAGTAAAACTGAGTAAGTGTAAAATATCTCACTGAAAAAACAACTGACCTAGAGAACAGATCCAGGAGAGATAATTTAAGAATTATTGGTCTACCAGAAAGCCATGATGAAAAAAGCATCCTAGACAAAATCCTTCAAGAGATTGTCATAGAAAACTGTCCTGAGGTCCTGGAATAAGAAGATAAAATACTTTTCGAAAGAATTCACCAGACTCCCCCTGAAAGAGATCCCAAATTGAAATCTCCAAGAAATATAGTAGGGAAATTCCAGAATTACAAGATTAAGGAAAAAATTCTGCAAGCAGCCAAAAAGAAACAATTCAAATATCTAGGAACTACAGTTAGGATCACACAGGACCTATCAGCTTCTACATTAAAAGAGCACAGGGACTGAAATTTGATGTTTCATAGGGCAAGAGAGCTAGGACTACAACAAGGATTAACTACACCACAAAACTTAGCATAATCTTTCAGGCAAGGAGATGGTCTTTTAATGAAATAAGGGAATTCCAGTCTTTCCTGATGAAAAAGCCAGAGCTCAATGGAAAACTTGTTATCCAATTACAAGACTCAAGAAAGACATAAAAAGGTAAACAAGGAAAACACATACATACACATATATACATGAAGACACCCACACCCATACACACATGCTCATTACTTTGGGATGCAACAAGAGCAAAATGTTCACATCCCTATATGAGGAACTGATAACTGTCAATATCGAAAATTTTATGATTATCAGGACCTTCAAAAGGGTTATACTTAGATAGAGGGTGTGGTTATGAATGCACTAACCTGAAGACTTAAAAAAAAACCATTTAGGGGATCAAAGGGACTGTAATGGTAAAAAGGAAAGGATGAGATAGGAAAAGGTAAAATATGCCATGCAGAGAGGCATTAAAACACATTATAGTAGAGGGGAAAGAAAGAGGGAGAGGAACATCATTTAAAGACGATTCTCACTGGTTCTGGTTCAAAGATGGATCAACTTAATCAGTGAAATTTAAGATTCTAATGTGAACAGACACATAAATTCATTAAATAGAGGAAAAGGAGGGAGGGAGAGGAGCACTGTTCGAAATTTACTCTCATTGGTTTGGAGTCAAACGGGGAGTAACTTACTCTGATAAGTATAAAAAATTATTGCATCCTATAGGTAGTAGAAGGGTAAGGGTGGGTTTGAAATGGAGGAGACTAAAGGGGGGATTAGAGGGGAGGGAAATTGTAGAAAGGGGAGATGGTAGGTTAAGAAGGGGAGGACACTGAGGGAGGGGGCATTCAAAAGGGAAAACTTCAAGGAGGGAAAGGGAGAAGGAAGAAAAAAAAAACATAAACGGGAGGGAATAGGATGGAAGGACAGATAGTCATCATTACTGTGAATGTAAATGGGATAAACTCTCCCATAAAACAGAGGGGGATAGCAGAATGGATTAAAAGCCATAATCCTATATGCTGTTTACAAGCAACACATTTAAAACAAAGGGATACCCACAGGGTAAAGGTAAAAGGCTAGAGTAGAATTTATTATGCCTCAGCTAAAGTAAAAAAAAAGCAGGGGTAGCAATCCTTATCTCAGATAAAGCAAAAGCAAAAATAGATCTAATTAAAAGAGATAGAGAAGGAAACTATATCCTGCTAAAAGGCACCATCGAGAATAAAGCAATATCATTACTCAATATATATACACCAAGTGGTATAGCATCCAAATTCCTAGAGGAGAAGTTAAAGGAATTAGAGGAAGAAATAGATAGCAAAACTATACTAGTGGGGGACCTTAATCTTCCCCTTTCTGACACTGATAAATCTAACCTCAAAATAAACAAGAAAGAAGTTAAGGAGGTGAATAGAATTCTAGAGAGACTAGATGTGATGGATTTCTGGAGAAAACTAAATGAGGATAAAAAGGAATTTACTTTCTTCTCAGCAGTGCATGGTACATACTCAAAATAGACCATGTACTAGGGCATAAAAACCTCACAATTCAGTGCAGAAAGGCAGAAATATTAAATGCATCGTTATCAGATCATGATGCAATAAAATTATATGCAAAAAAGGGTCATGGAAAGACAGACTAAAAACTAATTTGGAATTAAACAATTTAATCCTAAAGAATGTATAGGTCAAGCAAGAAATTATAGAAACAATCAATAATTTCATTCAAGAGAATGATAATAATGAGACAACATACCGGAATTTAAGGGATGCATTAAAGACAGTTCTGAGGGGAAGTTTTATATCCCTGCGTGCATACTTGAATAAAGCAGAGAGAAGGGGGTTCAATGAATTGACATAAAATTGAAAAAGGTAGAAAAAGAACAAATAGAAAACCCCCAATTTAGTACTAAATTAGAAGTATTGGAAACCAATGGAGAGATTAATAAAATTGAAATTAAGAAAACTATTGAATTAATAAATAAAACTAAAAGCGGGTTTTATGAAAAAAAAAAACAATAAAATTGATAGACCCTTAGTCAATATGATAAAAAAAGAAAGAAGAAAACCAATTATGAATATCAAAAATGAAAAGGGTGAATCTACCTCCAATGAAGAGGAAATAAAAAAAATAATGAGTAATTATTTTCCCAGTTGTATGCACATAAATATGACAATCTTAGTGAAACGGATGAATATTTCCAAAATTAAAAGTTGCCAGATTAACTGAAGAGGAAGTGAATTACCTAAATAATCCCGTCTCAGAAAAAGAAATCAAACAAGCCACCAATGAAATCCCTAGGAGAAAATCTCCAGGGCCAGATGGATTTACTAGTGAATTCTATCAAACATTTAAAGAACAATTGATTCCAATACTCTATAAACTATTTGGGAAAATTATTGAAGGAGGAGTCCTACCAAATTCTTTCTATGACACAAATAAGGCACTGATTCCTAAATCCGGAAGACATTAAACAGAGAAAGAAAATTATAGACCAATTTCCCTCATGAAATTAGATGAAAATTTTTTAAATAAAATATTAGCCAAAAGATTCCAACAACTTATCACAAAATAATAAACTTTCATCAGGTACAATTTATTCCATGAATGCAAGGATGGTTAAATATTAGGAAAACCATCAGTATAATTGAGTATATCAACAATAAAACTGGCAGAAACCACATGATTATCTCAATAGATGGAGAAAAGTCTTTTGATAAAGTACTACATCCATTCCTATTAAAAACACTGGAAAGTATAGGAATAAATGGAGCCTTCCTTAAAATAGTTGATAACATCTACTTAAAACCGTAAGAAAATATTATATGCAATTGGGATAAACTAGAAACATTTCAGGAGTGATACAAGGGTGTCCACTATCACCCCTCTTATTCAATCTGGTACTAGAAACGTTAGCAGTAGCAATTAGAGAAGAAAAAGAAATCAAAGGAATCAAATTAGGCAAAGAAGAGACCAAGCTATCACTCTTTGCAGATGATATGATGATATACTTAGAGAATCCTAGAGAATCAAGTAAAAAACTACTTGTGACAATAAATAAATTTGTCAAAGGTGCAGGATATAAAATAAACCCACATAAATCCTCGGCATTCCTGTATATCTTTAATGAAACTCAGCAGCAAGAAATCGAAAGCGAAATCCCATTTAAAGTACCTTTAGACATTATAAAATATTTGGGAATCTACCTGCCAAAAAAATGCAGAACTCTTATGATTGCAACCACAAAACACTTCTGACACAAATAAAATCAGATCTAACGAATTGGAAAAATATCAATTGCTCGTGGCTGGGTCAGATTAATATAATAAAAATTACAATTTTACCCAAGCTAAATTATATATTTAGTACTATCCCAATAAATTTACCAAAAAACTACTTTTTACAGTTAGACAAAATAATAACAAAATTTATTTGCCTTAACAATTGCTCTAGAATATCAATGGAATTAATGAAAAGAGATGCTATGGATGTTGGACTAGCTATGCCAGATACAGATTTTATACAGATTTTAATCTGTATTATACAACAGCAGTCATCAAAACTGCTTGGTAGTAGCAGAGGAGTAGAGTAGAGGATCAATGGAATAGATTGGGCGAAGGAGACCCAGCAGTTAATGAATATAGTAATCTATTGTTTGATAAACCCAAAGACCACAGTTTTTGGGATAAGAATGCACTATTTGACAAAAACTGCTTCGAAAACTGGAATACAGTGTGGCAAAAACTGGGCATGGATCATTATCTAGCATCACATAGATGTAAAGGATGATACTGTAAGCAATCTGGGAAAGCAAGGAATAGTTTTCCTGTGAGATTTGTGGAGAGGGAAAGACTTTAGGACCAAACAAGTATTAGAGGGCATTATAAAATGCAAAATGGATAATTTTGATTACATTAAATTGAAAAGCTTCTGTACAAACAAAGCCAATGTAACCAAGATCAAGAGGGAGGTGGGAAATTCGGAAAGAATTTTTACAACCTATGTCTCTGATAAAGGACTCATTTCTAAAATATACAGATAATTGAGTCAAATCTATAAGAATATAAGTCATTCCCTAATTGATAAATGGTCGAAGGATATGAACAGGCAGTGTTCAGAGAAAGAAATTAAAGATATCTATAAGCATATGAAGAAATGCTCTAAATCACTATTGATTAGAGAAATGCAAATCAAAACAACTCTGAGATATCACATCTCTCCAGTCAGATTGGCTAAGACGACAAAACAAGAAAATGACAAATGCTGGAGAAGATGTGGGCAAATTGGAACACTAATGCGTTGCTGGTGGAGTTGTGATCTTATCCAACCATTCTGGAGAGCAATCTGGAATTATGTCCAAAAGGCTATGAATAATTCCATACCCTTTGACCCAGCAATACCACTTCTAGGGTTATATCCCAAAGAGATCATAGAAGTGGGAGGAAGACCCAAATGTACAAAAATATTTATAGCAGTTCTTTTCGTGGTTGCAAAGAATTGGAAACTAAAGGGGTGCCCATCAATTGGGGAATGGCTAAACAAGCTGTGGTATATGAATGTAATGGGATATTATTGTGCTATAAGAAAGCAGGAGGTTTATGTGGAGAGGCTGATACAAACTGATGCTGAGCAAGAAGAGTAGAATCAGAAGAAATTTTTATACAATCACAGACACATCATATGTGTGATGACCAACTATGACAGACTGGACTCTTTTCAGCAATGCAGTTATATAAGTCAATTGCAAAAGACTCATGAAGGAGAGAAATGCGACATCCAGAGATAAAATGAGTAAGAACAGCCTGGATCCTGATGGAAGCAAACTAATTCATCTTTTTCTTTTCATTGTTTGGTTTTATTTCTTCTTTACCATTTTTGATCCCACCTAGTACAATACACCTTTGTAGCTGGACTAATATCTAATATGAATGTATTTGTAGATTCTTTACTGGACTATATGCTGTCGTGGGGGGTGGAGGGAGGGAGGTAAAGGAAATTTGAAGTTCAAGGAACTGTGGAATTGAATCTTGTTAACTGAAACTAAACTAAATAATTAATTAAAAAACTGAGTCTCATGTTTCAGGGGAAAATATGGTCATTCATCGGTATAAAGGATTTTCAAGCATTCTTTTTTTTTCCTTCCTCCTTCATTATTTTTTTTTAAATTAATTTATTAGTTTAGTTTCAGTTGACAAGATTCAATTCCATAGTTCCTTGATTTTCAAATTTCCTTTACTTCCCTCCCCCCTCCCCTCATGACATCATATAGTACAGTATAGGGTCTGCAAATGCATTCATATTAAACATTATTCCAATTACAAAGGCATATTGTACTAGGTGGGATGAAAGATGGTAAGGAAGAAGTACAACCAAACAATGAGAAGAACAAGATCATTTAGTTTGCTTCCATCAGGATTCAGGCTCAGTTCTTTCTAGTTATATCTCTGGATGGCACATTTCTCACTTTCTTGAGTCATTCGGGATTAACTTATATCACTGCATTGCTGAAAAGAGTCCAGTCTGTCATAGTTGGTCGTCACAGATATGGTATGTCTGTGATTGTGTACAAATTTCTTCTGATTCTACTCTTCTCGCTCAGCATCAGTTTGTATAAGTCTGCATCCTCGTTTCTTATAGCACAATAAAATTCCATTACATTCATATACCACAACTTGTTTAGCCATTCCCCAATTGATGGACACTCCTTTAGTTTCCAATTCTTTGCAACCACAAAAAGGGCTGCTAAAAATATTTTTGTACATATGGTTCTTCCTCCCACTACTATGATCTCTTTGGGATATAACCCAGTGGTATGGCTGGGTCAAAGGGTATGAAATTATTTATAATCCTTTGGGCATAATTCCAGATTGCTCTCCAGAATGGTTGGATAAGTTCACAACTCCACCAGCAATGTATTAGCGTTCCAATTTGCCCACATCCTCTCCAGCATTTGTCACTTTCTTGTTTTGTCATCTTAGCCAATCTGACTGGAGAGATGTGGTATCTCAGAGTTGTTTTGATTTGCATTTCTCTAATTAATAGTGATTTAGAGCATTTCTTCATATGCTTATAGATATCTTTAATTTCTTTCTCTGAAAACTTCCTATTCATATCCTTTGACCATTTCTCAATTGGGGAATGACTTGTATTCATATAGATTTGGCTCAATTCTCTATAAATTTTAGAAATGAGTCCTTTATCAGAGACACAGGTTGTAAAAATTCTTTCCCAATTTCCCACCTCCCTCTTGATCTTGGTTACATTGGCTTTGTTTGTACAGAAGCTTTTCAATTTAATGTAATCAAAATTATCCATTTTGCATTTTATAATGCTCTCTAATTCTTGTTTGGTCCTAAAGTCTTCCCCTCTCCACAGATCTGTCAGGTAAACTATTCCTTGCTTTCCCAAATTGCTTACAGTATCATCCTTTACACCTAGATCATGCACCCATTTAGACTTGATTTTGGTATATGGTGTTAGATAATGATCTATGCCCAGTTTCTGCCATACTGTATTCCAGTTTTCCCAGCAGTTTTTGTCAAATAGTGCATTCTTATCCCAAAAACTGGGGTCTTTGGGTTTATCGAACAATAGATTGCTATATTCATTAACTGCTGGGTCTCCTGCACCTAATCTATTCCATTGATCCACTACTCTACACCTCTGCCAGTACCAAGCAGTTTTGATAACTGCTGCTGCTGTATAATACAGATTAAGATCTGGCATAGCTAGTCCACCTTCCCTAGCATTTCTTTTCATTAATTCCCTTGATATTCTAGACCTTTTGTTTTTCCAAATAAATTTTGTTATTATTTTGTCTAACTCTACAAAGTAGTTTTTTGGTAAATTGATTGGAATGGCACTAAATATATAATTTAGTTTGGGTAAAATTGTCATTTTTATTATATTAGCTCGACCCAGCCACGAGCAATTGATATTTTTCCAACTATTTAGATCTGTTTTTATTTGTGTGAGAAGTGTTTTGTAGTTTTGATCATATAGATTCTGGGTTTGTTTTGGCAAGTAGATTCCCAAATATTTTATAATGTCTACAGTGACTTTAAATGGGATTTCTCTTTCTATCTCTTGCTGTTGAGTTTTATTAGAGATGTACAGGAATGCTGAGGATTTATGTGGGTTTATTTTATATCCTGAAACTTTGCCAAATTTATTTATTGTCTCAAGTACTTTTTTACTTGATTCTCTAGGATTCTCTAAGTATATCATCATATCATCTGCAAAGAGTGACAGCTTGGTCACTTCTTTGCCTAATTTGATTCCTTTGATTTCTTTTTCTTCTCTAATTGCTACTGCTAACGTTTCAAGTACCAGATTGAATAAGAGGGGTGATAGTGGACACCCTTGTTTCACTCCTGATCTTATTGGAAAGGCTTCTAGTTTATCCCCATTGCATATAATACTTGCTGATGGTTTTAGATAGATGCTAGCAACTATTTTAAGGAAGGCTCCATTTATTCCTATACTTTCTAGTGTTTTTAATAGGAATGGATGTTGTACTTTGTCAAAAGCCTTTTCTGCATCTATTGAGATGATCATGTGGTTTTTGCTAGTTTTGTTGTTGATATGCTCAATTATATTGATGGTTTTCCTAATATTAAACCATCCTTGCATTCCTGGAATGAATCCTACCTGATCAGGGTGTATTATTTTTGTGATAAGTTGTTGGAGTCTTTTGGCTAATATTTTATTTAGAATTTTTGCGTCTCAATTCATGAGGGAGATTGGTCTATAATTTTCTTTCTCTGTTTTATCTCTTCCTGATTTAGGAATCAGTACCATATTTGTGTCATAGAAAGAGTTTGGTAGGACTCCTTCTTCACTAATTTTCCCAAATAGTTTGTAGAGTATTGGAATCAATTGTTCTTTAAATGTTTGATAGAATTCACTAGTGAACCCATCTGGCCCTGCCTAGGGCTCATGGCTTGTTTGATTTCTTTTTCTGAGATGGGGTTATTTAGGTAATTCACTTCTCTTCAGTTAATCTGGGCAATTTGTGATTTTGTAAATATTCATCCATTTCACTAAGATTGTCATATTTATGTGCATACAATTGGGAAAAATAATTCCTCATTATTTTTTTGATTTCCTCTTCATTGGATAATTTGGTTTTCTTCTTTCTTTTTTTTTATCATATTGACTAATCCATTTTTTGATTTTTTCATAAAACCAGCTCTTGGTTTTATTTATTAATTCAATGGTTTTCTTAATTTCAATTTTATTAATCTCACCTTTGGTTTTCAATATTTCTAATTTAGTACTAAATTGGGGATTTTCAATTTGTTCTTTTCTAGCTTTTTCAATTGCATGTCCAATTCATTGACCTCCCTTCTCTCTGCTTTAATTAAGTATGCACTCAGGGATATAAAACTTCCCCTGAGAACTGCCTTTAGTGCATCCCACAAATTTTGGTATGTTGTTTCATTATTATCATTCTCTTGAATGAAATTATTGATTGTTTCTATAATTTCTTCTTTGACCCACCAATGTTTTAGGATTAAATTGTTTAGTTTCCAATTAGTTTTTAGTCTATCTTTCCATGGCCCTTTATTGCATATAATTTTTATTGCATCATGATCTGAGAATGATGCCCTTAATATTGCTGCCTTTCTGCACTGGATTGTGAGGTTTTTATGCCCTAGTACATGGTCTATTTTTGAGTATGTACCATGCACTGCTGAGAAGAAAGTAAATTCCTTTTTATCCCCATTCAGTTTTCTCCAGAGATCCATCATATCTAGTCTCTCTAAGATTCTATTCACCTCCTTAACTTCTTTCTTGTTTATTTTGAGGTTAGATTTATCGAGTTCAGAGAGGGGAAGATTAAGGTCCCCCACTAGTATAGTTTTGCTATCTATTTCTTCCTCTAATTCCTTTAACTTCTCCTCTAGGAATTTAGATGCTATACCACTTGGTGCATATATATTAAGTAGTGATATTGCTTCATTCTCAATGGTGCCTTTTAGTAGGATATAGTTTCCTTCCTTATCTCTTTTAATTAGATCTATTTTTGCTTTTGCTTTATCTGAGATAAGTATTGCTACCCCTGCTTTTTTTACTTTAGCTGAGGCATAATAAATTTTACTCCAACCTTTTACCCTTACCCTGTGGGTATCCCTTTGTTTCAAATGTGTTTCTTGAAGACAGCATATTGTAGGATTATGGTTTTTAATCCATTCTGCTATCCGCCTCTGTTTTATGGGAGAGTTCATCCCATTCACATTCACAGTAATGATGACTATCTGTCTCTTCCCTTCCATCCTATTCCCTCCCCTGTTTATGTTTTTGTTTATTCCTTCTCCCTTCCCCTCCTTGAAGTTTTCCCTTTTGACCACCCCCTCCCTCAGTGTTCCCACCCAGTGACCCCCCTTCTTAACCTACCCTCTCCCCTTACTACTATTTCCCTCCCTTATAATCCCTCCCTTTAGTCTCCTCCTTTTCACCCCCCCTTACCCTCCCACTATCTATAGGACACAACAAATTTTTATACTTATCAGAGTAAATTACTCCCCGTTTGATTCCAAACCAATGAGAGTAAATTTCAAACAATGCTCCTCTCCCTCCCTCCAATTCCTCTATTTAATGAATTTATGTGTCTATTCACGTTAGATTCTTAAACTTCACTGATTAATTTGATCCTTCTTTGAACCAGAACCAGTGAGAATAGTGTTTAAATGATGTTCCTCTCCCTCTTACTTTCCCTTCTTCTATAGTGTGTTTTGATGCCTCTTCAGATGGCATATTTTACCTTTTCCTAGCTCATCTTTTCCTTTTTCCCATTACAGTACCATTGATCCCCTTAATAGTCTTTTTTTTTTTGACTCCATGTTAGTGCATTCATACCCACACCCTCTAAGTATAACCCTTTTGCAGGTCATGATAATCATAGAGATTTCAAATATTGACAGTTATCAGCTCCACATATAGGGATGTGAACATTTTGCTCTTGTTGCATCCCAGGTAATGAGCTTGTGTTTGTGGGTGTGGGTATGTGCACTTCTGCATGTGTGAGTCTATGTTACCCTTGTTTACCTTTTTATGTTCTTCTGGAGTCTTGTAATTGGAGATCAAATTTTCCATTGAGCTCTGGCTTTTTCATTAGGAAAGTCTGGAATTCCCTTACTTCATTAAACGTCCATCTCCTTGCCTGAAAGATTATGCTCAGTTTTGCCGGGTAGTTAATCCTTGGTTGTAGTCCTAGCTCTCTTGCCCTACGAAATATCAAATTCCAGCATTCTTGATGAATAAAGCAGAAATGAATAGAAAATTTGACATTCAGATGCAAAAAGCAAGAGAAGCATGAGAAGGTAAACAGCAAAAAGAAATCATAATGAACTTATTAAAGTTGAACTATTTACATTCCTACATGGAAAAATGATAATTGTAACTGATGAAACTTTTCTCAGCATGAAAATAGTTGAAGGGAATATATATGTATATACACACATATATAATATTAGTAATATATATTTACATATGAATATATCGATATATACAGGTTTTAAAATAAAATATTTGAATATATGTACATACTATTATTAATACTATTATACATGTAATTGGGAAATAAGATATACAGGCACTAGGGCATAGAGATCCACCATGCCCTACTGGAAAAGTTGAAGGGGGTATAGAAGAAGTTATATCCCACAGAGGATATCCTGTGGGACCAGTATTTTGGGGCCATGGGTAGGGGGAAAACAGGGAGAAAATTTGTAACTCAAAATCTGACAAAAATGAATGATGTAAACCAGAACTTAATGAAGCATTTGAAAACAAAACAAATAAAAAAACCTTTGTTTCTAGAATTTTGAACTCCCGATTCTTTCCCTTCCTCCCTCATCACCCACCCTTACAAGGCAATTCAATATTGGTTGTACATGTGTAGCTACACAAAACATTTTGCTAGTGGATATATTGTGAAAGACGGACTATATTTCCCTCCATCCAATCCTGCTCCCCACTTCTTCTATTCTCTACTTTGACCCTATCACTTTTCAAAGGTGTGTGGTTCTAACTTCCCTCCCCCAACCTGCTCTCCCTTCTATCTTCCCCCTTTTCATCCCCTTCCTTCCTACTCTCCTGTAGGGTGAGATACCCTATTTAGTGTGTATGTCATTCCTTCCCTAAGCCACATTCAGTGATAGTATGGTTGACCCATTCCCTTATGCCTTCCTGTTCTTCCCCTCCATTGTAACAGTTTTCCCTTGCCTCTTCTACATGAGATAATTTACCCCATTCTGTCTCTTCCCATATCCTCTCATTATATTCTTCTCTCACCTCACAATTTCACCTTTTAAGAATCATTCCTTTCCATTCAATTGGTCCTGTGCCCTCTGTCTATGTATATGTATTCATAGACCCATATGCCCTCCTATTTAGAAATATATATGTATGTATATACACACAGATATATATATATATATATATACATATATATATATATATATATATGTATATACATACATACATGCATGCATTTATATCCCCTTCAACTGTTCTCATACTGGGAAAACTTTCATAAGTTATAATTATCACTTTTCCATGTAGAAATATAAATAGTTTAACTTTGATAAGTTCTTTATGATTTATTTTCCTTTTTATCTTCTTATGCTTCCTTCTCCTGCCTCTTGTGTCTGATTATCAAATTTTCTATTCAATTGTGGTTTTTCATAAAGAATACTTGAAAATCCTCTATTTCATTGAATGACCATATTTCCCCCTGAAACATGATACTCAGTTTTGCTGGGTAGGTGATTCTTGATTTTAATCCCAGCTCCTTTGACCTCTGGAATATCATATTCCAAGCCCTTTGATCCCTTAATTTTGAAGCTGCCAGATCCTCTGTTACCATAAGTGTGTTTCCACTATATTAAAATTCTTTCTTCTTGGTTGCTTGTAATATTTTCTCCTTGATCTAGGAATTCTGGAACCTGACTATAATACTCCTAGGGGTTTTCTTTTTGGGATCTTTTAAAAGAGATGATAGATGGATTCTTTCAACCTCTATTTTGCCCCCTGGTTCTAAAACATCAAGGCAGTTTTCCTTGAGAATACCTTTTCTTTTTTTATTAAACAAATGCTTTATTAAATTCTGGATTGCATCATTCATTTCCACCAGATTTTGTGTTATAATTTTTCCCCATTTTTCCCCTACCCACCACCCTAGAATAGCAGTCCCACAAGATAACCCCTCATCCAATCTGCTCTCTCCCATATCTTCTCCCATACCTCCTTCGACTTTTCCATTAGAGAAAGGTGAGTCTCTGGGCCCCAATGCCTGAACATCTTATCTCCCAATCACATGCAAAATAGTATTAATATGTATTTGAAACATTTAATTTTAAAACATACAATTGCAGATCCATTCTCTTCCTCCCTTGTCACCCATTTCCTCTGGGAAGATAAGTATTTCAGTATGTGTTGGACATGTATAGTTATGCAAAACATTACCATAGTAGATATATTGTACAAGGCTGCTTATAATTCCCTCCCACCCATCCCAACCCCCAACTGGTCCATTCCCTACTTTGATCCTGTCACTCTTCGAAAGTGGGTACTTCCAACCTCCCCTCCCCCCAGAATGCCCTCCCCTCAATCATCCCTGCTCTCATCCCCCTCCCCCATACTCTGCTGCAGGGTGAGATATCCCATTTAGTATGTATGTCATTCTCTCGCTGAGCCAAAATCAATGTGAATATAGTTTTGCCTTTTTTCCTTCCTGTTCTACCACTCCCCTGAAGCCACATCCCCTTGCTTCTTCTACATGAGATAGTTTAACCTACCCTGTCTCTTCCCATCTCCTCTTGCCACTTTCCTCTCTCACCTCATAATGTCACCCCTTAAGTATCATCCCTTCCAACAAATTCAACCTATGCCCTCTATCCATGTATAACTGTAAATATATATACACACATTCACATATGTATTCATATGACCATACACCCTTCTTCCATTATTTTCATAGTGAGAAATATTTCATCAGTCACAGTTATTGTTTTTCCATATAGGAATGTAAATAGTTCAACTTTGATAAGTTCCTTTTGATTTCTTTTCCCTGATTACCTTCTCAGGCATCTCTTGTTTCTTGTGTCTGGATGTAAAATTTTCTATTCAGCTCTGTTTTTTTCCTCAAGAATGCTTGAAAGTCCTCTATTCCACTGAATGACCATATTTTGCCCTGAAACAAAATACTTAGTTTTGCAGGGTAGGTGATTTTTGGTTTTAATCCCAGCTCCTTTGCTGTCTGGAATATCATATCCCATGTCCTTAATTCCCTCAGTGTAGAAGCTGCCAGGTCGTGTGCTATTCTGATTGTGTTTCCACAATATTGAAATTGTTTTTTTCCTGGCTGCTTGGAATATTTTCTCCTTGATCTGGGGACCCTGGATCCTGGCTATAATATTCCTGGGGTTTTTCTTTTTGGGATCTTTTTCAACCTCTATTTTGCCCTCTGGGTCTACAACATCAGGGCAATTTTCCTTGAGTATTTCTTGAAGGGGGATTTCTTGGTTCTTTCTTTGATCATGGCTTTCAGGTAGTCCAATAATTTTTAAATTATCTCTCCTGGATCTATTTTCCAGGTCAGTGATTTTTCCCATGAGATATTTCACCTTCCCTTCTATTCTTTCATTTGTTTGGATTTGTTTAACAGCATCTTGATTTCTCATAAAGTCATTAGCTTCCATTTGCTCCAGTCTAACTATGAAGGAATGAATCTCTTCAGTGAGCTTTTGAGATTATTTTTCCTTCCAGCAAATTTGCCTTTTTAAGGCATTCTTCTCCTCCTTGCCCTTTTGGGCCTCCTTTGCCAGTCTATTTTTCAAGGTGTTATTATCCTCAGTAAGGCTGTTGACCCTCATTTCATACTTTTCCTGAATCCTTCTCATTTCTCTTCCCAATTTATCCTCCACTTCTCTTATTTGGTTTTTAAAGTGCTTCTTAAAGTCCTCTATGGCCTGTAACCAGCTCATATTTTCCTTTGGATTTCCTTTGGAGGAGGATTTCTGACCTCAAAATTCTCCTCCTATTCCATGCTTCCATCCTCTTTGCCCCCAAAATAGGAGTCTAATGTTGCATTTTTCTGTTTATTTTGTTTCCTTTGCCTAGGCATGTTGCCACTTAATTACTTGACTTTTGGGCTTGTTGCCACAGTAGGACTGTGCCACCAGACAGGGGAGCTTCTGTCCCGAATGTTTTGGTCTTCACAACTTCCAGCTCTGGCAAGTTGGATGCTCACCCCAGATCTCCCCACCCCAGACCACAATCCAAATCCAAGCAGGGTAAAGCAAGAGTGATTAACCTTCAAGACTGACCGCCAGATTTCCCTACAGTTCGTTGGCCAGGCGCTGGGGCTGCTGCTGAAACTGCAAAACCGCGTGTATCCTGAGTAGCTTCTAGCCCCCAGGGGAGTAAGCTGACACGTTCCCCAAATACTGGTCTCAAAGTGTATAGGGCACTAACCTCTCACTTTGTCTTAGGCATGTCTGTGTTGATAATTCTGGAATTGCCCCAGCTGCTGATGTTCTGGAGTCCCTGTGGCAGGCTGCTGGCCCAGCCACCCTGGGGCTAAAACCACTGCTCATGTAGTCCTGGCCTCGGCTCCCAGAGTCCTGTGCTGTCAGTTCCCAATGCGCTTTGCTGTTGGCTCCCAGAGTGCTGTGCTGGCTGCTCCCTGCAGGGCTGCTGGGCTGTCCTCAGTGGGAGGTTAGCTTCTCTGTGTCGTTCTGTTCGTGCTTGGGCTCCAGAAGTTGTTCAGCATCCCCTTTTACATGGTTTCGAGGTGATCTGGGAGGAGAGCACCTTGGACGTGCTGTTTCTACTCTGCCATCTTGGCTCCACCTGAGAATTTCTTGAAGGATGACTTCTAGGTTCTTTTTTGCACATGACTTTCAGGTAGTCCAATAATTTTTAAATTATCTTCCTAAGAGTTTTCTTTTTGGGATCTTGTTTAGGAGGTGATTGGTGGATTCTTTCAATCAATTTTACCCTCTGGTTCTAAAACATCAGGGAAATTTTCCTTGGGAACTTCTTGAAGGAAGATTTCTAGGTTCTTTTTTTTTTTTTTGATCATGGTTTTCAGTTGGTACAATAATTTTAAAATTATCTCTTATGCATCTATTTTCTAGGTCAACGGTTTTTCTAGTGAGTTATTTCACATTGCCTTCTATTTTTTTAAATTTGTTTGTATCTGTTTTATATTACTTTGATATCTCATAAAGTCCCTAACTTCCATTTGCTCCAATCTAATTCTGAAGGCATGATTCTCCTCAGTTTGCTTATGAGATTCTTTTTCCATCTGGCCAATTTGGCTTTTAATGCATTCTTTTCCTCATTGGTTTTTTGGGCCTCTTTTGCCTTTTAATTAGTCTATCTTTTTTTTTTTCAAATCCTTTATTAACTTCTGCTTTACATCATTTATTTTCACCAGATTTTGAGTTTCAAATTTTCTCCCTGCTTTTCCCCTACCCGCTTCCTTAAAATTGCGGTCCCACAGGATATCCCCTTTTCCAATCTGTTCTCTCCCATATATACCCCCATATACCTTAGCAATCCCCCCAACATCCCCAGGGTGACTGCTAACACAGATTCTTAGATCTGCTTTTCTAAATGAAAGTGAGTTAAAATTGGTTAACAAGCTTACTTTAATCAAACACATATCATTTACCTAGTTTAGGGGAAAAAGCTATCACCCTGAACTCCAGAATATACAGAGAGAAGTTACAAGACAGAGAAACAAACAGATCAAGCAGACAGGCTTCCGAACTGTCCAACCATTTTATCCATACCAAATCATAGTCACCAGAGAGGGAAGAATCAACATCTGGGTTTTCAAAGCTGGCGGCTTTCAATGGCTGCCCAGAGTCTCATCTGGTCAAATCACACAACACTTCTCAAAGTGAGTCCCAAAACAAAGCATCACATCAGGGATTATAGAGCCCTCTCCTGGGTCGGAGAATGTAACAACCCTCTTCACCCACTGCCCAGTCACACAGCTTCAAGGTGTGGGCATTCCTGAAAACCAAACCTCTTGCCTCAGGCTGCAGGAGACCACATTCTACCTATTAGGGGGCAGAGTATATTTTCAAATCAAGAAAGTTTCTCAGAGTCTCTTAAGCCCATCAAAGGGCCTAGGGGCAGGGAAGATCTTTAAATTTGCATTTCCATTACACCACTTTGAGACTTAGTCTATTTCTTAAGGTGTTATTTTCTTCAGTCATGTTGTTGACTATCTTTTCATGATTTTCTTGCACCATTCTCATTTCTTTTTCCATTTTTTCCTCTACTTCTCTTATTCGATTTTCAAAATACTTCTTAAGCTCTTTTATGGCCTGTAACCAATTCATATTTTCTTGAAAGCTTTTGGTGTAGGAGTTCTGACTTTGTTGTCTTCCTCATGTTCCATGCTTTGATCCTTTTTGTCCCCCAAAAAAGGAATCCAAAATTGTATTGCTGGCTTGCCACACCTCAAGGGCTTCTCCCTCTGGCGTCAGAGGCCAGACCGAATTCCAGAACCCCTCTTCTCAAGATTCATTGACCTCTCACATTGTCTTTGACATTTATGGGTTGATACATCTGGAAACTGCTATTGCTGCTGGTGATCCAGTCTCTGGAAGTCTTCTCCCAGGTTGGGGCCCCGAGGAGGCTAAAACTGTGGACTCACCAGGTGGGGGGGGGGTCTTGGGCTCTGCTCCCAGACCCTTTCTGTCTCCCTGCCAGACTGCTTTCAGTGGGAGGTTTGTTTCTCTCTGTTACTTTGTTATATCTGTAGCTCTAAAGTTTGTTTAGAGTATTTTTTATATGTATTTGAGGTGGTTATTGGGGGAGTGCAGGGAGATTTCCTGCTTCTATGCTGCCATCTTGGTTCCGCCCCCCAGAAGCAAACACTTTTGAAAAGGGACATATTCAAAGGGGAAAATAGAATAAATTGGGTCAGGATAGGAATGGAGGGGAATATAGTTAGTCTTTCACAATATAACTACTATGGAAATGCTTTGCATTACTACACATGAATAACCTACACTGAATTGCTCATCTCAGTGGGTGTTGTTGAGGAGGAGAGAGGGAAGATAATCTGGAACTCAAATAAAAAAAAAACAGTTGTTCAAAAATATTGCTTTTTAAAAGCAACTGAAAAATAATATATATGGGCAATGGGATATAGAAATCCCTCTCACCCCAAAAGAAAGTAAGGAGAGAGGATTGGTGGGGGGAGATATAAGAGAGGGCAAATGGAGGAATGGGTATTCAGTATGTTTCCCATCTTGGTGTGGGGGCAGGGGAGAGAGATGGGAAGAAAGTCCATAACTTAAATCTTGGTAAATGAATGTTGAAAACTAAAAATAAGTTAAAAATATATCTTTACATGTAATTGAAAAATAATATACAATTTTTAAAAAATAGAGAAAAAGGAAATGGAACCAGTTTTAGATTTTATATTCTTGGGCTCAAAGATCACTGCAGACAGTGACTGTAGTCATGTAATTCAAACATACTTCCTACTTGGAAGGGAAGCTATGGCAAATCTGGACAGTTTACTCCAAAGCAGAGACCTCACCTTACCTTCAAAATTCTGTGTAGTTAAAGCTATATGTTTTTTTTCAGTAGGAAACTATGGTTGTGAAAGTCTGACTGCAAGGAAGCGGAACACTACAGAATCAATGCTTTTGAGTTGTGCTAGAGAAGATTTTTGAAAGTCCCTTAGACAAGGAGGTTAAATTTTTAATACTTATGGAAATTAATCCAGGCTATTCACTGGAAGGTCAAATATTGAAGCTGAAGCTTAAATCCTTTGGCCACATAATGAGAAGAGGGGACACATTTGGAAAAGACCCTGATGTTGGGAAAGATTGAAGGCAAAAGGAAAAGGAGATGGTATAATATGATATAGATAGATAATGTAATGGAAACAAGGAATATGAACTAGACAGACTTTGAAAGATAGTGCAGAATACTGTTCTGGAAACAACAAACATTAACTTATATGGATTTTGAGAGAGAGTGGAGGTTAGAAAAGACTAATATGGTATGGTCCATGGTTTCATAAAAAGTCTGACATGACTGACTGACTGAACAACAAAAATAATAAGTGTTAAATTAGATAAATTGAGTATTTTCTTTTTATTCTGTCTCTGATTTTGGATCGAATTTTATCTTATCTTTACATGGGTGCTCTAACTATACGCAAATTTATAATTTCCTTTCTGTTAAAATATAATATAATTCAGGGGTGGCGAATCTCTGTCCTCAAGGCAACCAGTGGCCTTCTAGGTCTTCAAATAAGACTTGGACTCAGTCAAAAGGCTACCCTTGAGGATCTAGAAAGTCATATGTGGCCTTGAGGCTGTAGGTTGCCCATCCCAGATCTAATTAATTTGAAGTGATATCATTTGGTGTTCTCCATGTCCAAATATATTTATGACACAGAGGTATTATGTTTTAATAAGCATATAAGCCTTTCTTTTCTGCTATTCCTGTACAGTTTTTAAATATAATTTTCATCATCCTTTTGTATTGAATATTGAAAATAAGTCAATTTATTTGGAAGATCATCAAATATTGTGTAGAATTTCTCTCTGTCCTCATCCTCTTCTTATGTTGGCTGAAAATTATTTTCATATTGTTTCATTTTTTTCCCAAAAACTTAGCACAGGCACCACAATGTAAGATCAAAAAATGGCATATGATATTTCTGGAAGGGTTTAATGTTTTGGACTGACATTTGGAAGGCCCTTCTGGGAATCCACCTACTTATTCCTTAAGGAAAATGAGAGGTTTCCATTGAAGAAGTTTTCTAGTGAAGTGGCAAATCAAAAGAAAGTATATGCAGGTCATTGTGTCAAGAATAATTTGGAGAGATTGAAGAGATTGAGTAGATAGTACAACTCCTGGTGAAGAAAGGAAAGAGGACAGCTATAGATTTGACCACTAAAGCATGGAGGGATGTTCACATGGACTATTTGTTCCTGACCTGTGGTGGAGCTTTCTGAGCTTATATTGGTCTGATCAGTCACAGTCAGATGCATTGCAACTCAACTCTAACTTAGCGATGTCATTTTGGTCCTCTTTGAGAATGAAGGAAAACAACCAACCAAATAAGACAGGAAAATGTAAAACGGCTTATCACTCCAGCAGAAGAATAACAGCAGACCCTCCCATAGTTCTTCTCTACCCTGATCTTGTGAAATTCAGACTCCACAACCCCAATAGTGATGGGACCACACTTACCATATTTGAATGGACCTAGCATTCAGACCATTGATGGACCATCATTGTCACTTAGATGGCAGATACTGAAAGTCAGATCACAATTGCCCTTAGTGACAATGAAGAGAGCATCTCCTAATTTAGGGGTTGGTTTTGGGAGAGGGATTAGTGTGGAGACAGTACAACCTCAGGTAGGGAGTAGGAGTCGAAGGAAGTGGGGCTGTCCCTGTCTGGATTATGGGGCTGGAGACCATACTAATACTGGTTGATACATTGACTAGAAGCTCAAACCATTCCACACAATTAATAAAAAGTATCATGAAAAGTTAATACAAAATATTTTCTTATTCTAGGATGGATTAATAAAATAACCACATTTATAATATACATGAAAGTAACTGGGCTTCATATTATTGGCAGAGACCTGGTTGTCCTTATATCAATAACTAGTCTACATCAACATATTGATTACATTATGCTTATTATACCTAATCAGGCCATTGGCAAAAAAAGGATTAGCAACTATAGTGAAATTTCTGTTAACAATAATATATGGAATGCTGGCACAGTATACTGACTACAATTAGAAAAAAGCAGCAAACAATGGTCTCACTCTCCAACAAAAGGGATCCCCAGCATTCTAAGAGGCAGAAATTGAGAGGAAGAGTATCCCAGGCCAGAGAATCAATCAATCAATATTATTCCACACATCTTGCTAAACATTTGGATTATAAAAAAAAAAACACAAAAGATAGTGCTTTTCCTCAAGGAGCCTACAGTCTAATGGGGGAAACAACATGCAAAAATAATATACCAAGCCAGCAGCAGGATAAATAGGAAATGAGAGGGAAAATGCTGGAATTAAGAGGTGTTGGGAAAGACTTTAAGGTGTGATTTTAGATGGGTCACAAAGAAAATGGAAGAAACAAGTAGGCAGAATTAGGAGGGAGAACATTCCAGGCATAAAGAACAGGTAGAGAAAATACCTGGAGGTGAGAAAAAACAAATGCAATGCCACATTAAGGGAACAGTAAATAGGCCAATATGATAGATCACAGAATATGTTGAGGTAGTATAAAGTAAGATGACTGGTAAAACAGGAAGAGTTGAAGTTGTGAAGAACTTAATCAAATAGAATACTTTATATTTGATTCTGGTGGTGTAATAGGTAGGCATTGGAGTTTGTTAAACATGTTCAGACCTATACTTTAGAAAAAATCACTTTGGCAGTTTAAGTGGATGATGGCTTAGAGGAGGGTGAGACTTGAGGCAAGAAGAATAAAAAGGTTTTTGCAATAATTCAGGCAAGGTGTGATGAGGGCTGGAACTGGGGTGGTAGTTTCTGTGAGTGGGATGAAGGTGACACATGCAAAAGATGTAAAAAAAGAAATTACATGATGTAACAAATAATTTAATATGTTGGGTGAGTTAGAGAGAAGAGTCCACGGTGACACCAAAGTTTGCAATCCTGGTTGACTAGCAGACTGATGGTCCCCTCAGTAGTAGTAGACAATTCAAAAGGAGGGGAACATTTGCTTTTAAAGAAAATGAATTATTTTGGACACATTGAATTAGAAAGATTTCTTAAGTAACTAATATGTGCTAGACACTATTTCAAGCACTGGGAAGACAAAAAAAGCAAAATAAAATAGAACAACATTAATAAAAAATATTCAGACCTTACTTTCAAGGATCTTACAGTCTAATGAAGGAGATAACATGCAAACAACTATTTACAAAGAAGACATATACAGTATATATTGAAGATAATCATTGGATGTCCTATTAGATATACTGAGAGTAGTTAATATTGTGGGACTGAAGCACAGGAGAGCCTAGAGCAATCTATAGAGGTATGGGAATTATATATGTGGGTGTAAGTGACCCTATGGGAGCTGATGAAATAACCAAATTAGAATGTATAAAGGGAAAAGAATAGGGACTATGCCTAAGGCTTGGGGGGATATCCATTTTAGTGGGCTTAACTTGGTTGATTATGTATCAAAGGAGACTGAATAAGAATAGTCAGACAGGTAGGAAGAAAACTAAGAAAAGGCAGTTATATAAGCCCTGAGAGGACAGAATAATTAGGATGATGAAGTAGTCAATGGTATTAAATGTTACAGAGAAGTCAAGAAGAGGGAAGACTGAAAAATGGCCATGGATTTATCGATTAAGAGATTATCCATAACTTTAGAGAGAGCAGTTTCAGTTGAATGCTAAGGCCGTAAATCAGATTGAAGAGGATTTAGAAGAGGGTATGAGGAGAAAGTAAAGTCACTAATTGTAAATGGCTTTTGCAAGAAAAACAGGAAAGACTGAGAGATCAGGAGATATGTAGGACAATAGCTGGAAGCTCTGGCAGGGTTTTGGTGAAAGTTTTTTTGTCTGTTTTTAAGAATGGAGTTGACTTGGATAAGTTCATAGGCACTAAAAAAGGAGATGGTAGAGAGGGAGAAATTAATTGGAAATTAGAGAGAGTTGGGATGATAGTCGGGACAATCTATGGCAGAAGACAGGAAGGATGGCATCAAGAGTATATGTAGAGGGGGGGCTAGGTGGTGCAGTGAACAGAGCACTGGCCCTGAAGTCAGGAGGACATGAATTCAAATCTGGCCTCAGACACTTTACACACTTACTAGGTGTGGGACTTTGGGTAAGTAACTTAACCCCAATTGCCCTCCAAAAAGAAGAAAAACAAAGAGTATATATAGATAGGGTTGCTTTGGTGAAGATAGGGACCATCTCATTATCAGAGACTATTGAAGGAAGAAATGGTAGGGGAAGATATCAGAGCATTATGTGATGAAGAGGAAGGGGAAAATGGCCTCAATCTTTCCAGTGAAGCTTGTGACGAGGTTCTAAGTAGAGAGGGTTAGGGGAAACAATGGATTGCAAGTCTCCAGGAGACAAAAAAAGCATGGAACAACTGATGTAGGGAGTGTGATGGTGAATCAATTGGGAGTAGTCATAGGGTAGTCTTGCTGTAATGAAGGCTAAGTTGACACTAGGTGTCATAAGTTTATAGTAAACCCAGGCAGGATGGTTTTGTAATTTCCTTCATTTCCATTAAAAAAGGTCATTTGAGGCAGCTAGGTGGCTCAGTGAATAGACCACTGGAGTCAGGAGGACCTGAGTTCAAATCTGGCCTCAGACACTTAACACAAAACTATCTGTGTGATCTTGGGTAAGTCACTTAATCCCAATTGCCCTCCCCTCTCCAAAAAGCAAATTAAAAAAAAAAGAGGTGGATAATGGTAATAATCCAGGGTTGGTGTTTGGTAAGATTTGTTGGTGACAAGACAAGAAGGGATGAGATTCAGCAGTAAAAGATAGGATAAAATTGATTTGTTTCTTATGGGTCGAGATGGGGAAAGGAGGAAAATATGCATCTAGAATAGGAATAATGACCTGGGACAGTACTAAGGTACAAAGACATTGGAGGTCACAATGAAAGTAAAAAGTACATTTAGAAGGAGTGAGGCAAAGATAGGGTTCTTTTTGAAAGATAAAAGATTATGATCAGATAAATGAAAGCTGAGCAAATGGAGCCTTTTGTAAACCCCTATGCTGGATAATAATATGGAGTTTCTGAGATTTTAGAGTAAGAAATTCCCTTAGGCAGAACTTAACTTTGAGAAACAGCTATTGGAGTATGACCTAATTATTGCTGTAACATATATACCTCAGGACCAGGCCTGGTGCATCTTGTCCTCAGCATTATTAGGATTACCCTGAGGGTTGGTTTCTGGTTTTGGGGTGGCTTTTTTTGGTCATTTCTTCTCTCTGTCATCATATGCTCAAGCCCTGACTTTTCCCTATTGTTAGGGAGCTGATGACTACCATACTAGTTCCATCTTTAAAAAAATAAAACATTTATTTTTAATTTTCAATGCTCACTTTCATAAAATTTTGAATTCCAAATTTTCTCCCCCTTCCTCCCCTCTCCCCACCCCAGGATGACATATGCAATCTGATAGAAGAGATAAGTCTATCAAATATTGCTGTTACTGTGAATAATGTATTCTTGGTTCTGCTTACTTCACTCAACATCAATTCATGTAAGTCTTTCCAGATTTTTCTGAAGTCTGCCTGATAATCGTTGCTTATGTAACAATAGTATTTCATTATATTTATATACCACAACTTGTTCACCCATTCCTCAATTGATGGACATTCTCTCAATCTCTAATTCTTGGCCACCACAAAAAGGCTGATAAAAATATATTTGTACATGTGGGTCCTTTTTCCATTTTGCTGATTCCTTTGTTATACAGACCTTGAAGTGGTATGGCTGGGTAGAAGGGTATACACAGTTTTATAACCCTTTGGGGATAGTTCCAAATTGTTCTCCAAATTAATTGGATCATTTCACAATTCCACCAACAATGCATTAGTGTTCTAATTTTCCCACATCTTCTCCAACATTTATCATTTTCCTGGTTTATCATGTTCTGATCAGTCATTCTGATATTTGTGATGTCATATTAGTTCCATTTAGCCATTTAATATTAAGTAGCTTTTGCAAAGGAATATTTATGTCAAAACAAGAGTAAATTTACTAACATTTACCCTGTAACTTTGAATGAATATTCTTTCCTATTACTACCTCAGACTTGAGAATATTAGGCTCAAAACAATTCAATTCCTATGTGTCCCACCAGCTTTTGTCTAGATGTAGCTCGACTTCTGGATGATTCTTGCCTTATGGCAAGGGATGGGTGGGAGAAGGTGGGGGGGAAGGGAAGAGATGCTGAAGGTCACTCCCAAAGACTTGGACAGCCAGACAAGATATCAGTTCTTGCCTAGATTCTGATTTCTAGATTCCTTTGGCTCACTCTCCTATCGTTGTGGAAAAGAATCAACAACAAGGCCAAGAAAGGCCTGTGCTTAGGGTCTATATGGTCTTAGAGAAGGCCCCTTCCCTTCCCTTCCCTCGCTTCCCTCCCAGCTCTTGCTGGTCACCATGATCCCCCAGACTCAAATGAAACAGAGAAATACCTGAAGTTCATTCAGGACTTTTTAAATTGACCAATTATTTATTACAACTAGGAAGCCAATCAGCAAAGTTTCTTCCTACCCACGTGGTCAGTCAATTAAAACCAGTTCACAATGACCAAGTATGCTCCACTGTTTCTCCAAGACACTTTCCGTATTCACTATTACAAGTGTCTCAGAAACTGGATTCCCAGGTTCTCCACATGGAGATTTCCTGCCCCAGTTTCTCTGTACTTGTGTTATTTGCCCATTGTGCTACAGATAGCTAAATCAAGCTGCCTACGGGGCGGCTAGGTGGCGCAGTGAGTAAGAGCACCGGCCTCAGAGTTGGGATGACCCGAAATCGAATCCGGCCTCAGAAAATGAGCACCCACACACATAAATAATGAGTAGCCGTGTAACCTTGAGCAAGTTACTTAATCCCAATTGCTTATAAAAAATAAATCAAACTGGCTGGAATAATAAAAAAGATAGGATTTATGCCTTAATGGACAGCTTCATTTAATCACCCTCATTAAGAAATGCACAGATAATTTTGCCAAAACATTACTCGTTCTCTGAGAGATGATTGAATAACTGCTTAGAGATTTTCAAATAGTAGTCCCAGAATGAAGGAATAGGTATAGAAGAGGGTATCTTTATAGAAATATTGCCAATAGCTATTGATTCATGTTTTTTTTTTTTTTCATTCTGGGGGATGTTCTTTGGAGGTTAACTTGACTATATGGCTTCTTTATAACATTTCACTATGAACCACAAAAGATCTTGTTGTTCAGTCCTGTTTGATTCTTTATAACCCTGTAGACAATGGGTTTGTCTGTTTGTTTGTTTGTTTGTTTGGCAAAGATCCCGGAATGGTTTGCCATTTCCTTTTCAGGAGGATTAAGGCAAACAGAAGTTAAGTGTCATAGGTTAAATAGCCCAGGATCACACAGTCAATAGATGTCTCAGGCCAGATTTGAATTCAGATCTTCCATCATTCCATCACTTTGCCATCTAGCTATCTTGACAAAAGAAATATCCCAATCCCAATTAAAAGATCTCATTCCCACCAGGATAGTTTGGACAAAACTAAACAATTTCAGAATGGGCACATCAAGTGATAATTGTGGCAAGGGGAGTTCTACAAGGAAAGTGAAACTGTTGATCCATAACTAGGGGACTGGGAGGAAGGTAATAAACTATGTGGATGACATGGGGAGCTGGTAGCAGCTATGAACCATAAAAGTATTCCTGAACATGCTGTTAGCTATGTAAGAGAATAGCATTTTCCCAAAGATAGTGATATTAGCTAACTATAGCCCTGGGATATATTTTCTGTTTCTTAAAAAAAGGGAATAAAACAACAACAGGCACCAAATTATGGTAGTATTCTGATTATAGATAGATATTAATTGTTAATACTACATGTGGATGATAGTGGGGGACTTATAGCCAGGTTTTGTCATAGTCCCTGGTAAAACTTGATTTCTATGTATAACTCTAGAACAAGGGTTCTTAACTTTTTATTTTTGTATCATGGACCCTTTTTTTCCATTTGGTGAAGACAATGGACCCCTTCTCAGGATAATATTTTTTTCAATAATTAAGGAAAAGCTGAATTTTAGTTAGAGAAAAGTGAAAATAGAAATGTATTTTCCCCATAAAATTTTATGAAATCTGTCCATGGATATTGGGTCCATGGACCCTGTATGAAGAACCCTTGTTCTTGAATGAGGCAGTACTCTTAAAGTATAGCCACTGTAAGAATTTAACTTATAAAATAGAGAGGAAGAGTCTAGGAGATCCAAGTCATGTAGACCTTGATTCACCAAATGTTTGACCCCTTGATAATGTACCTACTGATGCTCTGACTTGGTGAAACACTCACTATTCACACCAGCTGATAATGATACCTTGGAAAGCCCCTCTATAAGGCAAGCATTTTTGACAGCTATTGAAATTTTGTCTGATTTTCCATCATATATCTTTGCTTCACATATTCTTTGGTGCTTCTCAGGAAAGATCCAGTTAGCACCATCATAAGCTGGGAATGTTCATTCTTTGTTGGATCCATAAACTGAAGCACCTCAGAATGAATCCAGGACCTAAACAAGGTTTACAAGTTAAAGGCTTCTGTCCCCAAAGACTTTAAGGTTCTATAATTTTGTGAATTTGGATTGTAAATGTCTATCCATAGATTATAAATCTCTTCAAAAGGGAAAGACTCCCAATTCAGAAACAACACTTTTTAACAACCTGCACTCATTAATTCTTCATAACAAAGAACATATTGACAAGATTGTGAACTAACCCTGATAACTTCTCCCCAAATGAAAGAAACTACAAGGCTGCTATTGCTGTTGTAGAAAGGTTAAGTCCTGAGAGGTTTTTCTCCCTACAAAATCTACCTTCAGTTCCCTACTCCTACCCAACCACCTCTCTAAGCCCTTCCCCCACCCCACAATAAGTCCGTTCTACTGCCTCCCTATGCATTAATTAAGGGTCTCTAACAGCCTCAACACCCTCTTTCAGCTGCCTGCTTTTAGCTTCTATTTGAATCAGACCCTCAATCAGGTAGTAGAGTGCAGTAAGTGTGATCTATGCCTGACCCTCATTGCCTCCTAGCCCTCCCTTCTTCTATGTTCCAACCCCAACTTCTGTACTACCCTGGCTATTGGCAGAGTAGTTATTTCCTCTAATTGGGGACAAGCAGTGGGTAGAGTCAACCCAGATGCTTTCTTTTCCACAGTGGGGCTTGTCTGTAACTTCAGCTACTTAGAATTATAGTTTCCTTTCCCCTCACCCGTTTTTTGGATTGTGCAAGTGGGTCCATCTAACCCTGCTCAAGACACAAAGAATAAACCGATTGTCCAAAATTTGGGCAATGTGGGGAACACCATGACAATAGGAACTACAACACAGTAGTAAAAATAATTTTATTAAAAATAATAGAACAACAAGTGAAGGGAAACTTAAGTTTATAACAGCAGAGGAAATCACAAAGTCCTATCCTGTGTGATCTCTACAATGTTGATCAACAAATTGATGTTAATTAGCTTTTACAAAATTAATATTATTGAGAAGGTATAACGAGGATTGGAGTTACAGAAACATCCCCTAAACTGGGAATGTGCTCTTCCTGCGGAGCTGGCTCCTACTTGAAATATAAGGGTACTGGGCCACCCATATATGGAACAGGTGTGGCCAAGGGGGAATTCTTAACTCTAAAAGCCTTTTTCTCCCTTTGAGGAACTTCCAACAAGTATATTTAAGAGTGTGACATAATTGACATCATGGTCTCTCACTCAGATTTACTGCCTTGCTGCAGTATGGGTTATTTTGTTTGTAGAGTTTTGTTATTTGCTGTGTAGTTGGGTTTTCAGTTGTGTCCAACTCTTCATGACTCTGGGCTTTTCTTGACAAAGATACTGTAGCGGTTTTCCTTTTTTTTTTTTCTCCAGCTCATTCTACAGGTGAGGAAATTGAAGCAAACAAGGTTAAGTGGTTTGCCCAGGGTCACACAGATATTAAGTGTCTGAAGTCAGAGGGAACCCAGGTCTTCCTGACTCTAGGCCCCATGCTCTATCCACTAAGCCACCTAGCTATAGGGATTACTTCTTACTCTTACAGACTGCTGCTTCCAGTGCCAACAGCTGTTTTTTTTTTTGAGGGGTCCTCAAGGTTCTATTAGCCCTTCATGGCTATAACCTGGCTATTTTTTATCTCCTGATACCATTCATCTAAGATCAAGGAAGAATAAACTCAATGGAAAGCCCTTTTTAGGGTTGTTTTCCACCTTTGGTGTCTACCTGATCCACTCAACTCTCACCTGTGCATCCAAGAAGCTATAGCATGCACAGTGGCCACACTCTGATAAGCTGTTTTGACAGACAGGCAAAGCCAGATTAAGGGTTACCAAAGGGTCTCATGGCCTTCAGTGAGTTGGTGAGTTAGGGGACTGTCTACCCTAAGCATGTGAAGACTCCCCCTGCCCTGGTAAAATGGGCAGAGGAGAACAATTCATTCCAACAACCATGAAGACAGCTGAAGCAAGCACTGTGGAGAACTAAGAGCTTGGTCAGACAGCAAAGATTCCAAGGTCATTCACTGCATCTCAAGCCATCACTAGTCATCTTGATTTCATCTCATCACTGGGCTATGATAGCATTAGAAGAGAGAGTGCATCACTTATATCCAATTTATCATGAATAAAAAGACATCACCCATATCATTTTACATTTCTATCTATATCAAAGTCCTGTTGCAACACACAAGTAATAAATCAGCAGGTACAGATACACTGGAAGCTGTAGTCATAACCTGCACACAGGCAGCCCAGGCTATGTGATCATCTTCTCACTGGAAGCAGCAGTGGGATATAGCAGCCCCTTGGGAGTCTGAGCAACCTTTCAAGGAATGCTCATCTACTGGCATGAGAAAAGGGCTAGAAAACATACTAAAATGTGTCTGCTCACCCAACCCTGATCTGATTACTATGGCAGGTGGGAGTCTCACTCTGCAGTTAAAACATTTTAAAAATGTACAAAAGCTTCTGCAAAAATGATTCCATTCACCATTGGTACATGGAATGTGCACATACTTAAGAACAACACAAAATCCAGTAGATGTTTTCACATCTTTTTCACATCATCTTTAAATGAACAGCACTTGTTGCCAGAGAAGTCAACAGGCATCACATCCAAATAACAGCCCTGAGTGAAATAAGGTCCATGGATCATAAACCTTAGGGGAGTGGAGGTAGCAAGAGTAAACACCAGAACCTAAGGTGCGCCATCATACAACCAGGGGAATCAGCAGACAACTGTGTGGCCCAGCCACCATAATCTGAGACTATCTGAACTCAGAGGCACAGAGGCAGAACCCTGAAGCAGAAAGACTACTCCTGCCCCACACCTCATTCTGTGAGCTTCAGTGAAACACCAGGGAAACGCAGAAACTCCTGGCTTTGGCCTAAGTCTAGGCACTCAGTGGCCACAGCACACAAAGCCAAAAACCAGGTCACTAACCACCAGCATAAGAAGCATGGGTCAGACTCTTTGTGCCCCTGAAGCAGAAATCCACTTCAAAAACTAAGAAACAGGCATTCACTTTAATAAGTTCCTTATAATTTCTTTTTCCTATTTACCTTCTCATGCTTCTTATATTTGAAAGTCAAACTTTCTGTTCAGCTCTATTTTTTTTCACATCAAGAATACTTGAAAATCTTCTATTTCATTGAATGACTGTTTTCCCCTGAAGCATTATACTCACTTTTGCTGGGTAGGTGATTCTTGGTTTTAATCCTAGCTCCTTTGACCTCTGGAATATCATATTCCAAGCCCTTTGATCCCTTAAAGTAGAAGGTGCTAGATCTTATGTTATCCTGATGGTTATGTTATCCACAATACTCAAATTGTTTCTTCCTGACAGCTTGTAATATTTTCTCCTTGACTTGGAACTCTGGAATTTGGCTTTAATATTCCTAGGAGTTTTCTTTTTGGGATCTTTTTCAAGAGACAATCAGTGAATTATTTCAATTTCTCTGGTTCTAGAATATCAGGGCAATTTTCCTGGAAAACTTCTTGAAGGATGATTTCTAGGCTCTTTTTTATCATGGCTTTCAGGTAGTCCAATACTTTTTAAGTGATCTCTCCTGGATCCATTTTTCAGGTCAGTAGTTTATACAATGAGATATTGCACATTGCCTTCTAGTTTTTTTTTTTTCATTTGTTTAGATCTGTTTTATAGTATCTTGATTTCTCATAACGTCATTAGCTTCCATTTGCTCTATTCTAATTTTGAAGGAATTATTCTTTTCAGTGAGTTTTTGAAATTCCTTTTCCATCTGGCCATAGCTACCTTTTAAGGCATTCTTCTCCTCATTGACTTTTTGGCGCACTTTTGCCATTTCAGTTAGTCTTTTTTTAGGGTGTTATTTTCTTCAGTATTTTTTGGGTTTCTTTTAGCACCCTGTTGACTCACTTTTCTTTTTTCCTTTTAATCCAAAACATTTCATTTAAATTCTGTAGAAAGGAAAGTGCAAGATTCTCCAGAGAACTGTGCCCAAGAGATGGGTATGATGACAATGTGATGAAGATGGTAGTGGCAACTCCAGACTGTGAACTCAAATGGTTGGAGAAATAGAAAACAATTACATTGTTAACTCCTGGTTTTAAGGGTCCATTGGTACTCAAGTCTTTAGCCTAGTCCTTCCTGTAAACCTCAGATCCTTCAGGCCTGTTGGATATCTTTGGGATACAGGGTTACCCTCTGGGCATGTATGGAGAGGAGTTAGGCATCTTCAAATAAATGAGGTATAAATGCTTCTGCTGCCTCCTATAGGGCCAGTAGGGCCTGAGATTGCCAATAAAAGTTTGTTCCTTAGGTATACTAGTTTCTCTAATGAGTCACCCACGATCAGCAGCTCTGTGATTTTCTACATCTTGTGAATCTCTTGAAGAATTCTGTGGCTTGATCTATCAGAAAAGTGGGGGCAGCAGAGAGGACAATTCAAACTTTGCACAGTGGGACACATCACTTTTGGCTTCGGCCTTGGCTTGGCTTAGAATTCTGTGTGTGGGGTGTTAACTCATTTTTCATGATTTTCTAGCATCATTCTCATTTCTCTTCTCAATTTTTCCTCTACTTCCCTTACTTGATATTCAAAATCCTTCTTGAACTCCATCATGGCTTGTAACTAGTTCATATTTTTGTTAGAAGCTTTTGATGCAGTTTTGACTTTATTGACTTCTTCTGGTTCCATGCTTTGATCCTTTTTGTCCCTTAAAAAGTGTTCTATGATCTGTTTGCACTTCCTCTGCTTGCTCATCTTGCTAACCAGTTACTTCACTTTTGAGCTCTTTGCCACGGTAGAACTCTACTTCCAGAGTGGAGAGAGCTGTGTCCCAAATCATTGGGGTTTTCACAAATGTTGTTAGATGTTTGAGGAGGGCTCCCTCTCTACAGCCACCACAATCTCTGGCACACTGGCATTTCTCACCCCAAGACGACCACCCAAAAGTCTAATCCAGATCCAAGCAGCTCAAAGCAAGAGGGATTACCCTCTGAATGCTTGCTCAGTCCCCCTACAATCTGCAGTCCAGTAGCTCCAGAGGGGGCCAGGGGCCAGTCCATGCTCTTCAGTCACTTGGTTCCAGTAGGGTTCCTTACTGAACTTAAACTTTCTCTTTGGCATTTATGGGTTGAGACATCTGGAAACCACCACAGCTAATGGTGATCCACTCTCCTGAAGTCTGCTCTGGACAGTCTGTGTCACTGGTTGGGGTGCCCAGAGGGACTTGGCTTGGTTCCCAGCAATGGTGTGATAGATCCTTCCTGTTGGCCAGCTAGGCTGCCTTCAGAGGGAGATTTGTTCCTGTCTGTCACTTTGTGGGTTCTATAGCTCTAAAATTTGTTTGGAGTCAAATTTTACAGGTATTGGAGGTAGTTGGAGTGGGAGCACAGCTAAATTCCTCCTTTTACTCTGCCATCTTGTCCCTGCTGGGAATTGACCACAATGTTTAAAAATAAAACAAAAAACAAACAAACAAAAAACAAATTGGAAAAACAAAGACTTTAGAATCCCATTATGCTAAAAAGGAAGAGCAAGGTTAACATTCAGAAGAAGTCAGCGTTGACACTATGCCCACATCTGAAACCTCAAAAAGGAATATGAGTTGTTTCCAAGTACAAAAAGCATTCTTGGAAGAGCTCAAGAAGGATTTTAAAATCCAAATTAAAAGGGCAAAAGAAGAAAAAAAATGACCCATTATTAAAAAAAAAAAAAACAATTGGCAAAATGGAAAAAATTTATCTGAGGAGAAAATCGACTTAAAAAGTACCATTAGCCAAAAGGGGAAGGAGGTTCAAAATATAACTTGAGAAAATAAATTCCTGAAAGTAAAATCTGGCCTAATGGAAAAGGAGATTCAAAAGTTAAATGAGGAAAACCATTCTTTTTTAATTTTTTTTCAGAATTTCTCTTTATTGTAATCAATGATTCCACATATGGATGGTGTAATGCTGGTTGGTGTAGAACCTCTGTTTTCTTGTCCCTTTTTTATTTAAACAAATGCTTTATTAACTTCTGTTTTACATCGTTCATTCCCACCAGATTTTGAGTTACAATCATTTCCCCCACCCCTGTTTTTCCCCTACCCACACTCCCAGAATAGCAGTCCCACAAGATATTGCATCCTCCAATCTGCTCTCTCCCATATCCTCTCCCCCACCCCCTTCGACTTTTCCATTAGAGGAAGGTGAATCTTTGTGACCCAATGCCTGCACATCTTATCTCCCAATTACAAGTGAAAGAGTATTAATAATAGTATTCATATATATTTGAAACATTTAACCTTAAGACCTTAAATTTCAGATCCATTTCCTTCCTCCCTTGTCATCCATTCCCTCTGGGGAGATAAGTAATTCAGTATATGTTGGACATGTCTAGCTATGCAAAATATTACCATAGTAGACTTTTTAAGGCATTCTTCTCCTCATTGCCCTTTTGGGCCTCCTTTGCCATTTGAGTTAGTCTATTTTTTAAGGTGTTGTTTTCCTCAGTCAGGCTGTTGACTCTCATTTCATACTTTTCCTGCATCTTTCTCATTTCTCTTTCCAATTTTTCCTCCACTTCTCTTATTTGATTTTTAAAGTCCTTCTTAAGGTCCTCTATGGCCTGCAACCCGCTCATGTTTTCCCCTGGGGCTTTTGGAGCAGGACTTCTGACCTCACAGTCCTCTTCCCCTATGCTTCAACCCTCTTTGCCCCCAAAGTAGGAGTCTAGGGTTATATTTATCTGTTTAATTTGTTTCCTTTGCCTTGGCATGTTGCCACTTAATTACTTGACTTTTGGGCTTGTTGCCACAGTATGTCTTTGCTGCCAGTTAGGGAAATTTTCGTCCCGAATGTGTGGGAAGGAGCTCAGAAAATGAACACCTACACACAAATAATAACTAGCCGTGTAATCTTGAGCAAGTTACTTAACCCCAATTGCTTTAAAAAAAAAAGAATGCTTGAAAGTCCTCTATTCCACTGGATGACCATATTTTCCCCTGAAACAAAATACTCAGTTTTGCTGGGTAGGTGATGCTTGGATTCAATCCCAGCTCTTTTGCCCTCTGGAACATCATATTTCATGCCTTTTGATCCCTCAGTGTAGAAGCTGCCCATTCCTGGGCTGTTCTGATTGTGTTTCCACAATATTGAAATTGTTTCTTCCTGGCTGCTTGGAGTATTTTCTCCTTGATCTGGGAGTTCTGGAACCTGGCTATAATGTTCCTGGAATTTTTCTTTTTGTGATCTTTTTCTGGAGGTGATCGGTGTTAGTCTATTTTTAGGGTGTTATTTTCCTCAGACAAGCTGTTGACTCTCATTTCATACTTTTCCTGCATCCTTCTTATTTCTCTTCCTAATTTTTCCTCAGCTTCTCTTATCTGCTTCTTAAAGTCCTCTATGACCTGTAACCTGCTCATATTTTCCTTTGGGGCTTTTGGAGGAGGATTTCTGACCTCAAAGTCCTCCTCCTATTCCATGCTTCCATCCTCTTTGCCCCCAAAATAGGAGTCTAATGTTGCATTTTTCTTTTTATTTTGTTTCCTTTGCCTAGGCATATTGCCACTCAATTACTTGACTTTTGGGCTTGTTGCCACATTAAGACTCTGCCAGCAGACAGGGGAGCTTCTGTCCCGAATATTGTGGTCTTCACAACTTCTGGTTCTGGCAAGTTGGATGCCGACCCCAGACCTCCCCTCAAGATCAAAATCCAGATCCGAGTAGGTTACAGCAAGAGCGATCAACCTTCAAGACCAACCGTCGGATTTAACTACAGTTCGTTGGCCAGGAGCTGATGGTGCCACTGAATCTGCAAAATGTCGAGTGTCTCCTCAGCAGCTTCTAGCCCCCAGGGGAGGAAGTTGACATGTTCTCCAAATACTGGTCCCAAAGTCCATAGCGCACTAACCTCTTACTTTGTCCTAGGCACATCTGTGTTGATAATGCTGGAATCACCACAGCTGCTGGTGTTCTGGAGTCCTTCTGGCCAGCAGCTGGCCCAGCCACCCTGGGACTAAAACCGAGGCTCACTTGGACCTGGGTTTGGCTCTCTGCACACTGGGCTGTTGGCTCTCAGAGCACTGGACCTCCCTGCAGGTCTGCTGGGCTGTCCACAGCAGGCGGTCAGTTTCTCTGTGTCGATCTGTGGGGGTTGGGGGTCCAGAAGTTGTTCAGAGTCCCCTTTTACATGGTTTGGAAGAGGTCTGGTGGGAGAGCACGTTAAAAATGCTATTTCTACTCCACCATCTTGGCTCCACCCCAGAATACAATCCTTTAAAAATTAGACTTATGGGGCAGCTAGGTGGTTCAATGAGTAGAGCGTCGGCCCTGGAGTCAGAAGGACCTGAGTTCGGATTTGGCCTCAGACACTTAATGCACACACAAACAAAAACCTAGTCGTGTGACCTTGGGCAAGTTACTTAATGCCAACTGCCCTCCAAAAAGCAAAAAAAAAAAAATTAGACTTATATGAGTTGAATAAAATAACTCTATGAGGCATCAAGAATCAGTCAAACAAGATCTAATAAAATGAAAAAAAAATCAAAGAAAATGTAAAATATCTTACTGGAAAAACACCTTACCTGAAAAATAGATTCAGTAGCGAGACCCTCAGAACTATTGATGTATTGGAAAGCCATGATAAAAAAAGAGCCTGCGGGGCGGCTAGGTGGCGCAGTGAATAGAGCGCCGGCCCTGGAATCAGAAGGACCTGAGTTCGGAGCCGGGCTCAGACACTTAATCCGCACAAAAACAAAAACCTAGCCGTGTAACCTTGGGCAAGTTACTTAACCCCAATTGCCCTAAAGGGGCGGCTAGGTGGCGCAATGAGTAAGAGCGCCGGCCTCGGAGTTTGGATGACCCGAGATCAGATCCGGCCTCAGAAAATGAGCACCCACGCATAAATCAAATGACTAGCCGTGTAACCTTGAGCAAGTTACTTAACCCCAATTGCTTTAAAAAAAAAAAGAGCCTGGACTATTTCTTCCAAGAAATCATCAAGTAAAACTGCCCTGAGGTCCTAGAACCAGAGGTTAAAATAGTCATTGAAAGAATCCACCATTCACCTCCTTAAAAAGTTCCCAAATTTAAAACTCCAAGGAATGCTGTAGTCAAATTCCAGAATTATTAGGTCAAGGAGAAAATGCTGCAAGCAGCCAGAAAGAAACAATTCAAAAATATCAAAACCACAGTCAGGATCACACAGGACCTTGCAGTGTCTACATTAAAATATCAGAGGTCTTGGAATTTGATATTCTGTAAGGCAAAGGAGCTTGGACTTAAATCAAGGATTAACTCCCCAGCTAAATTGAGAATAATTTTTCAGTCAAGGAGATGGTTATTCAATGAAATAAGGAACTTCCAGACCTTCTTTGATGAAAAAAAAACCAGAGCCCAATGGAAAATTTAATCTCCAAATACAAGACTCAAGAGAGACATAAACAGGTAAACAGAAAACACACACACACACACACACACACACACACACACACACACACACACACTTGTTATTCAATGCAAAGTGTTTACATCCCTATATTGGAGGAAGATACCTGTTAATCTTGAGAACTGTATAATTATTACGACACTTAAAAAGGATGTACAAAAATAGAGAATGTATAAATTAACTGATATGACAATAAGACAAAACCTAATTAAGGGGTACAAAGGTATTGTAATGGAAGAAGAGGAAAGGAGGAAGCAGAAAAGGGTAAATTACATCACATGAAGAGGCACAAAAAAGTATAATAGTAGAAAAGAAGGGAGGGAGATAAGCATTGTTTGAGGATTACTGTAATTACATTTCTTTCTAGGAGAGAATAACATACTTGCTATGTATAGAAATCTAACATGCCCTAAAGGCAGTTGGAACAAAAATGGGAAAAGAAAAGGTGGGGTGGTTAGAAGGAAGAGAATAAGTAGTAAGATAAAAAGGTTAGATAAAGGGAGAGGAACTTAGAGGGAGGGAATATTGAGGGAGGTGTTGGTCAAAAACAAAACTCTTCTGAGGAGTGGAAGAGAGAAGGGAGAAATAAAAGCAAAAACAGAGTGGGGGGGATAGGATGGAAAGAAAGACTTAGACAGTAGTGAATGTGAATGGGATGAACTCTCCCATTAAATGGATGTGGATAGCACAATGGATAATCCTACAATATGCTGTTTAAAAGAAACACATTTGAAACAGGGGGATACATATAGGGTAAAGGTAAAAGGCTGGAACAGAACATATAATACTTCAGCTAAAGTAAAAAAAAAAATCAGGGGTAGTAATCTTAATCTCAGACAAAACGAAACTACAAATAGATCTATCTAAAAGAGATAAGGAAAGAAGCTATACCCTGCTAAAAGCTATCATTGGCAATGAAGTAGTATTATATATATATATATATATATATATATATATATATATATATATATACACCCAGTGGTGTAACAGTCAAATTCTTAGAGGAGAAGTTAAGGGAGTTAGAGGAAGCAATAGATACCAATACTATACTATTGTGGGAACCCAACCTCCCCCTCTCTGAACTTGATGGATCTAGATTAAAAATAAACAAGAAAGAAGTTAAGGAGGTGAATAGAATTTTAGGAAAGGTAGACATGACAAACCTGTGGAGAAAATGGAATGGGGATAAAAAGGAATACATGTTCTTCTAGGTGGTACATGGCACATACTCAAAATCTGACCATATACTAGGGCATAAAATCCTCACAATCCAGTGAAGAAAGGCAGAAATATTAAATACATCTTTTTTCAGATCATCATGCAACAAAATTATATGTAATCAAGGGCCTTGGAAAGATAGGCTAAAAACTAATTAAAAACTAAATAATCTTATCCTAAAGAATGAGTAGGTCAAACAACAAAGTATAGAAATAATTAATAATTTAATTCAAGAGAATGACAATAATGAGACAACATACCAAAACTTATGGGATGGAGTGAAAGCAGTTCTTAGGTGAAGTTTTATATCTCTGAATGTTTGCATGAATAAAATAGAGAAAAAGAAGATCAATAAATTGGGCATGGAACTGAAAAGTTAGAAAAAGAACAAATTGAAAATCCCCAATTAAATACTAAATTATAAATACTGAAAACCAAAGGAGAGATTAGTAAAATTGAAATTAAGAAATCTATTAACTAACAAATAAAACTGAACTGGTTTTATGAATAAACAACAAAATTGATAAATCATTAATGAAAATAACTAAAAGAACGAAGAAAAACAAATTAGCAGTATCAAAGATAAAAAGGGTGAACTTATATCCAAATGAAGAATAAATTAAAACAATAACTATGAATTATTTTGCCCAATTATATGCCCATAAATTTGTCAATCTTACTGATATAGAAGAAAATTTACAAAAATATAAATTATCCAGATTAACAGAACAAGTAAAATATTTAAGTAACTCCATCTCAGAAAAAGAAATCCAAGAAGACATAAATGAACTCATTAGGAAAAAAATCTCTAGGGCCAGATTGATTTCCAAGTGAATTCTATCACACAGTTAAAGAACAATTAATTCCAATACTTTATAGTCTATTGGGGAAAATTGGAGAAGAAAGAGTCCTACCAAATTCTTTTTTTTATGACACAAATATGGTACTGATAGCTAAACTGGGAAGAAGCAAAACAGAGAAAGAAAATTATGGAACAATTTCCCTAATGAATACAGAAGCAAAAAAATTAAAATAAAATATTAGCAAAAAGATTGCAGAAATTTAATCATGAGAATAATTCACTTTGATTAGGTAGGATTTATTCCAGGAGTGCAAAGCTGGAACTTATATTAGGAAATATACTAGGAAACCATCAGTATAGTAGATTATATCAACAACAAAACAATAGAAACCATATGATATTCAAAGAAATAGAGTACTTTCAAGTATTTTTTTAAACAAATGCTTTATTAACTTCTGTTTTACATCATTCATTTCTGCCAGATTTTGAGTTACAATCATTTTCCCCCCATTATTCCCCTACCCAACCTCCCAGAATAGTAGTCCCACAAGATATCGCTTCCTCCAATCTGCTCTCTCCCATACCTTCTCCCATACCCCCATCGACTTTCCATTAGAGGAAGGTGAATCTTTGTGTCCCAATGCCTGCACATCTTATCTCCCTATTACAAGCAAAAGAGTATTAATAATAGTATTTATATATATTTGAAACATTTAATGTTAAGACCTCGAATTTCAGATCCATTTCCTTCCTCCCTTGTCACCCATTCCTTCTGGGGAGATAAGCAATTCAGTATATGTTGTACATGTCTAGCTATGCAAAACATTATCATAGTAGATATATTGTACAAGGCTGCTTATAATTCCCTCCCACTCATCCCACCCCCCACCTGGTCCATTCCCTACATGATCCTGTCCCTCTTCTATAGTGGGTACTTCCAACCTCCCCTCACCCCAAGGATGCCCTCCCATCCATCATCCCTCCTCTCATCCCCCTTCCCCCTATCCTGCTGCAGGTTGAGATATCCCATTTAGTATGTATGTCATTTTCTCCCTGAACCAAATTCAATGTGAATGTGGTTTTGCCTTTTTTAGCCTTCCTTATTCTCCCCCTCCTTTGCAACCACTTCCCCTTGCTTCTTCTACATGGGATAGTTTACCCTACCCTGTCTCTCCCCATCTCCTCTTGCCACTTTCCTCTCTCACCTCATAATTTCATCCCTTGAGTATTCTCCCTTCCCAACAAATTCAACCTATGCCCTCTATCCATATAACTGTAACCATATACACACACATTCACATATGTATTCATATGACCACACACCCTTCTTCCATTATTTTCATAGTGAGAAAGATATCATCAGTCACAGTTATTGCTTTTCCATATAGGAATGTAAATAGTTCAACTTTGATAAGTTCCTTTTGATTTCTTTTCCCTGATTACCTTCTCAGGCATCTCTTCCTTCTTGTGTCTGGGTGTCAAATTTTCTATTCAATTCTGGTTTTTTCCTCAAGAATGCTTGAAAGTCCTCTATTCCACTGAATGACCATATTTTCCCCTGAAACAAAATACTCAGTTTTGCTGGGTAGGTGACCTTGGGTTCATTCCCAGTTCTTTTGCCCTCTGGAATATCATATTCCATGCCCTTCGATCCCTCAGTGTAGAAGCTGCCAGGTCCTGGGCTATTCTGATTGTGTTTCCACAATATTGAAATTGTTTCTTCCTGGCTGCTTGTAGTATTTTCTCCTTGATCTGGGGATTCTGGAACCTGGCTATAATATTCCTGGGAGTTTTCTTTTTGGGATCTTTTTCAGGAGGTGATTGGTGGATTCTTTCAACCTCTATTTTGCCCTCTGGATCTAAAACATCAGGGCAGTTTTCCTTGAGAATTTCTTGAAGGGTGATTTCTAGGTTCTTTCTTTGATCATGGCTTTCAGGTAGTCCAATCATTTTTAAATTGTCTCTCCTGGATCTATTTTCCAGGTCAGTGGTTTTTCCCATGAGATATTTCACATTGCCTTCTAATCTTTCATTTGTTTGGATCTGCTTAACAGCATCTTGATTTCTCATAAAGTCATTAGCTTCCATTTGCTCCAGTCTAACTCTGAAGGAATGAATCTCCTCAGTGAACTTTTGAGATTCTTTTTCCATCTGGCAAATTCGACTTTTTAAGGCATTCTTCTCCTCATTGCCCTTTGGGCCTCCTTTGCCATTTGAGTTAGTCTATTTTTTAAGGTGTTGTTTTCCTCAGTCAGGCTGTTGACCCTCATTTCATACTTTTCCTGCATCCTTCTCATTTCTCTTTCCATTTTTTCCTCCACTTTTCTTATTTGATTTTTAAAGTCCTTCTTAAGGTCCTCTATGGCCTGCAACCCGCTCATGTTTTCCCCTGGGGCTTTTGGAGCAGGACTTCTGACCTCACAGTCCTTTTCCTGCTCTATGCCCCCAAATAGGAGTCTAGGGTTGCATTTTTCTGTTTCCTTTGCCTTGGCATGTTGCCACTTAATTGCTTGACTTTTGGGCTTGTTGCCACACTATGGCTTTAAGGCCAGATAGACGAATTTTCGTCCCGAACGTGTGGGGGGGCAACTTCCATTTCTGGCAATCTGTAAACCCACCCACGACTTCCACCCTAGATCACAGTCCAGATCCAGGGAGGTTAAAGCAAGAGCGATTACCCCCCAAGACTGATCACTGTATCTCCCCACGATTTGTAGGCTGGGAGCCAGAGCTGCCTCTGAAAACTACAAAATGGCATTTCTCCTCAGCGGCTTCTAGCCCCCAGGGGAGGGAGCTGACGCATTCCCCAAATACAGGTCCCAAAGTCCATAGGACACTAACCTCTTACTTTGTCCTAGGCATGTCTATGTTGATAATTCTGGAGTCTCCAGAGCTCCTGGTGTTCTGGGGTTCCTCCAGCCGGCTGCTGGCCCTGCCGCCCTGGGGCTAAAACCTCGGCTCACTTGGACCTGGGCTCGGCTGGGCTCCGCTTCCTGCGCTCTGCACATTGCGCGCTGCCGGCTCCCAGACCGCTGCGCTGGTCCTTCCTGCAGGGCTGCTGGGCTGTCCTCAGTGGGAGGTTAGCTTCTCTGTGTCATTCTGTGGGTGCTGGGGCTCCAGAAGTTGTTCAGAATTCCCTTTTACATAGTTTGGGGGGAATCTGGGGGCAGAGTGGATTGGAGGAGCTGTTTCTACTCCGCCATCTTGGCTCCGCCCCCTACTTTCAAGTATTCTTGATGAAAAACCAGAGCTGAATAGAAAATTTAACTTTCAAATATGACTCAAGAGAAACATAAAAAGGTAAATAAGAGAGGGAAATCATATGAGACTTAATAAGGTTAAACTATTACATTTTTACATGGGCAGATGATATTTATAAATAAAGAAATTTTCTTATTATTAGGGCAATTAGGAGTATACATAGATAGAGAGTACTGGGATTAGTTGAATATGAAGGGATGATATCTAAAAGTTAAAATTAAGTGGTGAGAGAAGAATGAACTGAAAGAATGGGAAAGGGAGAGGTAGAATGGTAAATTATCTCACATAAAAGAGGCAAGAAGACATTTTTTACAGTTGAAGGGAAGATGAAAGAGAGTGAGTGAACCTTATTCTCATCAGAATTGACTGAAAGAAGGAATAACATACACAATCAATTGGTTATGGAAATCTCTCTTACTATATAGAAAAATAGGAGGGAAAGGGAATATTAGACGGGGTGATAGAAGAGAAGGAAGATTGGGGTAAGGGAAGTCAGAAGCAAAACATTTTTTGGAGGGACAGGATGAAAGGAGAGAGAAAATAGAATAAATGGGGGGAGTAGGGTGGAGGGAAATTAAATTAGCAATAGTAACCATGAAAAAATATTGAAGCAAGTTTTTCTGATAAAGGCCTCACTTCTCAAACATATGAAGCACTGAATCAAATTTATAAATATAAGACGCATTCCTCAATTGATAAATGATCAAAACATGATCAGTTTTCAAAGCTATCTATAGCTATATGAAAAAAAAACACTCTAACTCACTATTGATTGGAGAAATGCAAATTAAAATAATTCTGAGGTAGTGCTTTATATTTATTAGATTAGCTAATATGACAGAAAAAGTAAATGAAAAATTTAGAGGGGATGTGGGGAAAACAAGATAATAATGCACTCTTGGTGGAGCCATGAACTGATTTGACCATTCTGTAGAACAATCTGAACCTATGCCCAAAGGACTATAAAACTGAATATATATGCACACATACATAATACACATATATGAATTCTGGTTCCTATACACAAAACCAGTTTCTATACTACAGATTGGTACAACCAAAGATACAAAGAGATACAGAAAAGAACATGTTTATAAGCACTGTAGTTAAGCTTGTTTAAGCAATTAGATTGGTCATTGAGATTTTTATCACTATGAGCAATGATGTAATTTAACAGCTCTCATTCACATTAGTGACTATGGTTCCAGATATCATTTTGAAGTTGGACCCTAGGGGGATAAAAATGTAACATGCAAACCATTACTTGATTGTTTATTCAAAGTAATGTGCATGTTCTAAGGAGACTGACATTGGAGAATAAAGATAGTGGTGAGAAATGGATTATTTTGCTTTTGAGGGGTCTGCATATAAGTAATGTGAAGGGAAGAAGACATTCTTTGAAGAGGTCCTCTTCTTCTCTTAAAGATCATAACATATTGGTAGAAGCAGGAAAACTCTGTATGCACCTTCTATAACCACTTCAAATACCTATAAAAATTACTCTAAACAAACTTTAGGGCTACACAATCCACAAATTGACAGAGAGAAACAAACCTCCCACTGAAGACAGCCTGGCAGGATGACAAGAAGGGTCCATCACAAGCCCACTGTGAGCTGAACCCAGCCCTGCATGAGTCCACAGTTTTAGCCTCAGGGCAGCCATGCCCAACCCAGGGTGGAAGGACTTTAAGGAGAGTAGATCTCCAGCAGCTTTGGAGGTTTCCAGAATTATCAACCCATAAATGCAAAAGACAAAGTGAGAGTTCAGTGTGGACTTTGTGGGAACAGGGGGTCCAGGAGTGTGGTTCCAGCCTATGCCCCCAGAAGGAGAAGTGGCTGAGGCACAGAGGCTGCCCCTGCATGGTTGCTCCAGAGCTCCTGGCCTGCAGATTGTAGGGGAACCAGGTGACAAGTCTGAGGGGTAATCACTCTTGCTTTAACCTGCTTGGATCGGGATTGCCATCTAGGGTGGAGGTCCTGGGGTGTATGACCAGTTTGCCAAAGCCAGTGTAGGTTTCTGAGAGGGCACCCAACTAATAGCTCTGGGAAATGTGAAAACCCCAGCTATTTGGGACAAGGCTGAAAACCCTGGAAGCAGAGTTCTACTGTGGCAAAAAGTTCAAAGGTCAAGTAATTGACTGGCCACATGAACAAGAAGAGGAAGCAAAGCAAGCAGAGCAATCAAACCTTAGATTCCATTCTTTGGGGACAAAAAGGATCAAATACTGGAACAGGAGGAAGACAACGAAGTCAGAACTCCTGCACCAAAAGCTTTCAAGAAAAATATGAACTGGCTACAGGCCATAAAGGACCTTACGAAGGATTTTGGAAACCAAATAAGAGAAGTGGAGGAAAAACTGGGAAAGAAAATGAGAATGATGCAAGAAAATCATGGAAAGACAGTCAACAACTTGACTGAAGAAAATAACACCTTAAAAATAGACTAATTCAAATGGCAAAAGAGGCCAAAAAAGGCAATGAGGAGATGGATGCCTTCAAAAGCCAAATTTTTCAGATGGAAAAAGAATCTCAAAAGCTCACTAAAGAGAATAATCCATTCAGAATTAGATTGGAGTAAATGGAAACTATTGACTTTATGAGAAATCAAGATACTCTTAAACAGATCCAAATAGTTGAAAAAATATAATGCAATGTGAAATATCTCATTGTAAAAACCACTTACCTGGAAAATAGATACAGGAGAGACAATTTTAAAATTACTGAAATACCTGAAAGCTACCATCAAAAAAAGAACGTAGAAATCATCCTTCAAGAAATTCTCAAGTAAAATTGCCCTGATGTTTTAGAACCAGAGTGCAAAATAGATGTTGAAACAATCCACCTATCACCTCCTGAAAAAGACCCCAAAAAGAAAACTCTTAGGAACATTTTAGCCAGGTTTCAGAATTCCCAGATCAAGGAGAAAATATTACAAGCAGCCAGGAAAAAAACAATTTGAACATTGTGGAAACACAATCAGGATAACACAGGATCTGGCAGCTTCTACACTGAGGGATCAAAGGTCTTGGAATATCATATTCCAGAGATCAAAGGAGCTGCGATTAAAACCCAGAATAAACTACCCAGCAAATCTGATTGTCATGTTTCAGGGGAAAATATGGTCATTAAATGAAACAGAGGACTTTCGAGCATTCTTGATGAAAAAGCCAGAGTTGAATAGAAAATTTGACATTCAGATACAAGAAGCAAGAGAAGTATGAGAAGCAATTTGCTCTATGTGTTTGTGAAAGGAATCTTTTGCTGACTGCAAAAATTAACTTTTTCTGCCCTTAATAGTCTCCTCTCTGAAGAGGATGTCCTACCGCAGTGCCCAGAACCCAAGGAGGCTTCTTCCCCAGAAGCAAGAAGAGAGAAGCAACAAAAAAGATAGCCAAATGATAAGAAAGTTTTCCATATTTTGCTAGATGCTCTCTAGCTTGGTCCGCAATGACAGTTCCCATCTCAATCCTCCTTTTTTTCAAATACACAAGCTTCACATCTCCACTCAATCTAATTTTCACTTTGTTCAATATGCAGATTACTACATCTTGTCCTTTGTGGTTGTAGAGCTTTTCTAAGAGGTATCATAGTATAGCAGAAACAACACTGGATTGGTAGTTAGGAGGCTCATTTTTAGGCCCTATTCTACTACCTGTATGATCTCTGACAAATTTTCTCTGGGCCTCAATTTCCTCATATGTAAAATGGAGTTGTTCTACCAGAATCACAGAATCTCCAAGTTGAAAAGGACCTAAGATGCCATTTAATTGAATACATATCTGAAAGAGAACCCCTTTTATGATGTAAATGTAGCATATAGGAGTCTGGGGGGGGGAGTGGATATGGGAGTGGATGTGAGGAGATGGACATCTTTCTTTACTAGGTCTTGCTTCTGTTTGAAAACCTCCAATGAGGGGGAATCCAACTCTTCCTCCCAAGGCAGCCCATTCTACTTGTGGATGGCTTTAAGTATTATATCCAGCCTAAATGCAGCTTCCACCAATTTCTACTAGTTCTCTCAAGGGCAAAAAAAATATGAAATGAGTAATCTCCCTGCCACATGATAGTGTGATACCTGAGGTCCCTCCCAACTTTTAACATTCTATAGAATATAAGACTATATAGAATATTAAGACTATAGTCTTAATTTGATGTATATTCCTGATGCAGAGTGAAGCAAGCAGAACCAAGTAAAAAATATACACAATGACTACAGCAATGTACAATTACAAAACAATAGAAAATGAATGTTGCAGAATTACAAAGAAAAAGTTTGGAAAATGAGACAAGATATACGATAACACCTCCTCCTCATTCCTTTGTAGAGGCAGAAGGTCCAGGAATATGGAACATTGCATGTATTTTCAGACTTTTTGATCAGTGTTGCTGAGTTTTTTTCCTATTCCTTTTTATTCCTTTCATTTTTTAAGTAAAAACATTCTTTATTATATGGGGTAGTTCTCTGGAAGGGGAGAAGGGGGTAAGGGGTAAGATACTCGCACATATTTTGGCTATATAAAAATAAATGCTGTTAATAATAATTTTTAAAAGTTCATAACATTCTAGGATCATAGATTTAGAAAAGAAAAGACTAAAAAGATACCTTAGAGACCATTTAATGCAATCTCATTTTACATAAGATGAAGAAAATGATTCAGGGAGGTTAAATGACTTGCAGTACTGAACTGATAAAAGCTACACATAAAGGGAAAAAAAACATGATTTGAAAATATTCAGTCTTGTTGAGAGTTGCTCATGGTTGACAAATAATTAAAGAAAGTGAATGTATGTTAAAATTACACTCGAATTTAAGTTGAAGTCACATGATTCCATGTTAAGAGCTGGAAAAATTTCCCAAACTGAAAGGTAAACTTCCTCTGATAGTGTCTCATACCTCTCACTCGGGCTTTTTCCTTCAACTCTAAGCTGCTTTCACACAGTAGGTCTAGATTCCTAGAAAAGAGCCACTAGCATATGGCTACATTCCAATTCTCTCTGATTCCTAGAGGTAGCCCTTTTGAAGCAAAATATGCTATTCTAATCAACATTCTAGCTCTTGAGTCCCCATAAATTCATATAAATTGTCATTTATAAAAATGATAATTTTAGATCCTAAACATAACAATTTTCTAACAGCAAAACAAAAGAAATCATATTAATAATACCACTTGTACTAATGTATTAAAGTAAATACAGAAATTATAACTACAACAAAATCCACAAAAACTTGGTTCACAGTCTCCCACCAGTGAACTCAGTATCTGTAGGAAGTGTTTGTACACTTATAGAAATCTACTACACATGCACCTGAGTGATTACAAACAAATGTAGGTTCAAAATTCTGGAACTATAAACTTTTATGTCTTTTTTTGGTCCCAAGAACTATACAAAAAAGTTCCTTGATGAAAGTTAAATACTGTGCTAAACAGATACTTCAACTGATAAGCTGCATTTATCCATACTATGCTTGACCAACACTTCACAGGGCACTATGTCTCAGACAAACTAGGTGGGCAGGCATCCTCCAGTGACCAGGCCTCCATGTGCCTCAGCACAGACCAGGGAAAAAAGGCACCCTCCATGGGCCAGACCTCCATTTGCTTCAGTGTAGCCCTGAGGAAATGCAAGGCTACACTTAGACTCAGTACATGTCAGACACCACCACTAGGATTCCAGACCTTATGAGGTAAGTAGGCAGACCCTCTAGAGCACTCAGGTGCCAGCATCTGAGACCCCAGCCAACAAAACCAGGCACCAGATCCATGGCCCTCAGAACAAGAAGTTTAGGAAAATGCCCTCTGTGATCCAGCAGGAGAGCTCAACTTTAAAAGGCAGGAAATGGACAAACAAGATGATCAAAAAAGAAAAAAGACCATAGAGAATAACTATGGTGACGGGGGGATCAAAACACAAGCTCAGAAGAGGACATTATTGCCAATATACCTACATCTGAAACCTCAAAGGGGAATATGAATTGGTCCCAAGCCCCAAGAGCCTTCTAGGAAGAACTCAAGTAAGATTTTGAAAGTAAAATAAGAAAGGTAGAAGAAAAATTGAGAAAAGAAATGAAAAGCATGCAAAAACAAAGTCAAAAGCATGGAAGAGGAAGGACAAAAATTGACTGAAGAAAGCAATTCCTAAAAAACACAATTGATCAAATGGAAAAAAAAGCCCATTTAAGACAACACCTCCTGAAAAAGTAGAGTTGTCCACATGGAAAAGGAGGTAGAAAAAAAAGAAACCTTTTTTTTTAATTTTTAAAGTTAATTTATGTATTTTTAGTTTTCAACATTCACTTCCATAAGTTTTACATTTTCTTCCCTCCCTACCCCCCAAGATGGCATGTAATATGATATAGGCTCTACATATACATTCCTATTAAATTAAATTCCTCTCATTTTAGTCATGTTGTACAGAAAAAAAAAATAGGAAAAAATGGGAGGAATCATGAGAAAGAAAAACAAAACAAAAAAACTCCAAAAGAGTCTGCTTTGTTCTTCATTTAGACTCTATAGTTCTTTCTCTAGATGTGGATGGCATTTTTCATCATGAGTTCTTTGGAATTGTTTTAGGACCTTGCATTGCTGAGAAGGCATAAGTCTATCAAAGTCAGTCATCACACACTATGGCTGTTACTGTGTACAATGCTCTCTTGGTTGTGCTCCCTTCACTCAGGATCAGTTCATGTAAGTCTTTCAAGGTATTTCTGAAGTCTATCTGTTCATCATTTTTTATAGCACAATAGTATTCCATTACATCCATATACCACAACTTGTTCAGTCACTCCCTGGTTGATAGGTATCTCCTCAATTTCCAGTTCATTGCCAACACAGAAGAGCTGCTAGAAATATTTTTTGTACATGTGACTCCTTTTCCCATTTTTATGATCTCTTTTGGATACAACCCTAGAAGGAGCATTTCTGGATCAAAAGGCATCTACATTTTTATAGCCCTTTGGGCATAGTTACGAATTTCTCTCTAGAATGGTAGAACTAGATCACTACTCCACCAACAATGAATTAGTGTTCCATTTTTTCCACATCTTCTCTAACATTTATCATTTTCTTGTTTTGTCTTGTTAGTCAGTCTGAAAGGTGTAATGTATGGTACCTCAGAATTGTTTTGATTTGCATAATTCTAAGCATTAGTGATTTAAAGCATTTTATATGACTATAGATTCCTTTAATTTTTACTCTGAAAACTGCCTGTTCATATCCTTTGATCATATTTCAATTAGTTAATGACTTTTCTTTTAAATTCGACTCAGTTCTTGTAGCAGCAAGCACCCTAGCCCTAGCACAATCATAATGGCTTCTAGTGCTGGATCTTTGATTTGCTTTTTTAAAGGAAAGCAACTCAAAAGAGGTTAAAAGTCTTACTATAATAAAATATATGTATCAATTACCTAGTTATGGGGAAAAAGACATCACCCTGAACTTCAGAAAATACAAACAAAAATTACAAGCAGACAAAAAATACAGATAGAGAAAATAACACAATTCAACAGACCAAAGAGACAGGTCTTCTAACTGTCTGACTATGACATACCCACATAGTTAGTTACCAGACAAAGAAGCACCAACATCTGGTTTTCCAGAGCCAGTTACAACAGCCACACAGAGTCCTATCATCTAACCAAATCACTCAACTTTTCCTATAAGTGAACCCCAAAGCAAAATCTCATATATATCCTTCTGCAGGATCAGAAGATATCATAACCTTCATGACCCATTGCCAAGAATGCAGGGCTGGTTCAGTATTAGAAAAGTATTAACATAATGGACCATATCAACTACAAAACTCACAGAAATCATGTGATTATCTCAATAGATTCAGAGAAATATTTTGACAAAATACAGCACCCATTCCTATTAATAACACTAGCTAGCATAGGAATGGGTGGTTTTCCTTAATATGATAAGAATTATCTATCTAAAACAATCAGAAAGCATAGTCTGTAACGGTGATAAGCTAGAAGCATTTCCAATAATATTAGGAATGAAAAAAATGTCAGTTATCACCATTATTCAACATACCAAAATATTAGCTTTAGCAATAAGAGAAGAAAAAGAAATTGAAGGAATTAGGATACACAATGAAGAAAGAAAACTACCACTCTGCAGATGATATGATGGTATACTTAGAGAATTCTAGAAAATCAAGTAAAAACCTACTTGAAATAATAAACAATTTTAATAAAGTTGCAGGAAATAATATAAACCTACATAAATCCCTGGCATTTCTATATATTACTAACAAACCCTGCAGCAAGACAGAAAGAGAAATTACATTTAAAATAAATGTAGACAATAAAACATATTTGGAAGTCTACTAGGGAAGAGGCACATATGAACTATATTTAACACAATTACAGGACACTTTTCATATGAATAAAGCCAGACATAAATATTTGGAACAATTTATTTGCTCCTTAGTAGACCAAGCTAAAATGATAAAAATGACAATTCTACCTAAATTAATTTACTTATTCCATGACATACCAATCAAACCACCAAAAATATTTTATAGAGCTACGTCAGAAAGGATTTTATATTTGATCCTGCAAGTAATAGGCATGAGTCCTAGAAGTGATTTAGTAGGGAGGTGGCATGGTAGACACATACTTTAGAATAACTATTCTGGCAGATAAGTGGAGAATGTATTCTAATGGGAAGAACCTTGAGGCAGGGAAATTAATTAGAAGGCTATTGCAATAGTCCAGATAAGAGGTGATGAGGTTCTTAACTAGCTTTGTGGTTGTATGAGAGGAAACAAGTTGTATACGAAAGATATGGTGAAAGTAGAAATGACAAGACCCGAAAATGAGGAAGTTGAGGGTGATTAAGATTGTGAGCCTGAGCAACTAGGAGGATGGTGGTCCTCTTGACAATAATTGGACATTTTGGAAGGGGCAGAATTTTGGGGAAAATTAATGAGTTCTGGTTTAGATATATTTAGTTGGTGAGGTAGAAACAGAGCTCAAAGAGAGAAGCTAGGGCTGGATATAGACACTGCTCCCAAGGAAGCTGATGCAACTATTAAGTCAGATATATAGAGAAGACTTGAATACTAAGGACAGAACTTTGGAGGCTATCCACAGCGTGTGGTTATGACTTTGATGATAATTTAGCAAAGGTAAAAGAAATAGAAGGCAGGAAAGGACAGTGCCATCACTGAAAGGAGAGAGTATTCAAGAGGAGATGGTGATCAACAGTGTCAAAAGCTACAAAATCCAGATGGTTGAGAAAAGACCATAGTTTTGGCAATTAAAAGTTTGTAGAGGGCAATTTCTATTGAATGATGTGGTCAGAATCCAAATTGCAGAGGGTTTATAAGTGAGTAAGCAGAGAATAAGGGGAGTTTCTGTAATTTCAAACAAATGCTTTCTCCACTGGGGTTTTCCTAGGACCAGATCTTACTATTCAACTCCAATTTTCTGACTTTGTCCCAGAGTTTTCTCCAGACCTCCTGTAGTCATTCTCAAAACCAGACCCAGGTCACCAATTTCTCAATTTGCTTCCCTGTTTTCAAATACTTTCACCAACTTCCTACCAGACTTTATTGGACCATATCTCTTAAAACTCTTGTCTGCTGTGAGGTATAAATTGAAATGATACTCATAAAACACTTTGCAAATTTTAAAGGGTTGTATAAATCTATATTATTATTTTCATTATTAATACCTATGGAATAGGAAACCAGTAGCATGTTGAAAGGGAAAGTGGGTTATCTTTTTTCAGTCATCAAAGTTTTGCCTGTATCACTTAAATATTATGATGAAAATTTCTTATAGAAGTACTAGACTGAAGTTGCCTGAATCCTCATTCTAGCTCTTTCACTGTCCAGCCCTGTTACTATGGGAAAATCATTAGATTTCTCTTAACTAGTTTCCTCATGTATAAAATGACAGTATTGGATTAAAGCAATCATTCTCAACCTTTCAAAAATGACGCTTTCTAACATTAAACTTTTTTGAATTTTCACCATTTAATAGTATTTATAGTATCTGCTAATTAAGACTTAGCAAGATGACAGAGTATTTCTTTTTCTCAAGCTTTTCAATCTAAAAATAACTTTTAAAAAGGGGGAAAATATGAGTGAGATGTAGGTTAACAAAAGCTGAATCCAAAAGATAAAACATAGTAAAAGCCTCATGAAATAACATTGGACAACAAAAGTCTTTAGAGCTCACACTCAGCATTCTGTCCCAAACGATGAAAGATGAAAGCAATGCCAATGGTTTGTCTAGAAAGGTTCAGGTTACTCTCTAAGACTATAAATTGCTGAGAAAGTGCCAATATGTACATGTGTAGGAAGTTTCATAATTTGGGAATACCTTATACTGGTGAAACCACAGATCCAGGCACTATCCCCATCCCCAAGTAAAGATAAAAATGAAAATGCTTGAGATACATTTTGGATTCTTGGATAACCAGTAAAAAATTAGTCACCTTCAGAGAATAAATTTTAAAGACCATTTTAACTCTACAATCTTATATTTATTTTTAGTGGACCTGTGATTTCAGTGGTGTAGGGAACTCTCATTAAAACTCTACCTCTTACCAATACATATCAGTACCACACTAATAGGAGAAGCATTTTGTTCAGAATCACACAGTCAATATGTGCCTAAGGCAGGACTTCAACTCAGATCCTTGTGATTCCAAGGCCAGTTCTCCATCCATTATTGAAATTATATGTGTGTATGTATATAAACATATCCCTTGCTACAAAAAGTGATATATCTATGCATATTATCTTTATTTCCAAATGTATTTATAAGATTTAATAAGCTAGCTCTGATTTAAACCAGCATAGTCTTTTGTATTCACTTCATTATCATAAAGTCAAAAATTATAACATTTTGAGATAATTTAAAAAACTTAATAAGGATCAATGCTGGCTTACAACTACCATACTGAATAGTTAGGACAATAGTCACTTATTTTCACTAAATGTATTTCCAATGTAGAACATGAATTTATGAAGCATAGCTAGCATCTTATATTAAATGATTTAAGAAATTATGCACACTGTTAGCTATCAGTAAATCACTAAATAGTAGAAATGGAAATACTGATGTGATACTGTTCAAAGTGTATAAATAATCCAACCACATATGCAAATAATTGTTGAGAATTTTCTCCAGTCTGTAAGGCCCTGTTCTAGATTCTTATTTTTGTGGGGGTTAAAAAGGGTTAGTTGTGCAATTTGGGCCTGTTCCTATTTGAGCAGCAATAGCTCCTGCTCTTGTAGTCTAGGTGGCACTTCCACAATGGCTTTGTACAGAAGAACTGTGCTTGGGCATTATTAAAATAGTACTCTTGTCCTCACCTTTACCTTCTAATTTCCTCAACTTTCTTCAAGTCCCTGCTAAAATCCCACATCTTTAAAAAGTCTTTCGTGATCCTCCTAATTCTAATGTTTTCCCTCTGCTGATTATTTAATATTTAACCTGCTTAAAAGCATATAGGTGGTATAGTGGATGGAGGGCTGGGTCTAGAGTCAGGAAGAGACCAGAGTTCAAATATAGCATCAGATACTTGCTATATATATGGCCCTGGGCAAGTCACTCTGTTTGCTTCAGTTTCTTCACCTATAAAATGGGGATAACACTTAACTCACAGAGTTGTTTGGGGGATTAAATGAGATATTTGGAAATCACATAATAGATTCTTAAAAAATATTTCTTTGCTTTCTTTATAGATTGTTTATACATTGTGGTTTGTATATTATCTCTTACATTAAATTGTGAGGTCCTTGAGAGCAGTTACTGTCTTCTGTCTTTCTTTGGATCCACAGTGCTTAGTATAGTGCCTGAAACATAGTAATAAATGCTAATAACATAGTTAATGAATGTTTGTTGACTGAAAGGATTTCACTGGAGAGCAGAGTCAAGTTTTATTTATAAAATAAATGGCAGTACTATTTAAAATAATATAATTCTTGTCATTATTGTCAATCTCCTTGAAGATAAAAGGAGATATATTTGACTTTCACATTTTCTAAAAACAGACTCCATATCTCCAATTAGATACATACTATATGGACCTTCAGGTGAATATGTTTTCAGCTGACTAGCTCTTAAAAGGCCTTCTCTTCTGCTCTTGAACATAGTGAACTTCTACCATCAATAACAGCTTTGAAAATTCTATGACCTATGGTAAGAGAGAAATGTTCTCCCTTTTCTAGGGATATTTATTATGCATAATTCTCCATCGGCACTGGCACAAAGGACATGTTTCTTTTATTATGCATGATATCTAAAGCTTGTGTAGCTATAGGGATTGGTTGTCAGCTCACGGAACACACAGAAATAAAAATACAGAAGAATGTCAAGCAAGAATGCTCTCTTTGAATTGACTTTTTGAAGAATTGACTTTGAGAGCTTCAGAAGAGTTATATGACTTTTAGTCAGTCTCCATTATCTTTTCTTTAATTTTTCGCCAAACCTTTTATTTTTTATTAACTTCTGTTTTACATCATTCATTTCCACCAGATTTTGAGTTACAATCATCAATCATTCCCCCCCCTTTTCCCCCTACCCACCCTCCCAGAATAGCAGTCCCACAAGATAATGCTTCCTCCAATTTGCTCTCTCCCATATCATCTCCCATACCCCCTTCGACTTTTCCATAAGAGGAAGGTGACTCTTTGTGTCCCAATACCTGCACATCTTATCTCTCAATTACAAGCAAAAGAGTATTAATGATAGTATTTATATATATTTGAAACATTTAATCTTAAGACCTTGAATTTCAGATCCATTTCCTTCCTCCCTTGTCACCCATTACCTCTGGGGAGATAAGTAATTCAGTGTATGTTGTACATGCTTGGCTATGCAAAACATTATCATAGTAGATATATTGTACAAGGCTGCATATAATTCTCTCCCACTCATCCCACCCCCAACCTGGTCCATTCCCTACTTGATCCTGTCCCTCTTATATAGTGGGTACTTCCAACCTCCCCTCCCCTCAAGGATGCCCTCCCATCCATCATCCCTCCTCTCATCCCCCTTCTCCCTATTCTGCTGTAGGTTGAGATATCCGATTTAGTATGTATGGGGATTCTGGAACCAGGCTATAGTATTCCTGAGAGTTTTCTTTTTCGGATCTTTTTCATTCTCTCCCTGAACCTAATTCAATGTGAATGTGGTTCTGCCTTTTTGCCTTCCTATTCTTCCCCTCCCTTGCAACCACTTCCCCTTGCTTCTTCTACATGAGATAGTTTACCCTACCCTGTCTCTCCCCATCTCCTCTTGCCACTTCCCTCTCTTGCCCTAATATTATATACATATTCTCCCTCTTATCTTGACCTTATCTCCCTCACTCCTCACCTTCCATCACGTCATCAGCTGCCAAGTCCTGTGAATTCCACACCCACAATCTCTTGCATTTTTTCTCATCTCTTTACCTACTTGTCTACCACCCTAGTTCAAATTTTCATCATCTCTCTCCTGGACTATTGTAATATGCTCTTAACTTCACTCAAAGACTCCAGTGTCTCCTCTTTATTATATATTCTTCTCACAAACACCAAAATAATCTTCGTAATTCACAATGCTAACAGCATGACTCCCCTGCTTAAAAAAAAAAAACAAACAAAAACAAACAAACAAAAAAAAAACAAAAAACTTCAGTGTCACTCTATTGCTTCTATGATAAAATACAACCCTCCACCCCCTAGACTGGCAATTAAGGCCCTCTACAAACTGGTTCAAACTTAGTTTTCCAACCATATTTCAATTATTTCCCTCCATAAGTATGTTTTATCCAAGCTGGACTACTTCCTGCTGTTAATTTTTATATGTCTTTTCCAACTTTCACACATTTACATGTCATTTTTAATTCCTACCATTCATTTCCTTCTTATCTCTACCTTTTAGAAATCTCTTCCTTTTTGGTTTGGCTCAGGTGTGAACCTTCACTCCCACCTTCCCTCTCCAAAAGCCTTTATTCCTTCTTTCATAAATGAAAGTGCTTGAGTCCATGTCATATTTTCTCATAGCACATTTTTGGATCATTTCTTTGTTCCAATTACTTTATATCCTGTACTATACTCTGCAGGTAAATTTTATCCCCCTAGTAGAATGCAAGTTACCTGAAATCATACACTGTGCTATTTTTACCTTTTATTCTTATCCACCTGCATATATTAGTTGCTAAGTGTATTTTTTTAATTGAATAGAATTAAATTGATTGACATGTAGCAGGTGCTCATTTGTCCCATTGTCTAAACTTCAAAAGAGTGGATTTGAACCAAGGTAGGATGTGGAAACTAAATTCATGAAATACAGATCGACCCCAAGAAATTCCATCCCCAATCCATAAGAATCTGAAGACATTGGGTCAATTCATAGAATGGGTTCAAGATAATTCTTGTGATAAAAACCCTAAAATATACCCAAACTCCCAGATCCATGAAAAGGATTAGGATATAGGTTGGGGTGGAGCAAAGAGTAAATAGCAGCTTGCTTTATGGAATTTCATTTCTTGTTATAAATGGATATTTAACTGATGTTTGACTCTTTTCTTAAAGGGTCTGCTTTCTCTGAAACCTGATAAATCACACTGAAATGGGCTTTTCTCTCTTGAAAGCATTAAATATATTTTGTGTGGCAATCTTTCATTCTTACTACTAAACATTTACTAAGGTCTATCACTATAAGAGAGAAAGACCCTGACCCCAATGCTTGCACAGTACAAGAAAGAATACACAGGTATCTATATCAGTGTTTTCCGTTAAGGAATGATTGCTTTCAGGCTATTGCCAGAGTTTCCCATAATGCTAGGTTATTTTATATTACCAGATTTAGTGTGAAACATTTACTGACCCTAAAGTTCTCCTGAAACAGGTTTTGTATCTTTGAATTGGTTCTCACTGACTACCTCATGCTGCCTTTTTCCTTCCTTCCTTCCTTCCTTCCTTCCTTCCTTCCTTCCTTCCTTCCTTCCTTCCTTCCTTCCTTCCCCCTCTTTTCCATCATTTGTTCCTTCCTTCTTCATTGTTTACTTAAAATGTGACAAAATAAATTGCCATTCCTTAATGGGATTATTTGTATTTCAAAGTAAATTTTAACTTTAAAGAAATGTAACTTGTCTATAAACATTGTTTAATCTACAGAGTGATATTGAAATTTTTTTTAAATATCTGGGGCTAAATATGAGCAAAATAAGAAACCTGAGCCTACTTAAGACATTAAAATTATTACATTAATAGGGGCAGCTAGGAGGTGCAGTGGATAGAGCACTGGTCCTGGAGTCAGGAGGACCAGAGTTCAAATCCAGTCTCAGACACTTGTGTAACGTTGGAAAGAAACTTAACTCTGCCTAAAAACAACAATAAAAACAACCCAATTATATTAAATTACTAGAAAGAAGAGGGCATATAGAAGATAAAGGACTGACTGGTGTCAGAAAAATCTAGGTTTAAGTCCTGCCTCTTACACATACTAATTATGTGATAGTGAGCAAGTCATTTAGTTTCTCAATGTCCCAGACAAATTTCTATGACTTTATGTTAAAGATGAATTGATTATCTGCAAAGGGGGAGTAGATTTCCACTCTGGGGGTTTCCATATACTGAAGACATCATGTTTGAATCAAGGGAACAAATGTTTACTTTGCCCATTTTTTTCTAACACTTCTAGGCTGAAGAGCAAGGGGCAGTGGTAGTCATTGCATCTGATGATGATGATGATGATGATGATGATGATGATGATGAATACAAGTGATTTATGAGTGATGTCAAAGTTGAATGTTAAGGACGCATTTGAATTAATTAACACCTATGCAATGTTAGATAATACCCACAAAATGGAATATAACATATTTGGAAAGTATCCTAACAAAATCCATACAATATTAAAAATAGCCACAAGGCCCTTCTATAAAAAGATTAACACCTCCTTATTGAAAAAGATAATCAGTATTGATAGACATTCTTAAAGCACATGATAAATAGGTGAAAAACCTATAGAAATACTTCCACAATAAACAGACTCAAATAATAGCCAATAGCCATGGTACATGCTATTGGCTATTATTTGTCAAAAAAACAAAAAACAAACCCAAACAAATCAAAATAACCTGAAGGTAATTTAATGCCATCTGGATCCTATGAAATAGTCATGATCCAATAATGGAATCAAAAGTTTATCTACCATGAACTACATCTGTATAAATGTTGTCAACAACTTATCAACAAAGAAGTGTCAAACAATGACTGAATCACTGCTCTTTTTTGTTATGGAAATGGAAGAGTGTATGATGACAGAAGTTTAGATTTTTATGACCAGAAATTAAAGAAAAGTTCTCCTTGAGAATCCCAGACTTAGTGATCAATTGTAGATAACAAAAATAAATGTCAGAAACCTTACCATTAATGCAGGCTGCACAAATATAAAACCTACTTAATTCCTGCCTTATAAAACATAATTCAATAGGTAGAATTATATTTCAGAAGCTTTAATGGACTAATCCACCTTTAATGAACTAATGAATAACAAATACCCATGCTACAGACATCAAAATATCTTGCATAACTCATCTAATAAACTTCATTGGAGCTAGACTATTAAAACAAAACAAAACAAAACAAAAAACCCCAATAGTTTCTAACAACTTCACAAACACATTTTAGATCCACAAAATTTAAGCACAATATTTTCAAAATAGATCTCTCCATACCAAGTATTCAAATCTCTAACATTCATATACTGAAAAATTAAAAAAAAAAAAGCAACAACAGACACAGCAGAATAGATCTAAGGCAAAAGTGTCAAACTCAAAAATTGAAATGTAATTGAGAAATGTTTAATAAAATAATTAAAAAATACAATATAACATAGACAATATTTATTTCTGATTTTCTACGTTGTTTAAAATTGAGTTTAATGGAATAGTTTACCTGTGAGATTTGTGGAGAGGGAAAGACTTTAGGACCACACAAGAATTAGAGAGCATTATAAAATGCAAAATGGATAATTATGATTATATTAAATTGAAAAGCTTCTGTACAAACAAAGCCAATGTAACCAAGATCAAGAGGAAGATGGGAAATTGGGAAAGAATTTTTACAACCTATGTCTCTGATAAAAGACTCATTTCTTGGGGCGGCTAGGTGGCGCAGTGAGTAAGAGCGCTGGCCTCAGAGTTGGGATGACCCGAGATCGAATCCGGGCTCAGAAAATGAGCACCCACACATAAATAATGACTAGCCGTGTAACCTTGAGCAAGTTACTTAACCCCAATTGCTTAAAACAAAAAAAAGACTCATTTCTAAAATATACAGAGAACTGAGTCAAATGTATAAGAAGACAAGTCATTCCCCAATTGATAAATGGTCAAAGGATATGAACAGGCAGTTTTCAGAGAAAGAAATTAAAGCTATCTATAAGTATATGAAGAAAGGCTCTAAATCACTATTAATTAGAGAAATGCAAATCAAAAGAACTCTGAGGTACCACATCTCTCCAGTAAGATTGGCTAAGATGACAAAACAGGAAAATGACAAATGCTGGAGAGGATGTGGGCACATTGGCACACTAATGCATTGCTGGTGGAGTTGTGAACTTATCCAACCATTCTGGAGAGCAATCTGGAATTATGCCCAAAGGAATATAAATAATTTCATATCCTTTGATCCAGCAATACCACTTCTATGGTTATATTCCAAAGAGATCACAGAAAAGGGAGGAAGACCCATATGTACAAAAATATTTATAGCAGCTCTTTTCGTGGTTGCAAAGAATTGGAAATTCAGGTGGTGCCCATCAATTGGGGAATGGCTAAACAAGTTGTAGTATATGCATGTAATGGAATATTATTGTGTTATAAGAAACGAGGAGGAGGCAGTTTTCATATGTACCTGGAGAGGCTTATACAAATTGATGCTGAGTGAGAAGAGTAGAACCAGGAGAAATTTGTATACAATCACAGACATAACATATGTGTGATGACCAAGTATGACAGACTGGACTCTCTTCAGCAATGCAGTGATATAAGTCAAGACTCATGAAGGAGAGAGATGCAACATCCAGAGAAATAACTAGAAAGAACTGAGCTTGAATCCTGATGGAAGCAAACTAATTGATCTTTTTCTTTTCATTGTTTGGTTTTATTCTTTACCATTTTTCATCCCACTTAGTACAATACACCTTTGTAACTTGACTAATGTCTAATGTGAAAGTATCTGTAGATCCTATACTGGAAAATTGAAAATCAAGGAACTGTGGAATTGAATATTGTTAACTAAAAATAAACAAATAAATTAAAAAAAAATAAAGTTGAGCTTGATATCATTGATCTAAATTATGTGACAATAGGAGGAGATATACGAATCTTATCCTGTCATCCTGTTTGTCTCTAGAGTTGTACTGAGGATACTTTTAGTGAACCAGTAGAATTTACATCCTATTGCTTGCACTCAACTACAAAAAATAGGCAATTTATCCACCTATGTAATGGTGGTATATAATAGGGTTTTTTTGGTACAATAGTGGGCAAAACATTAAATACAAAATAATAACATCAAAAAAGTGACCTGTGAAAATACAGAACTCAAAATATTATTGATATTTAACACATAAATGGAATGTTATTTACAGTCATCCACATGTAACATTGATCCTATCTTTATCTTTCTATCTGCTATTGGAGTTTTCACAATGATGCAGAGATGCTTTCAATGAGACTACAGAAGATAAGTTTACATCCTAATTCTTTTATTCAATCACAAAAACACATAGATGTTATCCATCTGTTAAGTAGTCCATTGATTATTAAACTTAAAAACGAGTAGCAGGATAGCAACAATGACTGCCATGACCTCAGAAAGCATACACCAAGTCTTATAGGCCTTGACATCACATAAATGGGCCTTTTCTATGCTTAGAGGACTAGGACATCAGTTCAGTATGGCAAGAGGCCATGAGGAATCTGTGTCAATTGAGGAGAGGCTTGAATCTTAGCCCCATTGGGTCATTCAAGTCCCAGGGCCAGTCTAACTGTCTATCATAGGAAAAAAATATCGCCCAAAGTAAGTGGTATAGGATGTGTGTTGCAACATGAGGTCACAACCCACAGTTTAAGAAGCACTGAATGTGTCATGCATGAAAAAGTTTAAGAAACCCTGTATGTGGAAAACCTGCTATGCTGTGTTCCTATTAGAGCAGATTAAAGGATTGTAAAGGACAACAGTTACACATCTATCTATGGATATAATCATTAAGAA